>OZ035881.1:9219485-9819485 GCA_964034835.1 Muscina levida | reverse complement strand
AAAAATAATTTTTTAATATTTCTGTTTTTTTTTTTAATTTTTTGTTAGCCTTTGTATTTCTTAATTTTTTAAGTTTTTGTGTTGCTTTTTAATTTTTGTTAGCGTTTGTAATTTTTTTTAAATTTTTTAAGTTTTGTGTTATTTTTTAATTTGTTTTAATTTATAATTAGTATGTTTTTTTCAATTTTTTGTGTTTTTTATTTAGTATTTTTTTTTTCATTTTTGTCTTTTTCAAATTTTTTTTTTATAATGGAACATTTTAAATTTAATTTGAGTTTGAAAAAATACCTTTAAAAAGAATAGCATAAAAATAAATTTTTAAAAAATGATGAGACAAAATATTTTTTTAATTTTTCTATTTTTTTTAAATTTTATGTTAGCCTTTGTAATTTCTTCTTAATTTTTTTTTAAGTGTTTGTATTATTTTTTTTAATTTTTTTTTTATATTTTTTTTTTGTAGTTTTTGTTGGAAAAATATATTTTTTTTAATTTTTCCATTTTTTTCAATTTTTTGTATTTTTTCTTAATTCTTTTTAAGTTTTTGTGTTTTTTTTATTTACTTCTAATTTTTGTATTTTTTTCTAAATGTTTGTTTTTGTTTATAGTTTTTGTATTTCTTGATTTAGTTGAATTAAATTATTTTTAAAGAATGAAGTTGAGAAAAATTTTTTTTTTGTTTTGCATTTAATTTTTATTTTGTATTTTTTTCATTTTTGTATTTATTTGAATATTTTTCTTTTTTTTAATTTTTTATATCAACTTGTTATTTTTTAAAGTAAGATCTATTTTTAGATACATTTTTTTGCATATAATATTTGGAATTTAAATTGGATTTGAAAAAAACTGTTAAAAAATACTTTATGAAAAAAAAATAATTTTTAAGGAATGATGTTGGGAAAATTTATTATATATATATTTATTGATTTTTTTTTTATAATTTTCAATTATTTAATCCAAAATTTTGGATTTAACACTTATAAAAAGTGCATGTTTAAATAAATTAAAAAAAAAAACAATTTTTTTAAATTGGAATGATTGCGTAACAATTACTCCATAAAAAACACAAAAGGTAAGGTATAAAAACTAATTATATTATTTTTATTTATATTTATATAGGCAAAAACAACAACAAATAACATGAAGAACTGCATACGACCGCAACAAAAAGTTGAAGGAATTGTCTATGCGGCACTTAAGTGATTATCAATTTGCTGCAATAGTGGCATTGCAGTATTTTCGGCACCCCCCACGTTCCAGCTTATTGCCATCTGGCAACTCTATATATTTTTTGGGCCCCTCATTTCGGTACGAAAAAAACATGATGTTCCCGAATTCTCTCAGTTCTCTCACGTCAGCGCGAATGAAAGCACGTACGAAAAGGAAAAGTCAAGAAGATATCGGAACGGAAAATAACACGCAACAGAAAAAACCCTTTTGATTGTAGATCTCATAAATTAACACATACCAGAAAAAAAAGAACGAAAAAATTTGCTCTACCAATTAAACTACAATAAATTTGTGAACTTTAGCTGTAACAGCCAGAAAATGTCGGAAAAGAAGCGTTCCCGCAAGCGTAAGGTAAACAACAAAATCTGAAAAAGTATTGGTGGAAAAGTGAAAACACTTGACCGAGGCAGAAAATATGTTACAGAATTTTCTGCTGTGTCGAACAGAAAGTCCAACTTATTATTGTTGTTGCTGCCAATGAGTTGAGTGTATGCGGGATACTGAATTGAAGAAGCAAAAACACTACAATAACATAATAATAAAATAAAACTTAAACAGTGGAAGTGATGACGGTGTAATAGGAAACTCTTGCATACAAAATATTAACCATTTCTTTTGTGATGTGAACCTGTTTTTTTTCTATATAGTTTTTTAATGCTGAAATTATATGAATTTCTTTGTATCATTGTCCATCGGCGATATAATGTTGTTGTTTTTCTTTTTGTAATCTGTTTAATTACCGCTACACTGAGAGAAATGTTGTGATAATCAAATGTCTTGTGTATCAATAGGAGAGAGAGCAAATAGTAGGTAATATTGTTGCCACATCGCTTGACATTAGAGTTATTGCCAAATGTGTCTGTGATGTCTTAAATAGGGGAACTGTAAAAATAAAATTTTTCGCCAATCCCGTTTTCTCGAAAATAAAAAAAACATATTTTCGTGATTTTAGACTTCTTAAGGCTGAACCCACTTGGGGCGGGAGCCCAAGTAAAAAAAATTATGCCATTCAAAGTTAGCGCTTATGCCCATGGACCCGTTGGTAAAAAGGTGACCCTTGGGTTCCATGACAACCTCCCATGTCACTCATATGAAAGATGTTTTCAAGACGAATACAATATAGGGGCCAAACTATCTTTCAAACTGGAGCACATACCAATTCCATTGAGGAATCTTGGGTTCATGCAAAGCGATCCATTCCTTTCGGTGGACGCCGCAAAGAATTTTTGACTGGGTATATCTCAAAATATATGTTTTCGAGAAAATGCTCAGAGGTCCTATGACTGCTTGGGCGATGAAGGTTTTCGGCATCTTAAAGTAAATCTCGATTAACTTTAAGAATTCGGAAACTGGAGCCCATACCAATTCCATTGAGGAATCATGTCCCCCAATTGAAGAGGCGTCAGACATCAGATTCTGACTGAATGCGGTGCCTGGAGAGGAATACGAATATATTTCCGTATCCGAATTGTGACAGACGACATTTTTGATATATTTATTTTTTTTCACTTGTTCTTGAATTTTTTTTTAAATTTTTCTATTTTTTGATGTTTTTTTTCCCCGATATTAAATACTATTTTCAAGTTTCTTTTTTAACTTTTTTTTTTTTTAATTTGTCTATTTTTTCCTGAAGATTTTAAATCTTTTTTCTTGTTTTTTTAAATTTTTAACATTTCCTTTTTTAACTTTTCTTGAATTTGTTTTTTGCTTAAATTTTTCCATTGAGCTCTTTTTTGGGCTCCTTAGGAAAAATATGCGAAAAAATTAAAAAAAATTCTTGGTTTTCTTAAATTTTTTGTATTTGTATTTGTTTATTATTTGATATCCTGTACAACAAGAAAATTTCTTATAATTATAGTACAGGAATTATAAAGGTTAAAATATGTTTTGTAACAAAAAAGGGTTTTAAGCTAAATAAATAAGTAAAATGAAAAGAAAAATGATAAATATAAATATAAAATCGTTTATAAAAAATTTTCCGTATAAAAAATTTTTTCTCAATTTTTTATTTACCAAATTGTATTTTTCTATTTCTCTTGAATTTTTTAATTTATTATCTTGAATTTTTGTAATTTTTTCTCGTGATTTTTTTTACAATTTACAACCAATGAGCCCTTTTCTGGCCTCCCTAGTCTGGGAAACACCTCGTAGGCCCTTGAAAAATACTCTATTGAATTCGTCTCAAAAATATCTTTTACCCGCACACGGGGGTTATCATAGAACCCCTGGGCCCAGTGGTCTTAGCGCCAACTTTGACCATGTTTTTCATGTTTTAGAGCATATTTGGGGCAGTGGGATTTTATTTATTACAAATATTTTGGAATCGGGCTGCGGCCGAGGTCCAAAAAAAGGGGACTTTAGGTTCTTTGCTGACCGCATATGTGCGGTTAGACAAATGAAATGTATTTTAGAGGTCCTGTGGTGTCAGTTTCCACCCCCTAGGGATTCACAATTAAAAATATTTTTCTCTGCCATCAAAATGCTAAAACCTTCTCAAAATTCAAATCTGGCATCACTAATCCATTGACATTCTGGCTAAAGAGAGCAAACAAACAGATTTATTTTGATTTTCTTTTGTTTTCTCTTTCATATACGTACACACTTTTTTCTTTTGACAAATTTACGAAATCTACATATTGCGTTGTTGTAATTGCTGTTGTTGCTGCAATTGTTTTTGTTTTCTTTTTGGTTTTTAGCAAAACAAAAACAAAAAACACTGAGACACAAAATCTCACCTACCGCCATATGTTGTGTTGTATAGCTTGCGCGTGCATAGGTGTGTGTGTGTGTGTGCGGGGGAATTTTGAAGTTGTTCGTCAACAAAAGGAAAAAAGGTTCTCTGTTTTGTTATTGCTGCTTTTGTGCAGTGTCGTTTCGACCCCCTGCTGCCTGGTACTATTCAGGGGGGTAAATGTGAAGAAGGGCCAACTTCATATTATGGTTAATTTTAGAATGTCTGATTTCATTTTATGGCGACATTTCATATTTGTTACAAAGTTAAGTGGAAGTGGGTGCTTGGTAGGACTGCTGCCGTAAAATAAAGGATTTTTCCGTATGCTAAGTGGAAAACCTAAGCCAAAGCAAAGAAGCTCGTGTAAACTCTGTTTCGTCATGCAACCAAGGTTTTCCACATGATATTCACCTAAAAATCGTAGGCACATAATCACACCAACGAGTTTTGGCAGGTCCTTTTTGTACTGTTTGCATTAATGAGAGTTTTTCTGCTACTAATTCAAGTCTTAACTATGACAGTATCACCTCGATGAAAATTTTTTGAGGTATGCCTAATGAGCTTTTTAAAAAATAAGGATTAAAGGACACCTCATTGTCTGCGTATTTATATCGTAACTGATCCCATAATCATTAAGTAACCTTTACGATCGCTTCTGTCGCTATCTTAATCATCATACACACCGTCCCAAAATCCATGTATTTGCTATCAATTTTACTATCAATTATTTGCTATCACTGCCTGATGGACCATTTCAGTTGCAATAATACGCAGTAAGACACGATTTGGGAAACAGGTAGGCGATTTGATGTTTTACGTGGGCATTTTTGTCACTTTTCTTTGATATTACAATTCATATCTGTCTTTTATTGATGCTTTTCTTCAAAATCTAATTATTTATTTTTTCCAATAATTTCTTATTCATGGCGATACGTTTTTGTTGCCATCAAAGTATTTATTCTTTCTGGATTATATAAACGTGATTATAGACTTTATTCCATACGCTCTATTGTTTGTTGCCAACACTGTAGGCACACAGATGAAGGCATTCCTCTAGCCTATATGATGAGAATTCTCTATACGTTGGCGCTTATTCTCAAACCATTTTAAGAATAATTATTATCAGTTGAACTTTTGGAATACAATTCAATGCTAACGAAAAGAATGACGTTTTTTTGTATCAATATAATTGGTTTGATTTGTATAATACCACGTTTCGTATTCAATTTCGATTTCTATAAATACATACATATAAGACACAATAAATGGCAATTATGACCGACCGCTATCACCAATATATCAAACGATGAGAAAGAAGGTCGGGATAGTGAATAAATATAATATAAATATAATTATTTTTTGAATATAATTTTATAATAACAAATATGAAATGAAAAAAAAATATTACAACAAAATAAATATTTTTTGTATTCAATATTTTCAGTAGTATTAATATTTTTATAACATTTAAATATTTTTAATATTTGTAATATTTTTAAAATTTTTACTGCCTGTCCCGCGATGTCGAACGTTAACGTTCGCTTGGGTTTTTAGCGATAAACAGCTAATTTGCTATACATATTTCAGCTGTTTAACGCAAAAAAACCCAAGCGAACATTAACGTCTGACTTCGTGGGACAGGCAGTTAATATTTTTAATAATTTTAAAATTTTTAATATTTTTTATAATTTAAATATTTTTAATTTTATTAATATTTTTAATATATTTTAAACTGTATTGTTTGTTAGTTTTATTCGATCGTATTGATTATATATCACAATTTACGTTAGTGTATCAAATGATACATCAAATTAGGCTAACGATCAGAAAAGTGTTTTTTATTGTTTGATATCAAACAATAAAAACATCAAATGTAGTGTTTGATATTTTTGGTCAAATTCAGTATGTCACGCACTAGGATGAAGCGTTTCGAACTCCATCTAGTGTATCAGACCCAAATACACTAACGTAAATTGATATAATATGCAGTAAGATCGACTAAAAACTAACAAAAACAAATATTATTAATAATTTTAATATTTTTAATATTTTTAATATTTTAATATTTTTAATATTTTGTAGAATTTTTAATATTTTGTAGTATTTTTAATATTTTTATATTTTGAATATATTTAGTAATTTTTTACAATATTTTTGGCTAAAGTGCAGATTACGGGGCGGAAGCCTAAATAAAAAAATATGCCAGCCTCTTCATCATGGTCCCCAAACATCGGAATGGTAGGTCAAATTTGGCGCCGAGACCCATGGGGCCCGTGGGGGTAAAAATAGGGGCCCTTTAGGTTGTATGACGACCCCAGAAGTGCGGGTATTCAAATGAAAGATATTATTGAGACGAATCCAAAGGTGTCTAACACATCAAAAAAATGGCAGCGTTTTTTTTTTAAAAGTGTGCTTGTGTGTGTATTATGTTGGCATGTTGTGCGCTTCGAGGATGCTTTCTTCGCAATGGAGGGAAAAGTTCTCATTAACTTTAAGATGCTTTCTTACCTTAAGGTTTGTGATGATAGAGGAGAAGGCACAGCAAAGGGCGCTGACGAGACATTGTGGTTAATGTCGAAATGACGTCATACGCCTAACCTGCTGTCAGCATAATACATTTCACAAATTCTTGATTAAAAACCTATTAGCAATAATAAATAATTGCCAATAGAACTGATCTCAAACCGAACTATGACAATATCTTAAAAAAATTTTAATTTTAACTGCGGTGCTGCGTGCTTCATCCCCCATAGTTTCCCAATGTGTTATATTTTCATTTCATTTATTTTTTTATGATGTATGGAAGCCAAAAAAGCCAATTATATGAGGGTCCATTGATCCCGTAAGGTTATACAATTTACACCACTGGATTCGTCTCAAAAATTCCTTTCATTTGAGTACCCGCACATAGGGATAACCTTTTTTGGGTCTCTAGGGCCCCAAAAACCCCACATGTTCGACACTAACTTTGAGCGCCAGATGCCCTTCACTAGGCTTCATTATATAGGTCCATTAAGTGTTAAACGAGTTTTCGTCCTGGGAGGCGATTGGTCATAAAAAAACCTGGCTCGCGGACTATTATGTTATAATTCGGTTAAAGATCTATGCTATTTTTAATTAATGATTATTACCAATAGCTTTTTGTTCAAGAGTTGTGAAATGAATTATGAGACAGCGGGTAAGGCGTATAACTTTTTTTCGGCATTAACCACAATGTCTCGTCAGCGCCCTTTTGCTGCGACTTCTGCACTATCATCACAAACCTTAAGGGAATAAAGTTATTCAATGTAATTGAGAAACTCTGCCCACCGGAGCGAAGATAGTATCGTCAAAGCACACAACAGGTCAACATAATGCTTAAACAAACTCTTGCTTGTGTCCATCAGATACAATTGCACAGGAGTTTTTTGATGTTGACACAATTGCCAACAACGTACTGTTTACCTTCAGCATTTGTTGCTCTTGATTTTGTTTATTATTTATATTTTTAATATATTTTATTATTTTTAATATGTATTTGTAATTTTTTTTAATATTTTCAATATTTTCTAGTTTTAATATTTTTATTATCCTGACAATTTTTTATTTAAAAATTCTTTATATTTTTAGTATTTTTAATATAATTTGCTAATGTTAATATTTTTATTTTTTTTATTATTATTAATATTTTCATATTTTCAAAATTTTAAATATCTTTAATATTTTTAATGTTTTTGACGTTTTGCATATTTCTAGTCTTTTGCATATTTTTAATTATTATTTAATTATTTATATGTGTTCTTTTTTTCAAATATTTTTATTTTTTATGAATAATATTTAGTATTTTTAGAATATTACTAGTGGACCCGGCAATGCTTCGCTATTGCATAATTGACTAATATTACAAAATAAAGTTAATATAATACAAAAATATCAATTAAAATTGACTCACATTTATAAAAGCTGTGCACATGCCACTTTCAAACATACTTTGGCAACGTTTAACTCGATAATAATATGTTTGGCTTGCTTTCTTATTGGTCTAATTTAAAGCGTTGATCTCATGCCCTTGGCAAACAATTCGTTACCTCATGTCTCTGCAATATTGTAATTGTGGTGCCGAGTACTATCTGTGTATCAAATTTTTCTAGGCTTAAGATTCGATTTAAGCGTGCCTGATTGAATTTTTGTAATTGTTGCGCATAGTATTATCTATTTATTGTGTTGCATCTCTCAAAGGCTAAAATAAAAATAAAATTTCCCTCCGCAAATTTGTAATTGTAGTGCCAAGTAATTTATGTGTATCAAATTTTATCTTTTTAGGGCTAAAATACAGTTTTGCCACGCCGTCCACTCAAGGATTCAAAATAAAAATTTGGTCAGAAAATGTTCCTCTAGGGCCAAAATAAAAATTGGCTACGTTAAATCCTCCCATTCATCGGGAATTAAAATTTTGATTGCATGTTCATATTTGTGTTGTCATATCATATTGTATGTATGTATCATATTGTATACATCATAGCTCTAAAAAAGTTTTGCCATAACCAAAATGCATACAGCGTCCAAAACTTAAATTTCTTCTGCATATTCATATTTGTGTTGTCAAGTACTATCTGGGTATTCAATTGTATGTCTAAAGCTCTAAAAAATAGTTTTGCCGAGCCCACTCCGCCAATTGGGCCAAAATTAAAATTTCGACTGCAAACTTATATTTGTGTTGTCGAGCGCTATCAGGGTATCAGATTATATCTCTCTAGCTCTAAAAAATTAAAATTTGGTCTGCATATTCAAATTAGTGGTGTATAGTGCCATCTGGGTATCAAATTGTAACTCTCTAGGTTTAAAAAAGTTTCGCCAAGTCCACAATGCCCATTGGATCCAAAAATAAAATTTCGTCTGCATATTTATATTCGCGTTGTTGAGAACTATCTGGGTATCAAATTTTATTTCTCTAGCTCTAAAAAAAGTTTTTTTACGCCAACTCCGCCCATTGGATGACAAATTAAAATATCGTCGGCATATTCATATTCGTTTTGTCAAGTTATATCTGGGTATTAAATTTTATCTCTCAAACTCTAAAAAAGTTTTGCCAAGCGCACTCCTCCCACTGGTCCAATATTCGTGTTGTCGAGTAAATTAAAATTTCGTCTGCATATTTATATTCGCGATGTCTAGTACTATCTGGGTAACAAACTTCGTCTGCATATTCATACTCGTGTTGTCGCGTACTATCTGGGTATCAAATTGTATCTCTCTAGCTCTAAAAAATTTTGTCATGCCCAATATGCCAATTGGATCCAAAAATAAAATTTCGTCTGCATATCCATATTCTTGTTGTCGAGTACCATTTAGGTATCACATTGTATCTCTCTAGCTTTAAAAAAAAGTTATTCCACGCCCATTAAGCCCAATGGGTCTTAATTTAAATTTCGTCTGCATATTCATATTCGTGTTTCGAGTACTATCTGGGTATCAAATTATATCTCCCTAGGTCTAAAAAGTTTTGCCACGCCCACTCCGCCCACTGGTCCAAAAATAAAATTTCATCAGCATATTCATATTCGTGTTGTTGATTACTATCTGCGTATCAAATTTTATCTCTCTAGCTCAAAAAATATGTTTTGCCACGCCCACTCCGCCCATAGGATAAAAGATTACTAAATATATAGCCTATACTAATTTCCATATAGTACACTAACTGTCTTCCAAATTTCATTGAAATCGGTTCAGCCGTTTAGGCGTGATTGAGCAACAAACAAACAAACAAACAAACAAACAAACAGACAGACATTCACATTTATAATATTAATAGGATAATATTTTTTATATATTTTATATTTATAATGCTTTTCATTATTTTCATATTTTAATAATATTTTTTTAATATGCGTTTCTAATATTTTTCATATTATCAATAATTACTATGTTTTTTTAATATTTTGTTAATTTTCTTAATATTTTTTTTATTTCTAATGTTTTTTGAATATTTCTGATATACTTAATATTTTTAGTATGTATTTTCAAATAATTTGCATATTTTTTAAATTGTCATTATTTCTCATGTGTTTCTAACATTTTGAAATTTATTTGTATTTTTAATGTTTTAGCATTTTTTTTATTAATTTTAATATTTTTATATTTTTGTATTTGAAATATTAAATTAAATTTTAAAAATTTTTTATTATTTTTTTGTATATAATATTTTTTATATTTTATAGTTAATTGTATTCACTATTCTCAATTTTTTTGAAAGATTTGACATAATTGATTTCAAGTTAAATATTTCATGATGATTTCAAGTTAAATATCTTTTTGTAAGGATTTTAATTTTTTTCTTACTGATTTATTTATTTGTACATACTTATATACAAAACCAAGTCCTTTGGGCCATACATGATTTCAAAAATATTACAAGTTACAATAATTAAATGGATATAATTAGTGAAATTTCCCTTAAAAAACCATGTTATATAATAAAATTCCAAGCCATATTTTCCATATAACATTACCAACTTCATTATAATGTTGCCGTACAAAGGTCTCTTGAAAGATTCACAGATTTGTTGTAAATCGCTATTCAAAATGCATTTATACGTCACATATTTGGTGTCCTACATTCATTTCCTTATTTTTCTACTACTCGTTGCTTTTCTTTTCATATCCAACCACATTCACTTACTACACGTTGGTTGTTAGTTTTGGGTTGTCGGTCAATCAAACTCTGGGGGTTTCTCTTGACCACGTCACTAGAAACTGGTTTCTTTTGTATAAAACCTCATATACGAAACAATAACAGAAAAAAACCTCTAGTATATTCTTTGAAATGTGAGTGCACAAAATATGAACTCTTCTCCAGTTGTACGTACCTCTTATTAACTCACGCTCTTGCTCTCTCTTTCTCTGTGAGATTTGCTTGGTGGCACCCACTGGAGCATAACATTTCAAATGGATATGGTATATTTATATTTGTATAGTGTTTTAAGTACAATGTTTATAACTCACCATCTCATTTTTTAATGTAATTCTTATTACATTACAAGTTTACAAAATAATTGTTCCTCCTATGCCTTTCAACCTATTTCGATATGAAAGACTCATTAGGTTCCTAAAATCTCCCCATTAATAATGATTTGCTCTCAATTATATATCAGAACAGAACATTTTTATATTTTTATTTCTTTACGTTCATAATTCGGTAATTTCTGTAAAATTCATACAGATTTAAGCTCCGCTTTGCTTTATTTTTATATCAAAATGACCACAGTACTTATTTTAGTACTCGTGTCATTTCTGATCTTGTTCCGCTTGGTTACTCAACTCTACTACTCTAGCTCTCCACCATGCGATGGATCTCCACGACTATGGGGAACAAAAACAACAACAAACAAAAAATCACGAACCACTTATTGTTTCCAAGTGTTTTTTGTACTCTTCTGTTTATATTCTTTGGAGAAAGTTAATTTGTTGTTTCTTCTACTGCCATACAACGAATATAAGATGCACAGCAAAGAGGGAGAGTAAATGTCAATATAGCTGCGATTGTTGTGGTGTGGTGGCAAGTGGGGATTTCTATCTGCTACTTACTTGGCTGGCTGGCTGACTGGCTGGCTGGTTGTTTGGTTGGTTAGCTGGCTGGTCATGAATCAGTGATTACTTTCAAACCTTACAAAGCGCTCAGTAGTTCCATATTACGTTTCAGTATTTCAACATTCGATTGCAACCAAAAAAAGAAAAATACAAAATAAATAAAATAAAAAAAGATACACAAATTATAAAACGAATTTCGTAAAGCGTTCAATGTTTTAAAAAAGGATTATTTTAGTTGCATTAAATTTTAAAAGTTTTGTTTAATACACAACACACAATGTCTGCTGATGAAATGTTGGATGATGACGGTTATAATGTGGTGCCCGAAGATGAACCGGTTAATACAATTTTTTACTCAGATTTTTATTTAACTTAAACGTTATTTAATTTATGAAACATTTGCTAATTTTTGTTGTTTTAAGAAATATCTGGTGAATGTATTTGAAATGTATGTAGTTCAGTAGCAGTATGCAGCTGAGCAAATATATGTTTTGTTATATATAAATAAAAAAAAAATTTTCCCCTCATCCATCACCAAACAGTCATAGACAGACAATTGATCTACGTGTCATAAAGACTGAGAAATTCCACAAGTTACTTATGTCGTAGTTAATAGTTGGTAGCGTTAACATTGTTTAAGACCAATATTTGGTTTTCCCTTTCCTTGCCCCCTTTAGTAGTCAACAAAAGATTTGTATACTTCTGGAATTATTGTGAAATTTTCTAACCGATCTTCGTTTGCGGTGGGTGGGTGGCTGGTTGTTGGTTGGATTTTATGTTGGCTCTTTGTCATAACTTCATTAGTATTCTTAGCGTAAGCAAGCAAGAAGGGCGGCGGGTAGCTTAATAATTTTGGAGCCAAAATGTGTGACGACGATTGTTGGGAAATGGAAGAGGAAGTGGTGATGAGAGATGAAAGACACTTGGATGCGAGTGATGTGGAAGAAGATGTAAGAATTTTGTACTTATATTTAAACAAATTTCCACTATTAAAGGACCACAAAGTTGTGGTTTCTGGTTTTTTTTTTAATGAGAAAGGAAAGAAAAAGGTACACGTTGCTGCAGGGAATAGGGCGTGAAAGTGGTTTAATTTCGCAAAAAAGTGAAGGTGAATATATAAAAACTACATCATTACTTATTGTTTATGGACAAAAAAGTGAAAATTAAATATTATTGAAATTCTTCAAATATTGACTGCATAACATTTTATATAAAATTAGAGTTTTCAAATTAAAGAATAACAGTTTATTTAATATACATACGTTCAGCATAACAATCTTGCAAAATGTAGTGTGGAAATTGAAAGTTATAATATTTTTAGTATTATTGTGTTATAGTTCGGTTAAAGATCAGTTCTAGTGGTAGTTAATGATTATTACCAACAGGTTTTTGTTCATGAGATGTGAAATGTATTATAAGACAGCGGGGTAAGGCGTACGACGTTATTTCGGCATTAACCACAATACCTCGTCTGCGCCCTTTGCTGCGTCTTCTCCACTATCCTCAAAAACCTTAAGGGAAGAAAGTTACTCAATGTAGTTGAGAAACTCTGTCCACCAGTGCGAAGACAGCATCCTCAAAGCACACAACAAGTCAAAATAATACACGCACACATTTTTAGTATTTTTAATATTTTTAAAAATTTTTGAGTACAATTTTTTTGTGAGCTGAGACAATTAGTGTTTTTTGATAGTGATTTTTTTGATGTGATTAGTTTTTTTTGTTTGATTTAGCTAAACGGTCAGGTTTTTTAATATTTGTGATTTTGTAATATTTGTGAAATTTTGTAATATTTGTTATATTTTTAGTATTTTTAATATTTTTTAATACTTTTAATGTTTTTAATATTTTAAATGAAAAATATAAAATATTAAAAATATTTTAAATATTATCTTTATCTTCAGGTCTATCTATGTATTGAAAGATTTAAGATATTTATAAATTTTCACTTTTATTTCTAATATTTCGACTAAAATTTTAGTCTTCAGATATTTTTGATATTTATAATATTTTTTATATTTATAAAATTTTTAATAATATTCTTCTTCTTCTTCTTAACTGACGCAGCAAACGAAATTCATCTATCAGTAGCCGCACGTAGAAAATAATTCCAAGCGTTCCGGTCTTTTGCGCTCCGTAGATAGTAAGTCACACCAAGTTTAGATAACAGCTCTTACACCTGGTCCATCCAACGAAGGTTTGGTCACCCCCATTTGCGCCACCCATCGAGTATATTGACGAAAACCTTTCGAGCTGGAACTTTTCCATCCATTCGTACAACGTGTCCAAGCGAGCGCTTTCTGTCCATTTCAAAGCGCCTGACTACGTCGATATTGCTGTACAGCTCATACAGCTCGTAGTTCATTCGACGACGATACTCGCCATTAACGAAGATGGGTCCAAATATTTTGCGAAGTATTTTTCTCTCAAAGACTCCCAGAACAGATTGATCCGCTTGTGTCATTATCCAGGATTCTGCGCAGGTAGGATCAGAGTCTAGAAGAGACTAATGTGCCACTGTGTGTCGGGAACATCAGAACTAGGTGGGTTTGTTTGGGGGTAATTGAGAGAGTTGGTTGGAGTGGGCATTGGCTATCTCGGTGGTATGCAGCGTTGTGATGTCTAGCTTCCTTTGCGTTTGATTACGAGTGCGTACCTTGGCTGTGTTTTCTTTTCTCCGTGTTATCATAATAATTGTTTGTTTAAGGAGAGTGGCTTATTAGGCCAACGCGCCCGACCCTAGTTTCTTAGGGCTGAAAAAGCCACTAAGACAGTCTCTGTGTTGAGCTTCAGTAACTTCTGCTACATACTTACTAAAACGCATCGGTGGTAGCATGCAGATTATGTTACTCAACTTTTCGCCTTCCCACATTTGGTACCACTGAACGGTTCAGTGGCATTGCTCGGGGAATATGTGATCTCTCGGAAGTTGTGAGCTGCTTGGGAACCTCCAAAGAGAGCTTCTGGTTATTCCCAAATGACAATCAGAAAGACTCAAATTAGAAAATTCCCCACTCCCCATAATGGGGAATTATATTATTAATATTTTTAATATTTGTCCTTGTTGAACATGTCTGAACTTTCCAACCTCTCTGAAAAAAAAGTTCAGACATGTACAACAAGGACAAATATCAGATTGCATTAAGGACAAATCGAACATTAAACGAACTATTCAGTAGGATCTCTTAAAAAAGAGGAAAAATCAAACGTGGTTTATAAAATTAAGAAGAATGGAATGTGCCAGAAGGTATTTGTTGGCACAAATCGAACAAATTTAAAGACCAGAATTTCTTTTCACAAATCGTACCAAAAAGCGTTGGACAAAGCCTTGGAACAAAAAACAGCCCTTGCGGCCCATTGCACACTAACCGGCCATATATCCAACTTTAACAACGTGGAGATACTAACGCAAGAGACTAATAACAAGGGAAGATATACTTTGGAGATGTTACACATCATATTTTTTTTTAATATTTTTAATATATTTAACTTGTCTCCAGGAAAACAAGGCCACAATTTTGCTACCCATATATTATCTTCCGGCGCTAACCAAGTACATCTCAACAAATATCGACATCATAAAAAATGGGAAGTGGCACTAGCGGTCAACTTACCTTCACGAAATCGACGAGTAGCCAACTTGGATAACTAAAATGCATTAACTATCGAAATATAACTACTTTTTGCCATTTGGATTAAGTCAAACACTTTCAGCCAACTGGCTTATCCCCTAATATTCGAGAAGATTATTTGTATATCTACAAATCATACACCATCAAAATTTATAGGCATATAACGTGAAGTATGATTTACCAGCGGTAACAGAATACATATCAATAGTTCATAGTGTGAGGAATGATCTACCAGCGGTAACAGAGTACATATCAATAGTTCATTGGCCTGATATTAGTTGTCGCTTCGGTCTTCTACAATATAATTCAAATATGTTTACATAAGCTTATGTTTTCGTTGAACATTACTATGCTAAAAGTATGAACTCATTACCATGACTTCTGGACCTAAAGGAAAAGAGCTTCTGTGCTGTACAATAACAGGCTTTCAATGTTAAAGATCATTTTTTCTAAACAATCTAAAAATAACGTATAGACAAGATAGAGACAACATTTTTCAAATTATATCAGATTAAGATATAATTAAATTTTGAGATTTATGTCATGACTCAATTGTACTTAAGCTTATAGAATTAAATTCTATAAACTTCTATCGTTGCTGAACACGTTTGAAAATTGGAAAAAAAATCCATACTATTTGCTAGCCAAATGAAATATTTGTATAGCTGTATATATATATATTTTGCTATATAAATACTATTTTTAATGTACTTCAGCAGCTGAACCAACCTACCGAAGGTCTGTCTAGCAAGCTAGCTAAGCGATACTTAAAACATCAGCAGTTAATATACATATAAAAAAAATGAGTTGTCACACAACATTTTAAAGCGTGCAACTAATTAAAACAATCTATTCTAAGAAATGGGAAATAATATTTTTTTCATCATAACTATAAAAATTAAAAAAAAAATGTCTTATTATGAATTTAAAACGGCAGCAAATGATAATTTTTTGCCGTCATTTTAATAATGCAATACAATAATATATTGTACCAAAATTCACTTTTTTTTAATACTTCTAATATTTTTGAAATTTTTAATATTTTTAATAATGTTTAATATGTTTAATATTTTTAATATTTCTATTATTATTAATATTTTTTTATATTTTTAATAATTTTAATATTTTTAATATGTTTAATATTTTTAATATTTCTATTATTATTAATATTTTTTTATATTTTTAATACTTTTAATATTTTTAATATTTTTATTATTTTTAATATTTTTAATATTTTTAATATTTTTAATATTTTTAATATTTTTAATATTTTTAATATTTTTAATATTTTTAATATTTTTAATATTTTTAATATTTTTAATAATGTTTAATATTTTTAATAATTTTAATATTTTTAATATTTTTAATGTTTTTAATATTTTTAATATCTCTATTATTATTAATATTTTTTTATAATTTTAATATATTTTATATTTTTATTATTTTTAATATTTTTAACATTTTTAATATTTTTAATATTTTTAATATTTTTAATATTTTTAATATTTTTAATATTTTTAATATTTTTGTACTTTGATTGTATCAAAAAGTACATTTATTGTATCAAAAAGTACTTCGATTACACTAAAAAGTGAAGAAATGACTTATTGCACCAAAAAGTACTTTCATTGTACCAGAAAGTTCTTTTTTGGTGCCAAATATTACTTTCATTATTCCAAAAAGTAAATGAATATTTCAAAATGTTATAGTTTTTAATAAAATACAATATCACGTGTCTCCAAAACTATTTGTGAAACCCATCAATTACCCGTTAGGGGCTTAAATAACCATTTGTTTATTAGATAACAAATTTTTTTGAGATATGTAATATTTCGTTTTGTTAAATTCAGATAAATGCTTATCATCCGTCGTCATGAAAAAGAGGAAACCCCTTATCACCACTTCCTAAGCAGCAAAATATTACTATTAGTAAACTATCTTAAGCAATTTCTTTATTTACAAAATCACATCCGTATTAACAAAAATTTTCTAAACACCAGATTTTGACAACTTTTAAATATCTATTGTATGTTCGCATTAATCTTACATTTTTTTGCCTCAACTTTTTTCATTTTTAGGAATACACTGGCCCCGGCGAAGAGCCTCAGGTCGAGAAGCCCTCCAAAGATGAAATCAAAGTCGCCAAATGGATGAAGAGCAATGTGAAAACCAAGAAGACCAAATTCTTAAGTCACAATGTTGAATATTTCACCGCCAGCAAAGCCATTGATGGCCTTCTGAAATCGCACTTTGCCGAAGGTGATTCACCCTTATTTACTACACGGGAACAGGCTATTGAATTCCTGGATATTATGCTGGAACATAAGTTTTTCCATCGAGCCAAGAAAGTACCCATTGTGGTGGAGGGCATTGCTGGCTCCAAATCATCGGCCAAGAAAGAAGAAAAAAGCGATTCAGCAGCAGCAGAAAAGACATCCAAAAAGGAAGCTGCTGATACTGAGGCTGCAGAACAGAGTGGCAACAATGGAGCGGGCAGTGATGAAAACGGTGGCGGCACTGGGGAGAAGAAAGAGAAAAAGAAACGTAAAATCCGTTTGGATATGCATCCGGAACAAGTGTTTACCGATGGTTCTGAGGCATATGTATGGATCTATGATCCTATACCCATACATTATTGGATCTATGGTTTAGTCTTGCTGCTGGGCGCTATTGGCATCTGCATGTTCCCTCTGTGGCCCGCTATGTTGCGTACCGGAGTGTATTATCTTTCAATGGCGGCAGCTGGTTTCTTGGTATTCGTTTTGGCTTTAGTTGTGATACGTTTGATTGTCTTTACCATAGTGTGGACATTGACGCGCAGTAAATTACATTTTTGGATATTCCCCAATCTTACCGAGGATGTGGGCTTCTTTGCTTCATTCTGGCCTTTGTATGAGGTAAGTGTACAAATGTGTATAGAAGGCTTAAGAACCATCAATTACCATCTATTTCTCCCCATTTAGAGTAATTATATCAGCGATGAATCTGCCGATAGTAAATCCTCCAAATCCAAGAAAAGCTTAAAATCAAAATCCAAAAAATCCAAAGACAAACATAGTGACAATGAAGATAACGATGATGTGGCTGCCGATGCTGAGCCTTTGGAACCCGAAAAGATTGAAGAAATTAAGGAACATGATGCTGATATAGAGCTAAGACATCGTAAGGTCGGTGGCGGCGCCGGCGGCAAAGGTGACACTGAAGATGAGTCTCACAGCGGTAGCAGTAGTGCCAATGAGGCCGCTCAAGAATCCGAATCTGCTAAATGGTGAGCTCTTTATACAAACACAGTAGTAGATACAAATCTCATTATAAAAAGAAGCGAATATTTAGTAATACATATATATATATCGTTTAAAATTAATTATAATATATAGATTTATAAATTTTTCTGCATATACAAGAAAAACAAACCTTTTGTTGCTTTAACCAATAAATATTGTATTAGTTTATTTTTTTGCCTTTCTATGCTTTTTATTACATATTAGTAAATATTATAAATTTTTTTAATACAAAACAAAAAAATTGAAACTGAAACAAAAATCTGTACTAACTGCATGTGTATATACATTCATACATACATCGTGTATATGAATTAATTTATTATTTCTTTTTTTCTTCTTAATAAATAATATATTATTATGTCGTCAGTGGTGGTGAACTCATTGTAAGCGCATTTCTTGGCAGTTATTAAGAGAGATTTAATTTTCATTAACTCTTTTAGTAAATTGCAGTGTCCATTTTGAAATGTTGTGTACAGTATAGTTTTTGGCATCGGATTTTATTTAAAACTATGGCGTCTCTCGCAATATTAGATTCCAAATAGAATGGGCGGTGCCACTCCCCTTGAACGATTGTAATAACATTTTCATAACCTATGTATTTTTTTGATTGCTTGACTAACTGATTGGGTGAAATACCTGTAGATAAGATGATGAAATTTGGGGTGGTTGTTCCAAATTTCCGTACTTTTAGGTGTTAAAATTACCAATAAGAGATAAAACATGTACAATCACCCAGACCAATCGGCTAAAGCTATACTCGAGAAAATTGATGTGGTCATGTTTACTATCAAATTGGATTGAAGGTTTTTTCGAAATCCGATATTTCTGGGTAAAACAAAAATTCGAAAAAGGGATAATAATTTTACTGTCGCCCAGACCAAACGGCTAATGATATATTTATGATAATCTATATGGGCTTGCTCGCTATAGAATTTAAATGGAACAAGGAGGGTTTTTGAAGTTCGTCCTTTTTGGGGTAAAAAGGGCGAAAAGAGATAAAACTGGTACTTAACGGCTAAAGGTATAGCGGAAAAATGGAAGTGAATATTTTAATTCTTTAGCTATAAAAATACCGAAAGAGGAATAAAACTGGTACTATGGCCCTGACCAAATACCTAAAGGTAGAGTTACGAAAATGTATATAGCATAGCTCCCTATAGAATTAGGGATGTGCCAAATGGGGATAAAAAGGGATAAAACTGCTACCATCACCTAGACCAAACGGCTTAAGCTATTAACATATATGGGCATATATGGGGGTACCAGTCCATTTTAGTTGTGCGATATGAATGTATCTTTTGAAATTCAAACTTTTAGGCATAAAAAGGGACTAAAGCGATACAATCACTCAGACCAATGGGATAAAGCTACAATCTTACGAAGTGTTTGCATTTTATTTGTATTGATTAAATTCTTAAGAAGATTCATTGTAAGTATGAGTGAAGCAACGCGAGCCGGGAAAGCTAGTTGCACCATAAAGTACATTAATTGCGCCAAAAAATACTTTAAATGTGCCAAAAAGTACATTTATTGTACCCAAAAAGTACTTTCATTATACCAAAATGTACTTTTACTACTTACTTAATTTTCCTTTACACCCCATGAATGAGGTATGGGATAGCTTCTCGCGTTGTTGTGAATGAACACGCTTTCAATTTTTAGATTCACAACTAACGGCACCTACTTGTTCTGTTTATTCTGTTTATCGACGAATGCGAACGTCACTGTTTGAGAAGCTCTTACTAGACATACCGATTGACCCGACACTAGTACTGCGTAGTTGCTGGCGACAACATTCGAGGAAAGCCGACAATGAAAGAATTTTTTTTTTTAAGATGTCTGGAGCCAATAGTTGAACCTGTGATCTCCCGCATGGTAGTCGCGTGTTCTAACCACTATGCCACGCCGGTCCCAAAAATGTACTTTTATTGTACCAAAAAGTACTTTAAATGTACCAAAAGTACATTTATAACACCAAAAAGTAATTTTATTGCACTACAAAGTACTTTTATTGTGCTAGAAAGTACTTTTATTTTGCCAAAAAGTCTATTTATTTTACCGGATAAAACTACAAAAAAAAGTACTGCTACTGCACCACAAAAATTACTTTTTGTACCAGGTGGTACTTTCATTGTATAAAAAATACATTTATTGTATGAAAAGTAGATTTATTGCAGAGTACATTTAAATCATATACAAAAAGTACTATTAATATATAAAATGTACTTTTAAAATACATACCTAAAAGTAAATTAATTGCACCCAAAAGTACTTTAATTGCATTAAAATGTAAAGAAAATTATGTGTTCTTTAGTATACGGAACAGTACTATACAAAATTTACTTTTAAAGTACATACAAAAAGTACATTTATCGTACCACAAACTACTTTCATTACACCAAAAAGTTATTATATTGTACAAAAAGTACATTTATTATACAAAAAGGTAGTTTGCTTCTACCAAAAAGTACTTTTGTTTTACCAAAAATGCATTTACTGTACCAATATGGTACCATAAAGTACTTCTGTTACAACAACATGAACTTGCAATGGACCAAAAAGTACTTTGATTGCGCCAAAAACTACTTTAAATGTGCCAAAAAGTACATTTATTGTATCCACAAAGTACGTTAATTGTATCAAAAAGTACTTTCATTGTACCAAAACTTACTCTTATTGCCCCAAAAAGTACTTTAATTGCATTAAAATGTATAGAAAAAGTACATTTATGATACCAAAAAGTACTATTACTGTACCAAAAACTACTTTTCTTTTACCAAATATTACTTTTGTTTCACCAAAAATGCATTTACTGTACCAAAAAATACTTGTATGGTACCATAAAGTACTTCTATTACACCAACATGAACTTGCAATTGACCAAAAAGTACTTTGATTGCGCCAAAAAGTACTTTAAATGTGCCAATAAGTACATTCATTGTATCCACAAAGTACGTTAATTGTATCAAAAAGTACTTTCATTGTTCCAAAACTTACTCTTATTAGGCCAAAAAGTACTTTAATTGCATTAAAATGTAAAGAAAAAGTGTAAATTTATTTTACCAAAAAGTACATTTACTGCAACCAAAAGTACTTTAATTGCATTAAAATGTAAAGAAAATTTGGTGTACCAAAAAGTACTTTAATACACAAAATGTACTTTTAAGATACATATAAAAGTACATTTATCGTACCAAAAACTACTTTCATTGTACCAAACAGTTATTTTATTGTACAAAAAGTACATTTAGTACACCAAAAATTCACTTTTATTGTACTAAAATGTACTTTTCTTCCACCAAAAAAGGTACTTTTGATGTACCAAAATTTACATTTGACACTACTACAACCAGGACAAATGAGGATCCTCTCGATGAGGAGACCAGTGTTTTGTCGGTACAGCAAGTGTATAAAAAATATATATAAAAATAGCTGAGCCGCCAACATGCCACCTGCCAAATATCATATCTTGATGGAAGGTCGAACATCCCCCAGCAGTCGATCCGAATGAAGGGCAGCTGCCTAGTAAATCGGTAACCTGGCGCAGCTTAGAGCCGGCTGGAGCAATATCCTTAACTGCTACCGCGGAAAGCTAATCCCCGACACATAAAACATATGTCCACTATGCCACCCAAGCCCTCACAATACCTTGTATTTATTTAACTACTTCCATAGGATCACACAGTTGCGCCCAATTGATCTACTGGTTGAAGCCTATTAAGGTGAATCCTATTTGTCCAGCTCCCTAATCCCTAGTGACAACATTTCCCCGTAATTTTATTATTTTGACATGTGTTTTGTAAAATGTTCTACATTTCCTCGACAATACGTTACTTAAATACATTTGAGGACGCTGCGTTGCTGTTAAAAACTATACTTTTAAGATATCCTCAAAGGAATTTGTGCATTGGGTATAAGTCTGGGCTACAAGGAGGCCAGTTAATGTCACCACTTTTGATATTACTTTATGCCTGCTGTTCGGCGCAGCTACCGATTAAAATGTAAACTGATTTGTGGTCCAACACTTATTTGTAGTTGGTGGTTATCATTATTGTTGTTGTTGTAGCAGTATATGTGTATATGTTGGTCGCTACTTCCACTGGGTGGGTCCAAAGAGACCTGGGAACAAGTGGAGTTGGTTTGGTAGGGCAGTTGAAAAGGTGTAGTGTGTCGTGTGGTCCCTGGTTGCAAGCGGGACAGGCGTTCGACATATTGTCATCAATTCTTGCCCAGTACGAATTGAGACGGTTACACCAGCTAGATCTTACTTGGGCCAAAACAACTTTCGTCTGTCGCGGTAAAACCTCTTCCTCTGAAGCCACTGTTGGAGGGTGTTCTCCGAGCACGACATCCACTCTGTAGTTATTCACAGCTTCCACGACTGCGTCTGAGTAAATGTCTGCTAAGCCTGCCTAAAATGCTCTTTGATCTAGAGGCTCTCTCTTGTACCGTTGGATCTTGCGCTCTAGTTCATGAAGGTCTTTCCAGACCTGCCTGGAAGGAGGTAGCCTATACATAAGATGGTGGTTGGGATGGCTGGACTGGTAGCATCCAAGCAGGTACTGCTTCGAGAGAAGGAAATTGTGTCGGTACACGGGTATGACCTTCGTCTGCTCATGTAAGTTTTCCACAGATGACATGAGGAAGCACCCTGTCGCAGTTCTCATGGCGGCATTTTGGCATGTTTGCAGGTTCTTCCACTGCGTCTCGCTCACATTCGGTGACCACACTGGTGCTGCATAGTTTATCACAGACCGTCGTATCGCTTTGTAAGAGGTCAACAAGGTTTCTTTGTCAGTTTTCCAAGTGCTGCCCGCAAGCGACTTGAGGAACTTGTTCCTACTTCTCATCTTGATGCAGATAGCTGTGGCGTACTTTGTGTCCCTCTATGTGGTGGTTATCATTAGAGGCAACTACTGGCTCAAAAATATAGAACTATTATAATTTATAAACAATATACTGTCGAACTTCTCTATAACGAACTTTTCTCTAGCAAATTTCTCTCTATAACGTTTTTTTTTCAAAAACACAATATTTTCTGTTGTTCACACTTTTTACCTCTCTATAAAGAATTGCTCTATAACATAGTTTTCTCTATAACGAAGCTTATTAATGACACAGCTGGTGGTTACCCAGCAAACCAAAAGTTCCGACGTGTCGGACATCAGATATTTCTCTTACATTTCATCCGAAAATAAACGATATCGTCATAAATGCCTTCAGAAATAAGACCGAGTTATTCTGCACACTCTTCAGAATTTTGTCCGCCAAGTCTGTACGTTCTCTGAATTTTTATACACATTAAAATTCGTCTGCACATTCTCGAAAGTGAGTTTTTTTTCTTCTTCTTCCCACAAGAGAAATCTGTCGCTGGGGCATTTTCCAAAAGTCCCTACGAAATCTCTCGAAATTTTCCTCAGATATCTGACCGAAAAGTCCGCACAAGTTTCCGAATTTCCCCAGACATTTCGGTCGGAATTCTTGTCAACCACCCATACAACTTTCGGACAGAATTCTGACAGACATCGGCAACTTGTGCAGAATTTCTGTCAGACATCTGACTGAATTCGAAAAAATGGTTTGCTGGGTATGTACAAAAAAACCTCTATATCTGCGAATTTTGTAAAAATGTATTATATACTCATGTATATTTATTTCATATGGAAATAGAGTAAATTTTCTTTGCATTTTTAAATTGTGACAGTTAGCAACCATAATATTATGACTTCATGATGTTCTTATTACCACAAAAGGTGTTTACTGGCAAAGCATTATAGATATTTGTTAATATATTAAAAGTCACGCTTCTCATCAACGTTTTAAGTTAGTCAATGTATAACAAATAACATTTTTAGTTTCTTACTGTCTCCTGACTTGCAAATATTCTAATCAGATAAGGTGTGAATTTGCAATTATAGATTTATGACTTTTTAAAGCAACATTTAGAGCGCAACAGATTTTCGTTGCTATCGGACTAGTGGTTCTGGAGTTATGTCAAACAATAGAGCCTAAAACGTATCAAATTCCCCTATACGATACTTACTAACTTCAAATTGATATATCCAGATTCCTAGATGAGACCCAAGTTCTTGTTTACCTCCCAATCACTGACTCCTACAATTTGTCGCAGAGTGTGATCAATTAACAGTTCTTATCTTATTTATCTATAGTTTGAAAAACAAAAAGACATACGGTCAAACCTGCATAGAGAAACCGTACCTTTACTTGTCTTTCATTATTATGAGCACCACATTTGTTTACATTTTGTCACAGTTTTGTTTTTGTAGCTCTGAAACTATTAACCTGATTAAAAAACTATAAAATATGTAGTTGTTATACTTTATGTATTAAAATCTTGATGCGATGCGAATTATTAGTTATTTTATAGATATCACTTTAGTAATTAGTTGTTATACTTTACTTAATTCTCTCTCTCTCTCTCTCCTTTTCTTTTTACAGTTCACAAAATCATTCCGAATCGGAATCGGATGGCAAAGACTATGAAATAATCAGCTCAAGTGAAGTGCAAAATGTGAAATGAAATGATGATGTAAATTGCAAAGACAATGGAAAAATCGGGCAACAACAGAAGCAACAACAATAACCACAACATATACAACTGAAACTCGCTCGCGCACTCCCCCCCCTAACACACACAGGATATAAGAGAAATCCACACAAGAAACCATCATTAATTATTCTTTATAAAAAAGAACATCATAAAATTAGTTAATAAATAACTTGGTAGAGAATACGAAAAGAAAAACAACAAAACATAATAGCATAACTAACAAAATCCACACACACACACTCTTACATACTTATACTTACATATAAGTATTTGTAAATTATGTTTTGCTTTTAAAAAAAGGACACATTTTAAGCTCTACTTCCATTATGTCTCTTTCTCGCTGTCCGCCCTCCCCCTCAATGTTTCTTAACTCCCTGCTATAGAATGACAAATATTGCAATTATTAGAAAGAAAAAAAAGGATTTAACATAATACTTACTACGCCTTATTAGAACGAATTAAAGGCGCATAAAACCGATAACAACGTGATTGATATTTACAAATTTCAATTTTACTTTATAACAATACACAACATACTAGGGAATCATACATACTTCTTGAAACAGCTACTGATGAAACAAACAAACAAAACCACAAATTATTTAAAATTTTTACAAAAAAAAAAAAAAGAAAGAGTTAATGCATTTCTGCTACAGCATTTTTAACAGCATCATCAGTCATTCTCATAATATAGTAAGACGATATGCGTTATATAACGCTGTCTTTTTGTTCCTCCAAAATCTTGCTAACGCGATTTTATTAAGATTTTCGTTATCTCTAGACGAAATAGCTAAGCTTATGCTATTGCGTTGCTTTCGTATGAGCAACAAATTCGTGAGCGTTCGTTTTATTTTTTAGAGTTTTACTCCTCTGGAAAGGCGTATTTACATTTTTCAACTTTAAGCGAAAGCAATAATTATTGTTTATGTACATTCACTCATACATATTACATACATATATATATAAATATATATACTATATTGACAAATATTTCCTATTTCTTTTTGTTGCTTGCAATTTTTATTTTTTACATTTTTATAGAATTATGTTAAATTTTTCTTATTATGGATATTCATTGTTTTTTTTTTTTGAAATCGTTATATTTGTAATGTAGTTTCACTCAAAAACGGAAAACTAAACACAGATATGAGAAAATAAAAAACCACAATACATATTATGAAAACCTTTTTTTTTTCTTAGTGAAATATATCAATGTAATTTAAAAGTAAAATTTATTTAGAGAAAATCAAAAAAAAAAAAACAAATGAAAATATATTTCTTAAATTAAAATAATTTTGTTTATACAAAAACGAAACAAAAACAAAATATATTATAACAAAAACTCTTTTAAAAAAAATAATAAAAATGTTTACAAAATCAATGTGACGACAAGCGGCCTTTTGTTATACATACGTCAGAGTAGGGAAAAAATATAAATGAAAAAAAAAATCGAGTGGGAAGAATATAATCTTTTTCTATCAGCTAGAAATGAAACATTTATATTTTTAAACAATAGTTTGCCCTTAAAATTTAGAAATTCTAAATTCTTAGTCCATCATAAAAGAAAAAAAAACAAAAACCTATTACCTTCTTATCCTTTAAAAGACATGTAGTCGAGTTTTCAATATCAGTGAGCTAATACGAATTTTCAACTTAATCACATTGAATTAATAATATTTATTATTACATTTCTTCAAATAATCTCCCAATGCATAAAATATAATTCGTAGTGAAAAGTAATAGAGCACTTCCACCAAACACAGAACGCTGAAACCTAAAAAGAAACCCGCTGTGCCGCCAAAAGAAACTGCAATAGAAAAAAACCAGTTTTCAAACGATTAATTGCCAAATGCATCTTAACTACTTACATTTACTACAATACTTACCTAACAAATCTGTGAAAGAGAATATAATCTGACGTTTTAAACGATATGTGGGTAAATTAATCATACTGAACAAGAGACTATTGCCGCCCACCAAGTCATTGGTCTTTTGCATTAACTAGGGAAAGATAGACGGATAAAAACAAAAGCAGCTAAAAGCAAAAATTTCAGTTTAGGTTTTCAATATCTACACTTACATATTTAGCTCTTTTATTAACTATAGCATCTCGACAATTCTGGGCACAGTAACAGGGCACCGTCGTCTTTTCACCATTTTCATTTACTTTGTACATTTTAATGAAATAAGCTAAGGACAGAAGGAAAAAGTAAACGAAATTACATTTTTATTACTATTTAAGATCCATATCCATTACCTTCATTTTGAACAAAGCAGTCTCTTAGCACGCGATAATCACACACGGGCTTGGGTTGCGCTACTGAAATAGTAAAATTTCCTTTTTTAGAGATTTTGATGGAAGAGAAATGGTGGAGTTTAGTTTTAAGGTGGATTTGGGGAGATTTCCATACTTTTATCAGTGCTCCAAAGCACTAATTTGCCTTTTTTATGCGATTTGCAATATCCTCAAGTGAGTCACCAGTGGTGGACATAATGCTCCCCAGATAGCAAAAAAGGGGAATAGGGAATTTTCTAATTTGAGTCTTTCTTATTGTTATTCATTTGGAAATAACCAGAAACTCTCTTTGAAGGTTCTCGAGCAGCTCACAACGTCGAAGAGATCACGATTTCCACGGAAATGCAACTAAACATCCGTTCACTGGTAGCAAATTTGAGAAGGCGCAATGTTGAGTAACCCAATGGCATGCTACCACCAATGCGTCTTAGAAAGAAGGTAACAAAAGATACGGAAGCTCAACACAAAGACTTTCTTAGTAGCTTTGGCAGTTCCAAGAAACTAGGATCGGTCGCGGTGGCCTTATGAACCACTCTCCTTAAACAAACCAATTATTATGAAAACACGAAGAATAGAAAAAAACAAGAACCCCCAAATGTTGACGACCCCGCAAACGTTATAAGGACCATGATTTACAGATATGCACCTGAAATGTCCGTACTCTCTGCAGAGAAGGTGCCTCATTCCAACTGGCGGATGTCCCCGACAAATACAAGACTGACATCACCGCCATACAGGAAATGAGATGGACAGGACAGGGATGCACACGACGAAAGGACTGTGACATCTTTTTTAGCTGCCATTCAGAAAGACACGAATTTGGATGTGAATTCATAGTCGGCAAGAGACTTCGACATCTGGTCTAGCGTTTTAACCCTGTAAGTGACCGAATAGCCAGTCTATTCGCATCCGAGGAAAATATTTTTACATTACGCTGATTTGTGTACACGTCCCCAAAGGAAGACAGAGGCGATGACATCAAAAATGCTTTCTGCGAGCGCCTGGAGGAGATATATGACCGCTGCCCTGCACATAACATTAAAATTGTTCTGGAAGATTTAAATGCTAAAATAGGAAGGGAAGATGCTCTTGGTTCAGCAGTCGGAAAATTCAGTCTACACAACAACACCTCCGTTAACGGATTCAGACTGGTTAGTTTCGCGTCGGCAAGAAACATGGTTGTGAGTGGAACCAGATTCTCGCATAAAGATATCCACAAGGCAATCGGGATATAACTCGAACAAAATACAAGAAACCAGATGGAACAAGTGGTAATTGATGCAAGATATGCCTCAAGTGCTATAAACGTGCGTTTGATGCGCGGTGCAAATATTGACTTGGATCATCACCTAGTGGTAGCCAAGGTGGGCACGACATACAACAGTGCCAAAAATTCTCGCACCCAAACGCAAGGGAAGCTAGATATCATAAAGCGGTATACCACCGAGATAGCCAATGCCTACTCCAACCAACTCTCTCAATTACTTCGAACCAACCCCCCTAATTATGATTTTGCTTACACCTAATGGCAGCATATTGCGAATTCCATGACCACTGCCGCCGCAACGAACGTACTGGGTTATGAAAAACAACGCTCAGACAAGCCCTGGTACAATGATGAATGTTGCGAAATGTCTGAGGAAATAGATGCTGCATACAAGGCAAAACTGCAGCCAATGGCAACGTGTGCAGTGGCGGAGCGTTATAATTATAAGAGGAGAGAGATGAAATGCCTGTTCAGGCGGAAAAAGCGTCTGCGGAGGAAAAGAGAGTCAGGATATCAAAAACTACAGGAATAGAGGTGAAGCCCGAAAGTTCAACCAAAAGTTAAAAAGCAAAAGTTTTGGAACAGAGATCCCCACCTGTAAGGACAGCGACGGAAATCTGGTCACGAACACTTAGAGTGTGCCGCAAATATGGAGGCAACAGTTTCGATCTCTACTCTTTTTCGAAGGCAGCATAAGTGACGAAATCACACCAATCATCGGCGATGACGTAGACTGTACACAACCGAGCCAAAACGAGATCAGCACGGCAATTGCACGGCTCAAAAATAATAAAGCTGTGGTAGCCGATGGACTGCCGACAGAGCTTTTTAAAGCCGGCGGCGATGATCTGGCAACATGCATGCACCAGCTCATTAAGATGATTTGGCTCAAGGAATGCTTGCCCGATGATTGAAATCTGAGTGTTCTATGTCCTGTGCTTAAGAAAGGCGATCCAAGTGTCCAACTATCGCGGGATAAGCTTTCAGCGCATACAAGGTCCTGTCTTGTGTGTTATGTAAAAGACTAAAGCCCATTCTGGCAAACGTGATTGGACCTTATAAGTATGTCTTTAGACCTGGTAAATCTACGAACGACCAGATACTCACACTACGACAAATCCTGGAGAAGACCCAAGAAATGCAGATCGACATCTACCATCTGTTCATCGACAGTCCGATACGACAGAAATTGTATGATGCTATGGCTTAGTTTGGTAACCCCGCGATGCTGATATGACTTTGTGGGGTGACACTGATTGACACGAAGTCTTCAGTGAAAATATGCAAAAATCTGACTGAGCCATTTTCTACCAAGGCGATAGTCTGTCTTGCGATCTCTTTAACATCGTAAGGGAGATGACCATGCGAAAGGCTGCAGTAAACAGGAATTGTACCATCTTTACCAAAAGTCACATGCTGCTCACGTATGCCGATGATATAGATATCATTGGTCGTGGATTGCGGGATGTTTCTGGGGCCTTTTCGAGTATTCGGAAGCCGTATGCAGAAGTTGGTCTGGTGATAAATGAGGACTAAACCAAGTTATTTGTTTCAACGAACATAGAGTAGTCCACTCATCTGGGACGCAGCGTGAACGTTGACAACTATAACTACTGTCAGACTGAAAATCAGAAGACGAGTACTATGCGCTAAGCAAGCGATTTAATGACAAAGCGCTCTCTCGAAGAACAAGGATCCAACTCTACCAGACTTTGATCCTAGCTGCCTTGCTCTACAGTGCAGAATCCTGGGTAATGACACAAGCGGATCTATTCTTTTCTGGGAGTCTTCAAGAGAAAAATTCTTCGCAAAATATTTGGACCCATCTTCGTTAAAAGCGGATAGCGAGTATATAGTAAAAAATTTTACTATTTTATGTCGATAAGTAGAAACTAACTGCAAGCCATTACAAAAAAAAAACTAGTAAGATAATTATCTTTGGGATTATCTTAGAACTCAACCTCTGATTAGAGCTTAGAAGCTTGTTTTCCAAAGGTCACACTAATATCTCTTAAACTACAGCTGTAATCGAGGGGGCAGACTTCAAAAGGGGGGAGTTTGTATGAAGGTGGGAGTAGTTTTTGCCCGATCTGGTTGATCTTAGAACTTAACCTCCGCTTTGGCGATATAAGCTTGTATTCAAAATTTCAGCTCGATATATCTTAAACTACGACTGTAATCACGGGGACACAGACAGACGAACAGACAAATGGACAGACAGACGGACATCTTTAAATTGACTCCGAATTCGATGCTGATCATTTATACATACATATTGTCATGTCTACCACGCCTTCTTATGGGTGTTACAAATGTAAGAATAAAATTAATATACCCTTCACTCCGTTCGAGAGCGTGGTGAAGAGTTTTAAAATCCATTCCCTCAATCCAGACCAAAGTTAGAAGAATTTATAAAAAAGTACTTTTTGGTACAATAAATGAACTGCCTTAATATATGTACTTTTTGGCACACTTTACGTACTTCTTAGTGCAAAAAAGTTACTTTAAGGTACAATTTCATATATTTTTCTTATTTTCTAGTACAACAAATGTACATTTTGGTATAATTAATGTACTTTTTTGTACAATAAAAGTACTTAGTGGTACAATGAATGCACTTTTGGGAACGATACATGTACTTTTTGGTACAATGAATGTACTTTGAAGTACAATAAATGTACTTTTTTTTGTACAATAATTGTGCTTTTTGGTACAATAAATGTACTTTTTGTTACAATTAATGTACTTTTTCGTACACTTTAGGTACTTCTTGTTGCAACAAAATTACTTTGTCGTACAAATTCATATATTTTTCTTAAACCTTAACTTTTTTCATTTTTAATGTCACACTTACCACGATTTGGATAGAAATGCGGTATGCATTTACATATTTTATACACCAAATTTAAACGGCACTCCTGTAAGCAAATATTGCGCGTATAAATTGGAAAGTGTGTCAAGTTCGACTCATGTTGAAAACGACATTTGCGTTGCTCCACTGTAGCGCCCCTTAAATTAAAAAAAATATCATGCATTAATCTAATACATCATTGATAATTATAGCCTTTTTACAACGGAACGCATTTAGCATATTTTCGCATTATTCCGCATATTTGACGCATTTAGCATATTTTCGTATTTTTCCGCATATTTCAAAGATGTGATCAATATGCTAATGCTTAGATGTATTTTGTTATTGGAAAGATGTTAGCATATTTGCTCATCTATGAAAGATGCGAAAAAATTCACCTCGTTGTATCTGAAATAGCTGAGTTTAAGCGATTTTTTTTCGCAATACTGTTAATCCGGCAACCACAATTTTCATTGGCTGTTAACATTTATCGGAAAAATGCCAAACAACATGGAGGGACAAAAAATTTATATTTTTGCCAAAATATTAATAAATGATTATTTCATTTAGTTAAAAACTTTCGCACTTCATGGACTACAGCCTCTGAAGTTATGTTAATAGATTTGTAACAGGAAAATATTGGCGGTTTGCGGAAGGCAAATGAAAAAACGTGTTAGCTAAGCAACAGCTGATAATATGCGGAACTGCAGTGTAATACCACTTTTTAACATTTCGCATATTCAGCTTAAAATGCGTAATGATTTTCTGGTGTAAATAGGCTATAACTTACGTTTCAAATCCATCCTCTGTTATGATCTCCATAGACTCTACATCCAGTTGCAACGGATCAGCGGTATAACCTAAATTATGATCCACTTGCATAATCTCATGAGCGCTATGCAAAAAACCCTAAAAATTGGCATATTTGATATATTTGTATACATTTTACTTAAACAGTACAACACATGATATTTTGGACTGAATTCTGAGAACTGCATGAAAAAGTAGCCCTAAAAAGATGAAGTTCTGCATCATTCGTTTTATCAAGTTACATGCCATAATAATAATAATTAATATCGATTTGAAGTTAGTAAGTATCGTAAATGGGAATTTGTCACGTTTTAGGCTTTTTTGTTCGATACTTTCTAATTTCAAATCGATATTGAATTATTATGGCATTTAAAAAGAATGATACAGAACTTTTTCTTTTTGGGGCTACTTTCACGTACAGTTCTTAAAATTGAGTCCCAAATCAATGAGCTGAAAAATGTTGTACTGTGCATTTTTATCATAATCATCATTATCATAATATACTTACATCTATGGGCCTATCACCAAATCCCAAAAAATTATAACTCACATCACTGTCGAAATAACTGCTCTGTTTCACTTGCAGTGTATTCTCCACTCCTCGTATATCATTAAAAGGCACCTGGCCCCATATTAAATATTTCGAGGTGAATTTTTCCGACAACATACTATTGGTCATGTAGCATAGACCATACTCGCTGAGTATCTGACGTGTCTCTATGATATAGTCCCCGGCAGTGCTACGCACCTTATCCGATGAGTCCTCCAGATCTTCTTTAGTTTGCAATGAACTGTCACCGGTTAAATTGTAGATGAGCTCCATATAGATGGAGGGTGTTATTTGCAAACGATCAAGTAGTCTATCGACGCTTCGATTAGAGGGTATGTTACGAAAATTACTATATGTGGAATTGGCTAGATTTTCCAAGAAGTAGAAAACGTGCTGAGATTCGTCCGCATTGAGATTGTGGTGACTGTGAAGAGTTAAGAATAATATATTAGAATAATATGTGAAGATGTTATGAAAAAAAATTGCAGAATTTTATTTTTTTTACTATGTTGCCGTATGATGCTTACACAGCACAATATTTTTCAGCTCATTCATTTGGGACTCAATTCTGAGAACTGCACGTGAAAGTAGCCCTTAAAAGGATAAGTTCTGCATCATTGGTTTTGCCAAGTTACATGCCATAATAATTTAATATCGATTTGAAGTTAGTAAGTATCGTATAGGGAAATATGTCACGTTTTAGGCTCTTTTGTTATATTGTTATATGGTGGCGTATGATTATCATAAGTAATATTCGACGCAAATCATACGCCACGAAGTACAACCGTTTTATTGTAACTGCCACAAAATAAACCCAGTTCACAATCATTTGATAAATGCAAAAGTGAACTGTTGCTTATGTAGGGAAACGTTACATGAACAGATTAAAGAAATTATAATTCATATTTTTTTTAAATTTGTTTCAGCTAAATCGGACAAGTGGTTCTCGAGTTATGTCAAACAAAAGAGCCTAACTTCAAATCGATATTAAATTCTTATGGCATGTAACTTGACAAAACGAGTGATGCAGAAATTCTTCGTTTTGGGACTACTTTTACGTGCAGTTCTCAGAATTGAGTCCCAAAATCATGTGTTGTACTGTGTCAGTTACCGATTCAAATGTACATGGACATCTGGTTGACCCTGTATGACTTAAAGGTACTACACAGCGTATGAGTAATTTCATATTTTTATGGAAAATTGTTAAAATCATATAATTTAGGCACTCAAACGCCATTCCTTTCCCTCCAGTTGCATTCCTCCACTACCACTTCCACCAATTTCATTACCATATAATCATAAATTCTCTTATATCCTAATTAACTTCGCTATGCCGCCACTCAACACATTTCAATTTTCAATTAATCACAGGAAAAATGCCCTCAAACGTTAATGGAATTTCATTTTATTGCAATTAATTGAGAAAATTCTTCCATTGCCACCATATCCACTCCACTCTCCTCACCGCTCGCTAGCCATTAAAATGCTATGTCATTTTTATTAATGAAACATTGTGTGGAACATTTGTTCCTTACACCCAAACACCCACGCACAACATCCCCACCCCCTCCCTCCACCCCACCGTTTAGAATGAGGCTTTAGGGGTATACCTATTTAGTGTTGACACTCTGCCATTTTTGGAGTGGTGCAACAAACAGGACGCATTACCAACATCATGGCGGCCACCATCGCCGCCGCTGCCATCATCATCGTCAGTCAGTACCTACCGGCTGTATTCCATGAATCGCTGCTTATCTAAACGCATTAATGGACATATGGTCACACTTGGCATAGTTGTGTTCCAGTAGTAGAAATCTCGCTCCAGGCCAACAACGGTACTTTTTGTATAATAACGATCAACAGATTGCAAACCAATTTGCACACAGACAAACATCGATATAATTAAGAGAGCCAACCAGAGGCATCTGTAATGACATAACAACAGCAGAAACAACATCAACACAAGCATTAGTTAAATGGAGAAAACACAACAAAGAGATGGTAAAACAATCTAACATCAACATTAGAATGACTCTGTATATAACAAATGTGTTGTTATGCTAAGGGGTTATAGTGGCGCGGCAGTATGACAGTTTTGGGTAAGTGTTAGACAGGAAGTTAACATTAGTAGTAGTTTATAGGAACCTAATATTTGAAATTTGTACGTGGGGAAGAAGCAAAATGTAGTAGTTGTAGAATCAAAACGTAGTTCTGGCTAAAAGTACTTTCTGGTACAACAAAAGTTTTTTTTTGTGTAATAAAAGTCTTTTACAACAAAAGTACTAATTGATACAACAAAAGTACTTTTTGGTACAATAAACTGTACTATGTGGTACAATAGAAGTAAGTAAGAAAATAAAATTGTTTTTTTTTTGCTATTATACTATGTGGTACAATAAAAGTTTTTTTTTTTGTTACGTCAGTACATCAACAGAACTTTTTGATACAAAAAAAGTACTTTCAGATACAATAAATGTAATTTTTGGCGCAATTAAAGTACTTTTTGGTACAATAAAAGTATTTTTTGATGCAACAACTGAACTTTTTGATACAATAAAAAAATTTTTAGATACAAAAAAATTTTTTTTTTGCACAATTAAAGTACTTAAGTACTTTTTGTTAGAGTGCTTGGTACAAAAAATTTTACCTTTTGGTACAATAACATGACTTTTTAGTACAATAATTTTTACTTTTGATATAATTAATTGTACTTTTTAAAAAAATTATGTACTTTTTGGTACAATAAAAGTACTTTTTGATGCAACAACTGAACTTTTAGATACAATAAAAGACTTTTAGATACAATAAAAATAATTTTTGTCGCAATTAAAGTCCTTTTTGGTACAATAAAAGTGTTTTTCTTTGCAGAAAATATTACTATTTGCTGCAAATAAAAGTACTATTAAGTACAATAAATAAAACTGTTTGGTCTAACAAATTGTACAATTTCGTACAATAAATTTTACTTTTCGAATAATGTATGTACTTTTTGGTACAATAAAAGTACTTTTTGATACAATAAATTTAACTTTTTAATACAAAGCATGTACTTTTTGGAAAAATAAATTGTATTTATTAGAACAATAAATTGTACTTTTTAGTATAAAAATATGTACTTTTTATTGTACAATAAATGTATGTACCTTTTCGGGGAATAAATTGTACTTTTTGGTACAGTAAAAGTGTGTATTTTCGGCATTGTATTTTTAGTATAATACATTTTTCGTTTTGGTACAATAAATTGTACTTTTTGGTATAAAAAATTATCCTATTTGGTATAATACATTATACTTCTTGGTATAATGAAAGTACTTTTTGTTACAAAATTTGTACTATTGGCTACTAATAAAAGTACTTTTTAGTAAAATTATTTATTCTATTTGGTACAAAAATGTATTTTTAGGTAAAATAAAAATACTTTTTGGTAAAAAAAATAGTTAATTTTTTCTTAATCAAACGATTGTAATAATTGGTTAAAATAAATCGTACTTTTTTGGTTCAAAAAATTGTACTACACTTTATTTCGGTACAATAAAAGTACTTTTTGTTATAATAAATTTTACTTTTTTGTGCAACATATTTTACTATTTGTTTAAATAAAAGTATTAATGTATGTACTTTTGGTTACAAAAAAAGTACATAGTGGTTCAAAAATATACTTTTTGAAACAATCAATGTACTTTTTGGTACAGTCGAAGTAATTTTTGGTTAAATAAATTGTACTATTTGTTACAATGAAAGTACTATTTGGTACCAACAAAAGTTCAATAAATGTACTTTTTGGTACAATAAATTGTAAATTATTTAACAATTAATGTACTTTTTGGTGCAAAGTACAATGAAAGTACTTTTTTGGATCAAAAAACAATTTTTTGATACATTACAAGTACTTTTTGGTACAATAAATTATACTATTTGGTACAATAAATTGAATTTTTTGGTGGAATTAATTGTGCTATTTGGTACAATAAATGGTAATATTCGGCACGAAAAAATCAATCTTTGGTACAATAAATTGTACTATTTGGTAAAGTAAATTTTACTTTTTGGTATAATAAGAGTACTTTTTAGTACAATAATTTGTACTTTTTGGTATAAAAAATTGTACTATTTGATACAATAATAGTACTATTTGATTCCAGAAAAAGTACTTTTTGGCACAGTAAATTGTATTTACCTTTTAGTGTAAGAAAATATTTTTTTGGAAAGTACTTTTTGGTACAGAAATTGTACTATTTATTACATTAATTAATTTGTAATATTTGCAACAAAAATTTACTTTTTTGTACAATAAATTGTACTTGTTGGTACAATAAGTTGTACCATTTACTACAGACAAAAATCTTTTATTTTACATTAATTTTTACAAGAATAAATTTTACTTTTTGGTACAATATATGTTTGTTTTTTTTTTTTAAATAAAAGTGTAAGTACTTTTAAGTACAACAAATTTTACTTTTTGGTACAAAAAATTTTACTATTTGATGCAAATAATGATACCATAAATTGTACATTTTAATGCAATAAAAGTACCTTTTGTACCAAAATTTGTACTATACAATATTTTGGGACAATAAAAGTACTTTCTGGTACAATAAGTTGTACTTTTGTAGCAATAAAGTACTTTGTGCTACAACAAATTGTAGTTGTCTATGTTCACGCCGTGTTCTATTCATTGTTCGTTGAAATTAACAAATTTGTTGTGTCCTTATTTACCATTAGACTCGGTGCCCGGACACAACCCTCAAAATGTGTTCGGTGTTATGTCTGCAATTATAAACGGACATAATCCCCAAAGCAAAAATCGGTCATAACAGCCAAAATATTGTTTAAATACAAAACAATTGACAAAATTTTACAGAAAAACTAAATTTTAAAAATTTGATTTTTTTAAAATGTGATTATTTAAAAAAAGTAAAACGAAATTTTTTCCAAAAAAAAAATAAGATTTATTTTTTAAATTTTCGTATACAAAACCAATATTTAAAATTTTGACATATATTTTAAATCTGTGTAGATAAATGGGACCGGCCGTGGCATAGTGGTTAGAACACGCGACTACCATGCGGGAGATCGCAGGTTCAAACCTGGCTCCAGTCATCTTAAAAGAAAAAAATAAATAAAATTTTCTTTCATTGTCGGCTCCCCTCGAATGTTGTTTGACAGCAACTTCGCAGTATTAAGCGTCGATTCAATCGTCGTGTCTAGTAAGAGCTTCTCAAAACAGTGACGTTCGCATTCGTCGATAAATAAGTAGGTGCCGTTAGTTGTGAATCTAAAAATAGAAAACGTGTTAATTCACAACAACGCGAGAAGCTATCCCATGCCTCATTCATGGGGTGCAAAGGGAAATTAAGTAAGTTTTAAGTAGATAAATAAAAAAATATGAAAAATTAAAAAAAAACGCGATGTTTTTGGTTAGCAAAAACTTCAAAACAATTTTAGGGATTATGTCCTGGTCATTGGGCGGACATATCCCCCAAAATCGTTTTGGGGTTTATGTCCGTTGGGGTTATGACACGGCACCAGAGCACGCTGCACTCACATCTTGCAGTTTTTGGCCAATTATATCTCGTGAAACACGTATTTACTGCAGCTTTTGTCATTAACATATCCATCAGTATGTGGAAGAGGTTACACTATAGGCTGTCGCCTTGACTTAGGCATGGTCTGGTTTAATATGGCTTGCTAAGATCCTCGTCAAACTTCACTGAAGACTTCGTGTCGGTCAGTGTGATTCCGCAAAGGCACATCAGCTACGCGGGAATGCCAAACGTAACCAGGGCTTTGAGTAATTTCTGCCGAATAGGGCAGTCAAAGGCAGCAGCTTTATAGTCGATGAAACGATAATACATATGTGTCATTCTGTTTTTCTCAGGGTTTTTTTTCAGGATATAATCACTTATAACAAGAGAAGATATGAAATGTGAATCGCAAAAAAAAGAAAAAAATGTTTCTTATGTAAATAAATGTTTATCTGCGTGTGCTATATGCATTCCAGGAATGTTTACGCATTTCAGTTCAAACTTTGTTAAGTTGTGGTCAACATGTTAAAGAGGGTTTTGAGGGTAGTGCAATTATTGTGCGATAGGTGGCGCCTAGGTAAAAATGGAGTGACATTTGTAATAGTTTTTCATATAATAATTAAAAGTTTGTCTGACTTTATCTAAAGAAAACAGACGCCGTTGCTTACAAATTTAATCAGTCAAATGCTAAAATATTTAAATATATCGCAGCTAATATTTTTCATGGCAGATTAACCCATTAAGGCCCGACCATATTAAGAGACTCGATCGACAAAAATAGATATTATATCTGAAGTCCCCATGGTCTAATTAAGAAAAAAAATTTTATCTTAAACTTCCAGGTGCGTAGGAGAGCCAGGGCGGGGGGTGTTGCGAAAACGTCACTGGGCCTTAATGAAATGAACGTTAAAATAATTTCAGAAAATATAAGAAAATAGGAAATACATTATGAAAACAAGAAAAATTATATTTTATTTATGTCGATTTATTTACGTTTTTCCAGAAGTTGCAGAAATTTTACGAAATCGAAAAAAAAATTCGCTTTGGCAAAATTTTTCCATAAATTTTTCTCTAAGACACACTCGAGTTATAAAGTGGCACCTATGAGCGGCATTGTAGTAAAAAAACTAAAGTTTTTGGAAGCATGTTGGTAATCGCTAAAGCCCTAGCCGTTTTTTCTTGAGGTTTTCTGGAAAATGCGATGCGTTTTCGCATCGCTAGGCCTTAATGGGTTAAAGATGTTACATATATATATATAAATAAATGTGTGTCTGTGTGTGTTGTATGCGCTGCTCAATTATTGATACCTTTGTAATAACACATTGCTGGGTTGTGGTCCACATGTTAGATATAGTTTTTGCAGTAGTACAATTAATATTCGATAGGTGGCGCTTAGGTAGAAATACAATTAAATTGATGTTAGTATTTCATGGTTTATTTTTTGAATACTACATATAAAGAAAACTAATGCCGTTGACTTATAAACTTTTCCAGTAAGGTTTATAGAATGCTAGGATTATTCCAAGATATCAAAGTCACGTTCTTCTGGCAGAATAAAGATTGTACATATATATAGAAAAAATTTGTGTCTGTGTGTGTTTTATGCGCTGCTGAATTATTAATGCCTTTGTGCTGAAACTTTGTTGGGGGTTGTGGTCCACACGTTAGAGATGGTATTTACAGTAGTTCAATTACTATTCTATAGGTGGCTCCTAGGAAGAAATGTAGTTGAATTTGTGACATGGTGGTAAGAAAACGTGACTACCATGCGGGCATGATCCCCTACCTCATTCATGGGGTGTAAAGGGAAATTAAGTTTTAAGTTTTTACTCTCTAGCTTTTCTTTCATTTCTTTACCAAAACAACACCTTTGTCGAGCAAATATTTTGTTCGCAGAATCAAAACATACACATGTTTTGAAAAAAAAACAAGTAAGTCTTGAAACCGTTTTAAGCTTACTGGTGCATGGCTCTGATATTTATCATATTTTTATTCTCATTGTTATTTTTACAATAAAAATATAATTGCATAAACATTTTTGTCTATTATTTATGTTTTGAGTTTATTTCCTAATAACATTATTTCCCCTACCTCGTTGTAGGCACACATCTTTTCGTCAAACTCTAAATTGAGTTATTTGACGGAGGTTTTTCCACTAATGTGGCTAAAATCGTACTTTGATATCCTGGTACTGGCGGTAATGGCCTCCATGCTTTTCGTCACCACTTTCCTGTGTACTCACTCTACTGCCCTGTCTCTCTGTCTCACTCGACAACTATTTACCCACAACACTGCCACTATTGGAAAATTTTAGCCCAAAGCTAAACATAGACTCTTGCATACAAACGAACGACTGGCCATATGCGCTAACATGGTAACTATATTTTGCGTACTTACTTTTCAATTGTTGTCAGACCTCCTTTGACCACATATTGGAGGCCATGTATGCTGCTATCCTCGAAATAGGCCGCTATAAAAGTGATAATGGTTTTTGCGGTTTTTCTCAATTTTATTGCCAGCGTTGTAGTTGCTTTCGGTGTTGCTGGCGCTGTTGGTGTTGGTGGTGTTGTTGCTGCTACAGCGATTGCTGATGTTGATGTTGCCATTGCTAATGGTTGCTGATGTTGTTGCATGTTAGATTTTTCACCACATTTATCCACCAGCCAGGGCCATTAGTTTATGGTTGTAGGAGTTTGGCTACCGTTTCCTGGCTAACACTCGACTGTGTGCCGCAGCGTTTCTAATGGGAGATGCGGTAGTTGAGGCAAGTAAATAAATCTTCGTTTTCTATAATTCGTCCTTTTGAGATTTAGCGACTGCTAACAAGTTTGATTTGTGTTTTAAGTGATTAATGATCAGCAGACTGTGACGGGGAAATAATACGCCGAAAATGAGGGGGATGTAGGAAAACTGAAAGTGAAGGGGTTAAATTATGTGATAAGTAATAAATAATTTATATTACATATTCAATATAACAAAGATAAGGGAAAGGATTTAGAAAAAGGCAGCAAGGCAGGAATGTAATACAAAAAAAAAAAACAATTGATTATGATTTTAAAGGACGACGCAATAGGTCGATGTTGTTAGGTTTTAGATTTGTTAAAACAATAGTTTGATTTTGGAGATGTCCTGCGAGCACTTAATAAGAAGAGATACAGATATAAGTAAATCCATATAAAAAACAAACCCTTGAGTTCGATTAATCAAGATAAAACCAAAACTAAAATATTCTGAAAAAATATTGAAAAAAATTAACTCAAATTTACAGTCAGTTGGTCCAAAATAAACTATTGCTATGGCCAAACTATAGCTAAGGTCATCCAAAAAGAATATTTAAGGACATTTTTTTAAATCTTTTTTTTCAGAAATTCGTCGTGGTAGTTTTATTACTTAGTACAACACATGGTTTTTGTGACTCAATGCTGAAAAGAAAAAGTTCTGCATCATTCGTTTTCTCAAATTACATGCCATAATAATTTAATATCGTTTTGAAGTAAGTAAGTATCGTATAGGGGAATTTGTCACGTTTTAGGCTCTTTTGTTTGACAAAATTACTGAAGCTCAACACAACGGAAATATTATTGGCTTAGGCAGCTTTTAGAAACTAGGATCGGGCGTGGTGGTATTTTAAGCCACTCTCCTTAAATATAACAATTATTATGAAAACACGAAGAAAAGATAAAACAAGAAACATACTCAAATGCTACTTTGTATAATAATTGGACCAAGGATATGCATACAATAATAGTGCTCTAAATCTTTAAAATTGATTATATTATAAAGATATCCAAAAAACCAAAAAAAAAAATTTCCCGGAAAAAAGGACTCCTTTAAATAACCGCTTTTATGTAATCGCTTCACCAAAGTGCCACAATAAAGCAATACTATAAACTTTTGTATTTTGTAAGTTTTACAACGTTTCGAAAAAAGGACCTTCGACAGGCAAACAAATCCTTGCTTGGATTTAGTTATATTTTTCTTAGCATGTTCTCCAATTGATTTAACATTCAATAGCCAAACATTATCATGTTTGACCGATTTTTTTCAGCTTTACTACCATTTAAACATTTAATTGTACAGAATTGTGTGTGAAAAAATCATTTTTTGTGTATCGATCAAAAACTTATTGGAAGAAGTTTTTATTTACCTACTTTTTAATAAATCTACAAAGTGTTATATGGTTTACTGTGTTACCAAAGGACATTCTACAATCATGTGAGTTCTAGCATGGTTTAACTAAAAATGACATTTTCACACTCTCAGCCGTATTTTACATTCAATAAATAAACATTGTTAGTTTTTATTAGATTAAATCCTCAAAATTTTGGTTATAGTTTACTATCCAGAAAAAGGACATTCTACAGGCAAGCGAGTCCTGGCTTAGATAAAACTAAAATGATGTAGGCACACTCCCTAATTTATTTTCTATTCAATATAAATACCTTCTAATGTTTTAGCGATTTTTTTTAGCTTTACTATCAATTATACATATAGTTTAATACAGAATTCTATGAAATTTCCTTCCATTTCTACCATTGTGTTTTCATAGTAAGATTGGTAACTTGTGTGTTGTTAATTTACCTAATTTTGGATATATTGGCAAAGTTTTATACTGTTTACTAGGTCACCAAGAAAAAGGACATTCTGCCGGCAAGTGCGTCTTGAATTTGCTTAATTTTATATTTTGTTGGCATGTTCTCTGTTCGATTTTACTTTCAATATTAAAACGTTGTTAAGGTTTATTGAGATTTTTCTAGCTTTAATAACACTTTAACGTTCAATTCCACTAAATCTGGTAAAATGTCCTTTTGTTTCTGCCATTGTTTTTCTAAATGGTAATTCACCATATTTTGGATAAATCCTCAAAGTTTTGGTTTTGGTTTACAATGTTACCCAGAAAAAGGACATTCTGCAGGCAAGCGAGTCTTGACTTTGATGAGGTTTTTATTTTGTTGACTTGTTCTCTATTTTATTTTACATTCAATATCCAATCGTTATCAAGTTTTAGCGATGTTTCTAGCTTCAATATCACTTTAACTTTTAATTGCACATAATCGGATAAAATTTACTTTTGTTTTTACCGCAGTACAGATGATAACAGGGGCACTTAGAACTACTTCAACTAAAGTACTGTTCACGATCCTAAACTGGTTACCCCCGGACATTGAGGCGAGGAAAATAGCGGCGAATACCGCAATGCGTTTAGACGCCACAAAAGCATGGATGCACAGAAACTATGGACATGCCAAAATTCTGAACCTAATCAATGTGATCTACCACACGGATTACCCCATACCTGAACCTCTATTCGATCCGGCTATCAGATCCCTAGAGAACGTGTACACCACTTCGAGAAATGTTCGTGAATTACGGTCTCATTGGGATCCCTTTCACAAGGGGGAAACAGCTCATTGCGGGGAAACTGAACATCATTGATAAAGAGAGATGGGCAAGAGAACCCGCCTGCACGACGACCAAACAAATTTGGCCTACAAAGGATGCACAGAGGACACGATTTGTGCTGAACTTGTCCAGAGTCCGCCTAAGGAACATCATAGCTGTAATAACTGGTCACTGGCCGGTTGGCAAACACGCTAAGAGGCTGAAACTACCCTACATCGATTTTTGTAGAAGCTGCAATGATGAGGAAGAAGAGGAGACCACGGAACGTCTTCTATGTCACAGTCCTGCTTTTGGTGACCTGAGATACGAAAAGCTTGGACATCGGACGCTTCTAGACAAAACCTGTCTATCTTTACCGTTTACTAAGCTGCCAAGAAAAAGGACATTCTGCGGGCAAGCGAGTTCTGGCTGGGATTAAACTAAAATTTCACCGACATATTCCCTGATTTAAGTTACATTCAATATCAAAATTTCATAGCGTTTCAACAATTTTTATAGTTTTATTATCATTTTAATAAAATTGGTCTACCCACATACACTAATAGTTTTGTAATGTCTACACATGATTTACCAAATTTTTTCTCTTGTTTTAAAATCACATCCAGCCACAGTACAATTTGAAATAAATTTTGGTTTATTACATTGGCTTTTTGAGTACTACAAGTACAACACGCGGGACTCAATTCTGAGAACTGCACGTGAAAGTAGCCCCAAAAAGAAGATGTTCTGCATCAATCGTTTTGTCAAGTTACATGCCATAATAATTTAATATCGATTTGAAGTTTGTAAGTATCGTATAGGGGAATTTGTCATGTTTTAGGCTTTTTTGTTATATTGTTATATGGTGGCGTATGATTATCATAAGTAATATTCCACAAAAATCATACGCAACGGAGTACAACAGTTTTATTGTAACTGCTATAAAATAAACTCAGTTCAAAATCATTTGATGAATGGAAAAGTGAAACTGTTGCTTATGTGAGGAAACGTTATATGAAGAGATTACAGGAATTGAAATTCTTAATTTTTTCAAGTTATGTCAAACAAAAGATTCTAAAACGTGACAAATTCCCCTATACGATACTTACTAACTTCAAATCGATATTAAATTTTTATGGCATGTAACTTAACAAAACGAATGATTCAGAACTTCTTCTTTTTGGGGCTACTTTCAGTGCAGTTCTTTGAATTGAGTCCCAAATTAGCTGAAAAATGTTGTACTGTGTAATAGATAAATTTCTGTTGTTGCTGCCATTACAGAAGACGAAGTTTCATTATTTCATTAATATGCTGCATATGAATGATTTGGGTGTTCAGTTTTTTTGGAAAATATCTCATTCATTACCAACCATACATCGCAAAAACTATCACATAAACCTTAACAAAAACTTTGACTATCACTTAACCGAAATTTGCTCATAAACCAATGACAGAAATCGATTGCATAACCAACACACAGACACACACTTTAATATTTGTAATATTTATCAAATAATACAAAAATCTCGACCACTTTTACCCATATCATCAACTTTGCCACTGTCACCAGACACAAAAACACCAACGATGCTAATGCACTTATCAAACTAATGACGGCACTTCTAAATGTGTCCTTTATATACAGCATTATTATCCGTAGCCGAAGTTCACTCTCTAATCACTGGCAATACTTTGGACTCTATAACCGTTAACGTTTTACAATCACCTTTTTGTGGTTGCACTGTGATTTGACGATGGTGGTAGTGCTGTAGGTGGCGGTAGCGGCGAATTTGGCTATATCGCACTGACATTTATTGTCCATTAAATCGAAACAATCATCCTAACATGTTGCCGCAAGGATAATTGTTGTTGTCACCATGACACATGACACTGTGTGTGACATGAAAATGTCATAATGCCACAATTATTAGTTGAACAATTATTGTTATGATTATTATATGGTGTCGTTGTTGTTGCTGTAGAACTGGTGGTGGTCTGTGGCAATGGCTTTTAGTTATTGTAGTTAACGTTTCTAATGTCACAACCCTTTTGCCATACAACAGTGGTTTTAGTAATTGTTAATAAATTATGAAGCTTAAATTGCTAGATAGTATTTGTTAGTAGATTTAAATTAGATTTAGATTAAAATTAAAAAATTGGTGGAAAAAATTAACATGAACATGCCACGGGTAATATTAAATTAGTAAAATTGCAAATAATGCATTCCGAGACGTATGATTGATATTATAATGAGTACTACACATGATTTTGGGTCTCAATTCTGAGAACTGCACATGAAAGAAGCCCCAAGAAGAAGACATTCTGCATCATTCGTTTTGTCAAGTTACATACTATAATAAATTAATATAGATTTGAAATTAGTAGGCATCGTATAGGCGAATTTGTCACGTTTTAGGCTCTTTACAAAACTGTAAGTGTATGTGGGTAGATATATTACAAATTTTAAATTTGGTAGAATTAAGTGACCAAAGAGATAATATATTGATGAATATATGAAAACTTATCGATTTGGTAGGAAAACGTAAATATAATAAAAAACGAGATAATAAAACTATAATAATCGCTGAAATGCTATGAAATTTTGATATTGAATGTAACCTAAATCAGAAAATATGCTGGTGAAATTTTAGTTTAATCCCAGCCACAACTCGCTTGCCAGCAGAATGTCCTTTTTCTTGGCAGCTTAGTAAACGGTAGACAACAAAGACGATTTATCGAAAATGGGTAAAATAACACATCACACAAAAGGTATCTTGTCTAACTATATAAAAAACAACGGTACAACGGTAGTTAGAAACCAAATTTAACCAAATTCGTGTAATTCTCTGTTGAAGTGGTATTAATTCTAAAAAAAATCGCTAAAACTTGACAACGTTTGTATACTGAAAGTAAAATAAGTCTGGGAATATCAGAATAAAATTTTAATTTAATAAAGGCCAGTACTCGTTTGGCTGCAGAATATCATTTTTCTTGGAAACATAGGTTGATGAATTTTCTAAAAATACTTAAATTTGCACATCACTCAAAAAGTCTTTAGTCTAACAAAAAAAATATAAGAACTGTACTGCGGTAAAAACAAAAGTAAATATAACCGGGTTAGTTAAAGTGTTATTGAAGCTAGAAACATCACTAATACTTGATAACGTTTGGATATTGAATGTAAAATAAAATAGAGAACATGTCAATAAAAATAAAAACCTTATCAATGTCAAGACTCGCTTGCCTGCAGAATGTCCATTTTCTTGGTAACATAGTAGTAAACTATATAAAACTTTGACGATTTATCTAGAATGAGATGAATTAACATTTCACATACTAAGAAAAAAAATTACAGAAGCAAAAGGACATTTTACCAGATTTACTGGAATTGAACGTTAAAGTGTTATTAAAGCTAGAAAAAACTATAAACCTTAACAACGTTTAAATATTAAAGGAAAATCGAATAGAGAACATGCCAACAAAATATAAAATTAATTAAATTTAAGGTCTGCCAGCAAGAATGTACTTTTTCTTGGTAACCTAGTAAACAGTATAAAACTTTGACAATATATTCAAAATTAGGTAAATTAACAACACACAAGTTACCAATCTTACTAAGAGAACACAATGGTAGAAACGCAAAAAAATTTCATAGAATTCAGTATAAAACTAAGTGAATAAATTGATATTAAAGCTAGAAAAATCGCTAAAACCTGAGACCTTTTGTGTATTGAATGCATAATAAATCAGGGGGAGTGCCTACATAATTTTAATTTAATCTAAGGCAGGATTCGCTTGCCTGTAGAATGTCCTTTTTCTGGGTAACATATTAAACCCTAAACTAAACTTTGAGCATTTAATCTAAAAACTAACAAAGTTTATATATCGAATGTAAAATACAGCAGAGAGTGTGCATACGTCATTTTAAGTTAATCCAAGCTAAAACTCACATGTCTGTAGAATGTCTTTTTTCTTGGTAACACAGTAAACCATATTAAACTTTGTAGATTTATTAAAAAGTAGGTAAATCAACACTTTCTTTTAATAAGTTTTCGATCGATATACACAAAAGGATTTTTTCACACGCAATTCTGTACAATTAAATGTTTAAGTGCTAGTAATGCTGAAAAAAATCGGTCAAACATGATGATATTTGTCTATTGAATGTTAAATCAATCGGACAACATGCTTACAAAAATATAATTATATCCAAGCAAGGACTTGTTTGCCTGTCGAAGGTCCTTTTTTTCGAAACGTTGTTAATCTTACAAAATAATATAAATACGAAAGTAAAAAGTATATATAGGCAGAAACAAAAGGACTTTTTACCAGATTTAGTGGAATTGAACGTTAAAGTGTTATTAAAGCTAGAAAAATCAATAAACCTAAACAACGTTTGAATATTGAAAGTAAAATGAAACATAGACCATGCCAACAAAATATAAAATTAATCAAATTCAAAGAGCACTTGCCGGCAGAATGTCCTTTTTTCTTGGTAACCTAGTAAACAGTATAGAACTTTGACAATATATTCAAAATTAGGTAAATTAACAACACACAAGTTACCAATCTTACTAAGAGAACACAATGGTAGAAACAGAAGGAAATTTCATCGAATTCTGTATTAAACTTAATGTACAATTGAAATTAAAGCTAGAAAAATCGCCACAATCTTATGAACTTTTATATATTGAATGCAAAATAAATCAGTGAGTGTGCCTACATCATTTTAATTTATTCTGAGGCAGGATTCGATTGCCTGTAGAATGTCCTTTTTCTGGGTAACATAGTAAACCCTAAACTAAACTTTGAGCATTTAATCTAAAAACTAACAAAGTTTATATATCGAATGTAAAATACAGCAGAGAGTGTTCAAACGTCATTTTAAGTTAATCCAAGCTAAAACTCACGTGTCTATAGAATGCCCTTTTTCTTGATAACACAGTAAACCATATAAAACGTTGTAGATTAATTAAAATGTAGGTAAATAAACACTTTCATTCAATAAGTTTTCGATCGATATATAAAAAAAGATTTTTTTACACAATAATATGTTTAAGTGCTAGTAATGCTAAACAAAATTGGTCAAACATGATAGTGTTTGGCTATTGAATGTTAAATCAATCGGAGAACATGCTAACAAAAATATAATTAAATCCAAGCAAGGACTCGTTTGCCCGTCGAAGGTCCTTTTTTTCGAAACGTTGTAAACCTTACAAAATAATATAAATACGAAAGTCAAAAGAATATAGTTATGCTAAATTCTGACACTTTGACACTAAGCGGTTATTTGAAAGAGTCAATTTTTTACGGCAAAATATTTTTTTTTTGAATATCTTTAAAATATAATAAATGTCAATCGGAGAATATGCTAACAAAAATATAATATTCATATCCTTACCAATTATTATAAAAGTAGCATTTGAGTATGTATCTTGTTTTATCTTTTCATGGTGTTTTTATAATAATTGTTATGTTTAAAGAGATCCTAGTTATTGGGACTGCCAAAGCCACAAAGAGACGTTGTGTTGAGCTTCAGTAACTGCTGTTATATATCCCCTAAGACGTATCGGTGGTAGCATGCCGTTTAGGTTAATCAACATTGCGGGACTCAATTCTGAGAACTGCACACAAAAGTAGCCTCAAAAAGCAAAAGTTCTGCAACATTCGTTATGTCAATTTACATGTCATAATAATAAAATATCGATTTGAAGTTAGTAAGAGAGCCTAAGAGAGCTTCTGATTATTCACAAATGAATAACAATCAGAAAAACTCAAATACAATACTTACTAACTTCAAATCGATATTAAATTATTACGGCAAGTAACTTGACAAAACGAATGATGCAGAACTTCTTCATTTTGGGGCTACTTTCACGTGCAGTTCTCAGAATTGAGTCCCAAAAAAAAATGAGCTGAAAAATGTTGTACTGTGTTAATAAAGAAATCAATTAACCTTAACAACGTTTGAATATTGAAAGTAAAATCAAACAGAGAACATGCCATCAAAATATAAAATTTATTAAATTCAAGGAGCACTTGCCGGCAGAATGTCCTTTTTTCTTGGTAACCTAGTAAACAGTATACAACTTTGACAATATATCAAAATAATTCTTAATTTTTTCAATTTCGAATGTTACTTGACAGAACGAATGATGTAAAACTTCTTCTTTTTGGGGCTACTTTCACGTGCAGTTCTCAGAATAGAGTCCCAAAATCATGTGTTGTACTGCGTTATTTATCATTGTTTTTTTAGTATAACTTTTGTATAAGCCATAGTAATCGATCAATCCATTTTTGTGTTTGTGCTTTTTATTAGTCCTTACAACAATTGATATTAATCATACGTTCACATTTAGTAACAATCATAAAACTCAAACAAATATTTTTCCGTCTCATTGCAGTACAATGTTGACACTGTAAATTAACCATAGTTTTAATTTATTATCGTATAATCATTAAATCTTTATGGTAGACATGTTTTATATCCTCTCTGGCAAAGGTTAATGCGCTTTTTAGTGGCACTTTTCACAGTAACCAGTTTTGCACATGCCATTCATTGTGAATTTTAAAAACATAAATTTTAACTGGCTCGCATATTGTTGCGCGTTTTTTGTTGTTTTATAGTATTACTTTTATATTATTTGCAGTCGCCCAAAGTAAGGCATAGCCCCCTTGCCCTCAAAACATTTACGTGCATTGTGTGCATTTTTAAGTGCATAGCGTTTTTGTCCTTTTTTTTTGCTCTTCTTCTGTGGATAGTGGTGGCTGCAGTATTTTGATATTTTTATGACCATATATTTGTTGGGAAATTTATATTGTTGCTATGATTTAGCAGCTCATAAACTTTTATGGTTGTTATTTTTTTATATAAATCTCAACGAGGACTTTTTGTTGCTATATCATAGTTTTATTCACACATCACACATACGCTGGCACATGTATGATATTTGTCTGCTGGTTGTATGAGAGTATCCGAGTGTTCATGCGTCCGTCCGTTTTTCCGTCCAAGCTCTGTGGTATTAATGGCTTTTTTTTTAACAACTTTTTGATAATTGTTTTAGTAATGTGTTAAAATGTTCAGTGTTTTTAACAAATGTACAATTGTACCAATGGGAATAAATGAATTTGATGACAGAGTGTGTTGCCATAGTTGCTAGCAAGTCCATGTGACTCGCTTGTGATGTTGTATGTATATAATTTAAGAGTTTATGAACACTTAAATGTCATTTATTTTAAATTCAATGAATCGGAAGCGTCGATTTTTATGCGCCATAAATGTTTTAATGGGTTTGTTGACTTTTTCATTTTAGTTTCATATAAAAACAGGATATGCACCATGCACTCCCTGAGAGGTGCAGAGAGTGAACAAAAAAGCATTGTGCCTTAATTTAACTATTCTAAAATAAAAAATAGTTGCAGTAGTTATCGTTTATTTGGAAAGGATTTGAAAAACTAATCTATTTATTTATTCATAGGATTAGATATTGATAAGATAAATTTAATGTATTCAACATGAATCTAATCTACACAAAGCTGCTGCTGTTGCTGACAATGGTGATGATGAGGACAATGGTGATGATGATGACGGCCCCAGGCCCATAGTGAGCAATGTTGAGTGTGGACAGTGCACGTGTGCGTATAAAAATGCAATTTAAAAAGTTAATTTTAAAGCGTGAAAATAATTTATATGCAAATCAACATTAAGGATAAAGAATACAACTGGTTGTGCTTGCTTGTGCTTGCAATGGTTGCATGAATTGCCGTTAAATGTTAGAATGTAAAGTTATCAATAGAGAGATAGTCAAATAATTTCTTAATTTCTAGGAAATATTGGCGAGATATAAAATTAAAATTAAAATTAAAATTAAAATTAAAATTAAAATTAAAATTAAAATTAAAATTAAAATTAAAATTAAAATTAAAATTAAAATTAAAATTAAAATTAAAATTAAAATTAAAATTAAAATTAAAATTAAAATTAAAATTAAAATTAAAATTAAAATTAAAATTAAAATTAAAATTAAAATTAAATTAATTTTTTAATTGTCAAGTAGCCTTCGTTGCGAACGGTCGTGTTTTTTAACAGTGCGGAAAGTTGTAAAGCAAAATAAAGTGAAATGAATCTGTTGCAAGTGAATAATAATTCTCTTTGTAATCAATGTTTCAAATCGCTACCGGCGACATTTGTAAAATGCCACGGATGTGCATCGGGATACCACTTTAACCCATGTTGTCCTCTTGCGGAAGGCACGTACGCCGCGATGAACAGGGATAAAAAATTGGATTGGAGATGCCATAAATGCAAGCCGCGCAGCAGATCGGCAAGCAACCTCTACCAAACTTTGGTTTACGTTGAAAACCAAAAACAACAAAGAGACGAAGAAGAAGATAATGAAGAGAGAAGCAAGCGCTTTAAAAATACACAAATTTCATCAAATAGTGATCAAAGTGATAATTCAGACAAAAGTGATTTAAAGAGAATTTTGGAAACTGTAGAAAAAACTGCAGCTAGTATTGTCTCCATGAACTTAAAACTTGAATCACAACAAACAACATTAGCTCTCATCAACGATAATCTCACTAGTTTGAATAAACAAGTGCTTGATTTACAACAACAAAACATAGAAAAAGACAAAAAAATAAACGAAATGGACGCGCGCATAAACAAACTAGAACAAAAACTTATTGAGAAAAACGTAGAAATAAACAATGTCAAAAACAGTGAGATGTGTGTGAAAGATGTGGTGATGAAAATAGCGGCAACTGTTAGTGTTGATGTAAGCGAAGCTGACATCAGCGACACATATCGCACAAAGAGGAATGATAAACTAGTGGTGGAGTTCTCCTCTCTCCAAAAAAAGAGAGAACTCATGAGCAAAATAAAAAGACATCGAATTGAAGCAGGTGATATAAACAAAGAGCCAAATGACAACAGCTTCATATATGTCAACGATCAGCTGACTGCCAACAATAGGCGTGTTTTATGGATGGCCAAAACCAGGGCAAGAGAAATGAAGTGGAAATTTGTTTGGGTTAAGAATGGCAATGTATTTGCAAGAAAAAGTGAAGGTTCTCCAGCTCTGATAATTAATAATACTTCGGATATTGAAATGATATGTCAATCAATTTAATCAATTTTATAAACTAATTCAATTTAACAAAAAAGCGGAGTCTTAAACAACAGAGACAATAAAAACAAGTTTAAATAAGAACAAAATAAAATATTTTAAAAGCAATTGGACTATTTTTCTGGCACTTTTGCCTACCTTTAGCGATAATTTTGTTAAATATAAAATTAAATTGTCAATTAAAAATACAAAGGAAAAATTAAAAACAAAAAGCAAAAAATAATTAAAAACCAACGTAGTAAATACAAACAAAAAATATTAAAAATCAATAAATAACTCAAATAATGAATACTGAACACACCAAAGTCATCGATAGTTTTCACCAAATTGATGTCAAACATCTCCATAGTCCGTTGTCACTTATATGTATGAATATTCGCTCTCTACGCAAAAATTTCATAAACTTCCTGGTCAATATTAATAAAATTATCCGCGATATTAAAATAATAATATTAGTAGAAACAAATATCACAGACGATGAAAACAGTTTCTATAAAAGAGATAACTTTAGCTCTGCTTTCCTAAATAGAGAAGGCCGAGGTGGTGGAATTGCCATATACGTACGGGAATCCATCAATTATGAAATATCGCAAATGAACACGGAATTTTTTGAGTCGCTAAAACTAGACCTAACAATAAACAAAAACATTTACTCCATTCTTCCAATATACCGAAAACCGTGCCTAAATCCAAGCTCTTTTATAAATGAGCTAGAACAAATTGTAAACAAAATAAACAAAAAACAAGCAGTGATAGTTGTTGGAGACATAAATATTGACATCGCAAAGGAGAGTGCGATAACAACCAAATACATTGATATGTTAATGTCGAAAGGGTTGCACAGTGCAGTAAATGGAACAACAAGAGAAGATCTTAACAACAACACAAAAACATGCATAGATCATATTTTTATCAGAAGCAGTAATGCAACAACTAATGTACATGGAGCTATAATTACAACAACAATATCAGATCACTACTCAATATTCGCGTGTGTAGAAGAACAAAACAAGAAAGAAAACGAATGTCAAAAATGCAGTCAGGGTTCGGAAATCAACACTTATAAAGTAAATAAATACATAAAATATGTAAACTGGGATGAATTAGTGTGTGATAGTAATAATACAAATGAGATGTATAACATACTAAAAAACAAAATCAGTGACATATACGAAAAAGCAAAACAACCCAAACGTCCATTAAAAAAAAGAAATCCTTATCCGTGGTTAAACGACGAGCTTATCCGTTACTGTGATTTTCGGGATAAGCTTTAAAAGAAGTGGAAAAAAAGTCCCAACAACAAAAGAAAGGAAAATGAATATAAAACGTTCAACAATCTTACTAACAAAATAATATTTTACACCAAAAACGAATATCTTAAGCTAGAATTTATAAAAAACAGATATAATATGAGAGGAACTTGGGATATAATAAATACTATAATTGGCAAAAAAGTTCAGAACATTGATGAAACACTAATCAAAAACTTTAAAAATGAAAATTTAAAAACAGTGTCTGAAAATTTTGCTACAAAGTTTAGTGAAAATGTCCTGTCCGCAATACATAAATGTGATATTAAAACTATAAACTGTACCGGCACTAGAATCTCAAAAACAATATATGTTACACCAACAAATGAAATGGAAATTTACAACATCCTTAAAACCTTAAATATAAGAAAAGGCGCTGGTGTAGACGGAATAAGACCAAAAGATTTAAAAAACAATGCAGAGGTATTAACTCCTGTATTTGTTAAACTTATTAATACAAGTATCGATGAGGGTATAATTCCTAAAATACTTAAAACTTCGCTCGTTAGACCCATCCACAAAAAAGGTACACGATCAGACTATGACAACTATCGTCCCATCTCCATACTGTCAGTTGTTGAAAAAGTACTTGAAGAAGTAGTGGTAAGGAGATTAAATGATTTCCTGACAAAAAACAAAATCATAAGCAAAGATCAGTACGGGTTCCAGAAAGGTAAAAATATCAATAAACTTCTAGGTAACTTCTCGAATCACATAAATAGATGCCTTAATAAAAATAATCACTGCTTAGCTCTATTTATTGATTTTACCAAAGCGTTTGATACCTTATCGCATACAAATCTGCTACAAATACTAGACCGATCCGGAGTAAGAGGTCACTGCCTGAAGTGGTTTCAGGATTACCTCGAATGTAGGGCGTTCCGAGTTAAGATACAGAACAACATCAGTAGAGAAGTCAACTCAACATATGGAGTACCTCAAGGATCCAAGCTTGGGCCTATCCTTTACATTATGTACGCCAACGAAATGCTAACTATGCTTAAACACAGCTCAGTATTCGCCTATGCGGATGATACGGCAATCATCGTAGCACATGAAAATATTGATGTTGCAGCCAAAACCTTGCAGCAAGAACTGAACATAACAGCTAGATGGTGCCACGATAATGGACTGCTGATAAACTCCTCCAAAACCAAGGTTATGCACATAAAACCGCCCCATATCAGATACTGCGATATAAAACTAAAATTCCACAGCACAACTTGCCTCCATACGACAAATATAGACACACAAAACGATGAAAACGACTCATGCTCCACATATATCGAACTCGTTAATAATTATATGTACCTCGGAGTTAACGTCGATCACAATTTCAAATGGAAAGACCACATCGTAACAGTACAGAAAAAGCTGCGCAAAGTTTCTTATATTCTTTACCATTTGAATAATTCCGCACCATTGTCCGTTGTAAAACAAGTTTACTACTCATTAGCCGAATCTTATGTAAGACATGGGATAACAGCCTGGGGAAATGCCCCATATTGCAGACTGCTCCAGCAAACTCAAAACAGACTGATTAAAATTCTTATGAAAAATCAAAACCGAAACCAACTCAATTTAATACCACAAGATAACACACGAACCAACTACAACGATAATCAAATACAAAACAACCGAACACATTTCAGCCAACAAATAAGTTCATCTGATCTGAATCTACAACAATTTCAAAAAACCCAGAACATTTTAAACATTAAAAGCATTTACCAAACCACACTACTGAACGAATTTGATGACCCAAGATTTTTGAAACGCATTGATCATCATCACAATACACGGCTCAACGTAGAAGGAAGATATAAGATCCCCAGCCATCACAACCACTATGGAAGATGTACTCTAGATGTCCAACTGCCTACTATTATTAATCAAATGCCACAAAATATTTTTAATATAAGGAATAAGTTTAAAAAGAAAAAAATTATAAAACAATATTTCATAAATTCGCAATGAAGCGAAATATATTTCACAAAAACAGAAGTTATGTATTGAATTAATTTAAAATTGTTATATGTAATAATATGTTTTTATGAATTATTGTAATTTATGTACATTCCCTGCATACAAGCCAATATTGGCTTCGCGGGGCAAAACACATATATTTTTGAAAATTTCACGAATAAAAATTGATTAAAAAAAAAAAAAAAAAAAAAAAAAAAAATTAAAATTAAAATTAAAATTAAAATTAAAATTAAAATTAAAATTAAAATTAAAATTAAAATTAAAATTAAAATTAAAATTAAAATTAAAATTAAAATTAAAATTAAAATTAAAATTAAAATTAAAATTAAAATTAAAATTAAAATTAAAATTAAAATTAAAATTAAAATTAAAATTAAAATTAAAATTAAAATTAAAATTAAAATTAAAATTAAAATTAAAATTAAAATTAAAATTAAAATTAAAATTAAAATTAAAATTAAAATTAAAATTAAAATTAAAATTAAAATTAAAATTAAAATTAAAATTAAAATTAAAATTAAAATTAAAATTAAAATTAAAATTAAAATTAAAATTAAAATTAAAATTAAAATTAAAATTAAAATTAAAATTAAAATTAAAATTAAAATTAAAATTAAAATTAAAATTAAAATTAAAATTAAAATTAAAATTAAAATTAAAATTAAAATTAAAATTAAAATTAAAATTAAAATTAAAATTAAAATTAAAATTAAAATTAAAATTAAAATTAAAATTAAAATTAAAATTAAAATTAAAATTAAAATTAAAATTAAAATTAAAATTAAAATTAAAATTAAAATTAAAATTAAAATTAAAATTAAAATTAAAATTAAAATTAAAATTAAAATTAAAATTAAAATTAAAATTAAAATTAAAATTAAAATTAAAATTAAAATTAAAATTAAAATTAAAATTAAAATTAAAATTAAAATTAAAATTAAAATTAAAATTAAAATTAAAATTAAAATTAAAATTAAAATTAAAATTAAAATTAAAATTAAAATTAAAATTAAAATTAAAATTAAAATTAAAATTAAAATTAAAATTAAAATTAAAATTAAAATTAAAATTAAAATTAAAATTAAAATTAAAATTAAAATTAAAATTAAAATTAAAATTAAAATTAAAATTAAAATTAAAATTAAAATTAAAATTAAAATTAAAATTAAAATTAAAATTAAAATTAAAATTAAAATTAAAATTAAAATTAAAATTAAAATTAAAATTAAAATTAAAATTAAAATTAAAATTAAAATTAAAATTAAAATTAAAATTAAAATTAAAATTAAAATTAAAATTAAAATTAAAATTAAAATTAAAATTAAAATTAAAATTAAAATTAAAATTAAAATTAAAATTAAAATTAAAATTAAAATTAAAATTAAAATTAAAATTAAAATTAAAATTAAAATTAAAATTAAAATTAAAATTAAAATTAAAATTAAAATTAAAATTAAAATTAAAATTAAAATTAAAATTAAAATTAAAATTAAAATTAAAATTAAAATTAAAATTAAAATTAAAATTAAAATTAAAATTAAAATTAAAATTAAAATTAAAATTAAAATTAAAATTAAAATTAAAATTAAAATTAAAATTAAAATTAAAATTAAAATTAAAATTAAAATTAAAATTAAAATTAAAATTAAAATTAAAATTAAAATAAAAATTAAAATTAAAATTAAAATTAAAATTAAAATTAAAATTAAAATTAAAATTAAAATTAAAATTAAAATTAAAATTAAAATTAAAATTAAAATTAAAATTAAAATTAAAATTAAAATTAAAATTAAAATTAAAATTAAAATTAAAATTAAAATTAAAATTAAAATTAAAATTAAAATTAAAATTAAAATTAAAATTAAAATTAAAATTAAAATTAAAATTAAAATTAAAATTAAAATTAAAATTAAAATTAAAATTAAAATTAAAATTAAAATTAAAATTAAAATTAAAATTAAAATTAAAATTAAAATTAAAATTAAAATTAAAATTAAAATTAAAATTAAAATTAAAATTAAAATTAAAATTAAAATTAAAATTAAAATTAAAATTAAAATTAAAATTAAAATTAAAATTAAAATTAAAATTAAAATTAAAATTAAAATTAAAATTAAAATTAAAATTAAAATTAAAATTAAAATTAAAATTAAAATTAAAATTAAAATTAAAATTAAAATTAAAATTAAAATTAAAATTAAAATTAAAATTAAAATTAAAATTAAAATTAAAATTAAAATTAAAATTAAAATTAAAATTAAAATTAAAATTAAAATTAAAATTAAAATTAAAATTAAAATTAAAATTAAAATTAAAATTAAAATTAAAATTAAAATTAAAATTAAAATTAAAATTAAAATTAAAATTAAAATTAAAATTAAAATTAAAATTAAAATTAAAATTAAAATTAAAATTAAAATTAAAATTAAAATTAAAATTAAAATTAAAATTAAAATTAAAATTAAAATTAAAATTAAAATTAAAATTAAAATTAAAATTAAAATTAAAATTAAAATTAAAATTAAAATTAAAATTAAAATTAAAATTAAAATTAAAATTAAAATTAAAATTAAAATTAAAATTAAAATTAAAATTAAAATTAAAATTAAAATTAAAATTAAAATTAAAATTAAAATTAAAATTAAAATTAAAATTAAAATTAAAATTAAAAAAATTTAAATAAAATAAAAAATATAGTATAACAAATCCAATGCGCTGTTCGCGTGAAACCATCAATTTGTTATAGAAAACTTTCACGTTTAACCAATATCTCTTCACCTTTGTCATGTTCTATTTTCGCAACAAATTGTAAAACTTATAACACAAAATTTGTATAAAAAAAACTTTTCACATTTTTCTGGATTGCATTATATACTACCAACAGCTTATTTTACGCCATCTCACTAGCGTATTCGTTGCCTGAAATATTTAACAGAAGAAATGTAAAAGCAAAAAACTATTGCATTTCCTTTAAAGCTTTTACAATATCAAGTTGTTTCTTGTTCGCAACATTTTGTTTTAACCCGACATTGAAGACTTCTTCTTTAACATTCTCAATTGTTTCGCAAATTTTTTTCTCCATTCTAACTACCATATTAACAACACTTTGGGCGAGAGAGAGGAAGAAAAGCTTCATGAAACAGTAGCAAAAGTTTTGTAATAATATTGCGTGTCTTGAGGGGATAGAGATAGCTATGAAAATTATACGTGAAACCCTATGTATATTAACGCCTTGAGGATAATTTTATTATTTTCAACACTTTATAAAACAAAACGATGAGGCGGTTCTCCAGCAGCAGCAGCAGCAGCAGCAGCAGTAGGAGGAGTGGACACCATACATCAGCGCCATTAACTTTAAACTTGTGCCGGAGCACAAAGAGCCAAGGATAACGAGCACATCCTTGGCATAAATGAAAAGGTGTTTGTTGATAAGGTTAAATGCATAATTCATATAAATCATAGGTTAAAAGTAATATGGAAAATAACTACACTGTTTTCCAGTGCTAAGAAATGTTATTGAAGGTGAGTGAAGTGAGGTGAAGTGAAGCTTGGCGGGCACGCAATAACTTTTCAAATAACTTAATGCGAATGATTAATATTAAATATCAAGGCCACTGATGCGTATGAGTAATATAAATAGAATAGTGGCATGGAAAACAAAGATGGTTAGTAAAGTGAATTTAAGTGAATGCTTGAGAACAAAAAATAAACTTTAAAACGAATTAATTTAAATTAAATAATAAGCTTAAATAGCCAATGTATATCCCCTGATCAAAAGACAAGAAACAATTCTGATCACGTGGTAATCGATGCAAGGCATGTCTTAAGTATTATGGACGTGCGTGTGATGAGCGGTGCAAATTTAGACTCGGTTCATCACCTAGTTGCAGCCAAGGTATGCGAGCGATTAAGAAGTGCTAGAAACACTCATATCCAAACGCAAGGGTAGCTAGACATCACAAAGCTGCATAACGCAGAGATAGCTGATGCCTACTCCATATGACTTCTATGACAGGTTTCGGGACCTGGGTCAATTTAGGATAGTCGGGAACTTTACGAATCGGTCGATTTGAGGTGATCGCGAACTTTATACTATACCCCCAAAAACTGTAGAGGTCAGGTAGGTCAGGATCATTTCGGTATTCGGGGACGTGGTAATTCGGATACTTTCGATATTTCAGGCTCCTACCAGCAATTCGACAGCGTACTGATGATTCGGGTTCGTCGGTGGTTTCGATTAATACCAACAGTATGTGGTCAGCTTTGTGATTCAGGTTTTGTCAGGGTTTCGGGTTAATATCAGCAAGTGATGATTTATGACTCGGGTTTGTCGGTAGTTTGTAGTTAATGTCAACAATATAAAAGGGTATTGGTGATTCGGGTTTATATCAGCAATACTGGATTATCTTGATGATTCGGGTTTTTTGGTGGTTCAGGTTTATATCAGCAATTCCGGAATATACTGTTAATTCGGGGTTGTTGGTAATTCAGCTTCGAATTCGCAACTCGTGGGGGTGACGTGCGTTTTTCAGCTAATCGACTTCTGCAGCTCGTCGTAGTAAAAATGATTCGGCTTTTGTCGTAAATCAGTTTGGTATCCGTAAAATCGGATCGTGTTGATGAATCGTGTTCTTCAACAAATCGACTTTTGCAACTTGAGGTTGTAGCGATTTCGAATTCACGACCAAACTAATAACCGTACCCGACGGAGTGTTAGTATCAAGACGCTACGGTGCAAATTTCTAATGTAATGCTACAGGAACGAAGAGTATCTTCGTGAACCAGTTCGAAATCTGTGCAACCGACGAGTCGGAGTTGGATTCAACAGCCCGAAGTCTGATTTAACTGACCGAAGTCCGATTGAACAGACCGCAGTTCGATTCAACAGACCGAAGTCCGATTCAACAGACCGACGTTCGATTTAATAGACCGAAGTCCAAATACAACAGACTGAAGTCCCATTCAACAGACCGAAGCCCGATTTAACAGACCAAAGTCCAATTAAACAGACCGAAGACGGATTCAACAGACCGAAGTCTAATTAAAAAGACCGAAGTCCGATTTAACAGACCGAAGTCGGATTCGACAGACCTAAGTCCGATCTAACAGACCGAAGTCCGATTTAACAGGTCTTCGGCCGATTCAACAAACAGAAGTTCGATTTAACAGACCGCCGTCCAATTCAACAGACCGAAGTCCGATTTAAAAGACCGAAGTCCGATTTAACAGACCGAAGTCGGATTCGACAGACCAAAGTCCGATTCAACAGACCGAAGTCGGATGTAACAGACCGAAGTCCGATTCAATAGACCGAAGTCCGATTCAACAGACCGAAGTCTGATTTAACAGACCGAATTCCGATTTAACAGACCGAAGTCCGATTTAACAGATCGAAGTCCGATTCAACAGACCGAGGTCCGATTTAACAGACCGAAGTCCGATTCAACAGGCCGACGTTCGATTTAATAAACCGAAGTCCGATATAACAGAACGAAGTCCAATTCAACACACCGAAGTCCGATTTCACAGACCGAAGCCCGAACAGACCGAAACCCGATTTAACAGACCAAAGTCCAATTAAACAGACCAAAGTCGGATTCAACAGACCGAAGTCAGATTTAACAGACCGAAGTCGGATTCGACAGACCGAAGTCCCATTCAACAGACCGAAGTCCGCTTCAACAGACCGAAGTCGGATGTAACAGACCGAAGTCCGATTCAAAAGACAGAAGTCCCATTCAACAGACCTAAGTCCAAACCAACAGACCGAAATCCGATTCAACAGACCGAAGTCCAATTAAACCGACCGAAGGCCGATTTAACTGACCGAAGTCCGATTTAACAAACCACAGTCCCATTCAACAGATCGAAGTCTAATTAAACAGACCAAAGGCCGATTTAACAGACCGAAGTCCGATTTAACAAACCAAAGACCAATTAAACAGACCGAAGTCCGATTCAACAGACCGAAGTCCGATTCAACAGACCGAAATCCGATTCAACAGACCGAAGTCCAATTAAACAGACCGAAGTCCGATTCAACAGACCGAAGTCCAATTTGACAGACCGAAGGCCGATTTAACAGACCGAAGTCCGATTCAATAGACCGAAGTCTCATTCAACAGACCGAAGTCCGATTCAACAGACCTAAGTCCAATTAAACAGACCGCAGGCCGATTTAACAGACCGAAGTTCGATTTAACAAACCACAGTCCCATTCAACAGACCGAAGTCCGATTCAACAGACCGAAGTCCAACTAAACAGACCGAAGGCCGATTTTACAGACCGAAGTCCGATTTAACAGACCGAAGTCGGATTCAACAGATCGAAGTCTGATTCAACGACAGAAGTCCGATTCAACAGACCGATCATTCGTTTCGTCAAGTTACATGCCATAATAATTTAATATCGATTTGAAGTTAGTAATTATCGTATAGGGGAATTTGTCACGTTTTAGGCTCTTTTGTTTGACATACCTTGAGAACCACCTATCTGAGTTAGCTGAAACAAATTCATGAAATTAAGAATTACAATTCCTTTAATCTGTTCATATAACGTTTCCCTACATAAGCAACAGTTTCCCTATTCCATTCATTAAATGATTTTGAACTAGGTTTATTTTGCAGCAGTTACAATAAAACTGTTGTACTTCGTGGCGTATGATTTACGTGGCGTATGATATAACAATATAACAAAAGGCCTACAACGTGATAAATTTCCGTATACGATACTTACTAACTTCAAATCGATATTAAATTAATATGGCATGTAACTTGACAAAACGAATGATGTAAAACTTCTTCTTTTTGACGCTACTTTCACGTGCAATTATCAGAATTGATTCCCAAAACAATGAGCTGAAATATGTTGTACTGTGATATTTAACAGAGACGTATGATTAACTTTTATTGGCCATTAAGGTACATGTAGAAAATGTTAATAACCCTAATAGCTGTAGGCTGATTTCAGCAACGTATACATTGTTAGTTAATACAAGAAATTAAGCTCATTCCTTAGTTTATTATGGTTATAAGACTTCTTATGATGTTCTAATTTAAAATACATTTCACATTTTATTGTCTCCCTACCTACTTATCTCCCTCTCTCTCCCTCTCACTCGTACCCTCTTTGTTAAGCATTTATGTATTAGCGTATGATTAATATTAATTTGCAGTAGATGAATGAAACATCTCTCTTAGCCTTTGGCTAATAAAAGAAAGGAAAGTAAAAGCCAGTTAGCAAAAGCTTGTTGGGATGTTGGCTTGTTTTCCAAAAGACTTTAATAAGGAGGCCTACAAAATGTATCTCATTTTTTACATATACTCAAGTTTCAATGGCAGAACATAAATTTTTATAATTTTGTTATATTTTATTTACAGTCATTTGTATTTTACCATAAACTTGTAAGACTCGTAAATACAAAATTTGAATATTCTCAAAATTTTAAACACGCCTCATAGATTTGAATAATTTTTATATTTAAACATTAAAACATAAAGCCATATTGTATTACGCCGCCCGATCATAAACCACTGAAATGTCTGTAACCTTTTGGTGTTACTATAGTCAGCTTGAATAGCTTAAATTTAAACAATGCAACAATTTATGTCTGCTTCACTTACTCTTTTTCTCTTTGTCTCTCTTCCAGTCTTTACAATTGTGAGCATTTAAAATGTATAATTTTTTTTTGTTTGCTCTTTATTTCTTTAGCTCCTCAATTCAATTTAATAAAAGGATATCCTTTGATGTATTCAGGATGTTAAGACAACAGCGAACAGAAGAAAACAAAAACTCAGCTTCCTAGTGTTGTATTCAAACAATGGCAAAATAATAATAGTAAATGAAAAGCCAAAGAAGCTGCAAGCGGTACAAAAGCATGGTAATAGTAATATAACCCGAAACCACAAAGTTGGTGCAGATGTATCAACAACACAGCAGCAACAACAACACCACAACAAAAAAAAATACGATTTTTCTATTTTATTATCCGTTTAGTTGTGTGTTTGCTATTTAAACCATAGCAAAGCTAAGTTTCGTGGCTGATGCTGTCGGTGATGGGAAAATGTGGAAAAACGCAAAAACGCGAATCGTTGCAAAACGTATTAAGTCTTTTTTTATTGCATTTTTTATATTGGTGGTGGCGTGGCATAAGTACTCAACGGACACGGCGCCTGTATCCCAAATGTTTGTTGTTGATTACACAGTGTTTGGTTTTGGTTTTTGGGTAGGGGATTGTAGTTGGGTCGTCGCCGCTTGCTCCTTGCTTCCTTAGTTCCTCAGTTCTTTCTTCGTTTTTTTTTTATGAGTTTATTCGCCTTTGGCCGCCAAGTCAACATGATAAACATGCAATAATGTTAGAAGCCGAGCGCGGCGAAAAAAGCAGTCAACTACAACGACGCATTCACACATACACTCACACTGACAGTGACAATAATGCCATGTTGCGACTTTTGTGGTGCGTCCAATGAACAACTTCCGGTTTGCAAATGGTAATGGATATAAAAAAACAAAATCAAAGCAAATGCAAACGAAAATGCAATAAAACGGTCGTCGGCAGTAGAAAATTAAATAAAATGGCAATGGGTATAAATTTGAAATGCGTTTGGTTTTATTGCTGTAGTGATATAAACAAGACGAATAAGAGTAAGAATAAGTTAAGGGAAGTTTTTAAAAGAGTAGCGTAGTAACTTTTTCTGTTTAAATTTCTTGGAACACAGATAGAAAAAAACACGAAATTTTAGCTTCACAAAAATCAGGTGTGCCGCGGCTGAGGAACAATGGCCTTAGTAACTCCTTAACCGAGTAATATTTGTGTACTGCATTTTATCTCTTTGGCATTAAAATAGAGTAAGTTGGCGTGCCAAATTAACCCACTGATCAAAAATAAAATTTCGTCTGGCTATTCATATTCACTGTATTGCCGTATGTACTATCTTCTCTGGGACTAAAAATAACTGTTGCCACGCCCCATCAGCCTACTGATTTAGATTTGGTATTTGGTATTTTACCCGCTGTGTAAAATTTTGAAAAAAATACATGGTTCCCAAAAATGTGTTGCAAGCATTAGCTTCGTTTGTTATTGTTAAGAAAAATACAAGATAATAAATAAATAATAGTTGCTGTGTTTATGTATAGTTGACCTTTTATCTAATTTTATTCGTTTGATATAGTTTGGCTTGAGGTCATTGGTGTTGCTTGAGAAAAAACACTGATGTTGATGTATTTTTCCTTGTATTATTTTATTCCGATATTTCGATTGACTTCGTCAATCATCATCAGAGAAATTTTTCTGTATAAATTCACAAAAACATAAAACAATTACACAGTTAGACAAATAATTTACATTAATATCACAACATATTTACATTAAATAAAACGAAGAACAAAAACGTTAAACGTCTGAGTCGTTTCCTGAATAGTTATTAACTAAGCTTCTCTTTTTCTGTTGTGTCATTGAACTGTGTGTCTATAAATTTTAGCTAATCCTTCCGTGTCTCTTTTGTAGCTTATGCTCTGCTATTTGGGCGTGTCTATGATGTGTAACATCTTCAGAGTGTATCTTCGCTTGTAGTTAGTCTCTTGAGTCAGTATTTCTACGTCGTTAAAGTTAGGTATATGGCCTTTTAATGTGCAATGGGCCGCAAGGGCTGTTTTTTTGTTCCACGCGTTTGTCCAACGCTTTTTGGTCTGATTTGTGCGATTGTAATAATTTTGGAAAAAAAAATTTTATTTTAGAAAAAAAGTTATATTTTAGAAAAAAAAAATTTTCTTTCTAGAATACAATTTTTTCTTTCTAGAATACAATTTTTTTTTTTAAATTTTCTGGAATAATTTTAAATCAAAGAACCTTTTAAAAGAAAACATTGAAATTTTTTTTATTATTCTTCCCATAAAATTGAATTTCCCACAAATTTCAACATTGCTAACCCAGACCCATATCGTTTGTTACTGTTAAGATAAATAAAAAAAAAAATTATAATAATATTAAATTTTTTTTTATTTTACAAAAAAAATTATTTTAGAAAGAAAAAATGTTTATGTCTTTTCTGGAATTAATTTATCTGTATAGGATTTAGATTATCTCATTTGGTTAAAACAAAAAAAAAATAATTAAAAAAAAAAAAAATATTTCAGAAAAAAAATGCTATCTTTTCTGGAATAATTTAAAATCATATCATATTTATTCAATATATAAATAAATAAATTAAAATTAAATTTTTTTTTTCTAAAATTAAAATTTCTACCATAATTTTTAAAATTAGCAACATTTAATCTTTTTAAAGGCTTCTATGATTTAAAATTATTTCGGAAAAGCCATAAAATTTTTTTTTTTTCTAGAATAAATTTTTTTTTTCTAAAATAAAAAAAACATAATGTGTTCAACAAAAAATTTTTTTTTATTGTAGAATTTTTTTTTATTTTTCTAAAAGCCATAATTTTTTTTTCTTCTTTGTTTTTCTAAAACAACGAAAAAAATCTATATATATAAAACAGGATGTGTGTATATATGTAACGTATGGACTCGAAAACGGCTGGACCGATTTTGATGAAATTTTCAGGGAATCTTCCGAATAACCCCGCGAGTTACATAGGCTACACATTGTTTCTACATTTAGGGGGTGAAAATGGCAATATTCGATAACACAAGGTATTCCGCGCTTACAAGAAGTTAAAAATAATATATTATCAATCGATGATAAGCAACTTTGTGTACTCTTTTAAGATACCTGCGTACGTCCATGGGAAAACCTTTAAATAAATTCTTTAAATAACTCTCTGTATTCCAATATAACGGGACATCCAATATAACGGGATATGCAATAGCGAAGCATTGCCGGGCCCACTAGTCTACAATAAAAATTTCTAAAATAAAAAAAGTAAAAATTATATACAAAAAAAAATTCTAAAATAACAAAAAAAATTTTTTGTTGTAGAATTTTTTTTATTTTATTTTTTAATTCTCTAAAATGAAAACAAAATATCTAAAATTTTTTTTTTTATTTTAGAATTATTTTTAAAAAATATTTCATTTTACTTCCCATAAAATTGAATTTTCCACAAATTTCAACATTGCTAACCCATACCCATATCGTTTGTTACTGTTAAGAAAAATAAAAAAAAATTAATAATTTAAAATTTTTTTTTATTTTACAAAAAAAAATTATTAGAAAAAAAAATTTTTTTATGTCTTTTCTGGAATTAAGGCTGATAAATTATTTGTTATATGATTTAGATTATCTGATTTGGTTAAAACAAAAAATAAAATAAAATTTTTTTAAATTTTAAAAAAAAAAATAAAAATTTTGTAAATTTTTAAAAAAAAAATTATATCTTTTCTGGAATAATTTAAAATCATAGAAGCCTTTAAATTTTTTGGTTATCTCATTTGGTTCAAAAAAATCTAATATATAAATAAATAAATTAAAATTAAATAAATATTTTTTTCTAAAACAAAAATTTCTACAATATTTTTTAAAATTAGCATTTATATACATTTAATCTTTTAAAAGGCTTCTATGATTTAAAATTGTTCCGGAAAAGCCACACAATTTTTTTTCTTCTAGAATAATTTTTTTTTTCTAAAATAAAAAAAAATTTGTACAACATAAAAAATTTTTTTGTCTAAAATAAAAAAAAAACATTTTATTGTAGAATTTTTTTTTATTATTTTTTTCTAAAAGCCATAATTTTTTTCTTCTTTTTTTTTAGAATAAAATAAACAATTTTTTTTTCTAAAATAAAAAAAGTAAAAATTAAATACAAGAAAAAAATTGTAAAATAAGAAAAAAAAATTTTGTTGTAGAATTTTTTTTATTTTATTTTTATTAATTTTTTAAAATAAAAACAAAATATTTAAAAAAAATTATACAAAATTTTTTTTTTTATTTTAGAATTTTTTTTAAAAAATATTTTATTTTACTTCCCATAAAACAGATTTTTCCACATTTGGTTCAAAAAAATAAATAAATAAATAAAATTCTAGAAAAAATTTGTTATTTAAAAAAATAAAATTTTTTTTAGAAAAGAAATAAAAAAATTTCCCCCAATTTCATCTTTGCTAACCCATAAGCTGATCAATTCTCTGTCATATGCCTTTTTAATTTTTAGTAATCTCATTTCAATGGTTCAAAAGTTATGATTTTTGCAACGAATAAACTCAAACGACGCCACTGCGCGACGTTACTCACCATTAAAGATGATGGGTTCAAATATTTTGCGAAGTATTTTTCTCTCCAATTACCCAGAGCAAGACAGGAAGGATCAATGTTTGTTACAGTTGGACCTTCGTCCGTCGAGAGAGGGCTTTATCATTAAAATGCTTGCTCAGTGCACAGTAATAGGGGTTTCCGAGCAATACTCATCTCTTGATTTCAAGGCTAATATTATTATTTTCGATTACAGCGGAGCCAAGGTAGACAAAATCATCTACCACTTCAAAGTTATATTGGCAGCGTCCCAAACGCGTAAACTCTTTGTTCGTTGAAACAAATAACTTGGGGTTGTCCTCATTAATCACCAGGCCCACTTCTGCCAAATGCTTCTCAATGCTCGAAAAGGCCGCAGTAACATCCTGCAGTTCTCGGCCAATGATATCTATATCATCAGCATACGCGAGCAACACGTGTCTTTTCTTAAAGATGGTGCCAGTCGTGTTTACTGCTGCCTTTTGCATGATCTCCATTTCCGTTATGATGTTAAAGAGATCGCATGGCAAACCATCGCCTTGTCTCGCTTGAAAAAAAATGGCTCTGTTAGATTTGTGCCTATTTTCACTTTGTCATCCCGCAAAGTCGTATCAGCTTCGCGGGGATACCAAACATAGCCATAGCATCTGTCATATAGTTTCTGTCCTATCGGACTGTCGAATGCAGCTTTGTAATCGATAAACAGATGGTAGGTGTCGATCTGCATTTCTTGGGTCTTCTCCAGGATTTGTCGACCTGTAGTCTTCTACAGGTGTCGAAGTCTCTTGCCGATTATGAAACCACATCCAAATTCGTGCCTTTCTGTATAACAGCTGTAAAAGATGTCACAGTTCTTTCGTCGTGTGCATACCTGTCCCGTCCATCGCATTTCCTGTATAGCGGTAATGTCAGTCTTGTATCGCCGATATCATTTTATATAATAGCTTATTTTTTTATAATGAAAGTTTTTTACATCAATTCTCTAAGATTTTGGTAATTTTATTTGCACCGCCAATCGAACAGACAACGGAAATATTCCTTAGCAGCTTCAAGCACTTCCTTCACACAACTTTAGTTACCTACTTAAATTACTCGTACAACATTTAATATTAAGTGTTACAACTGTTTTTCGTTTATAACAAACGATTGCAAATCCATTTCCCCTTCGCAGTACACTGTACCTCCACTTTGGAAATTACTTTTGTTGGCCCGCATTTTAATATGTTGCAGCCATTTCTTATTTACATCCTGTTAATGGCATCATATAAGGTTTGCCACATGCACACACGCAAAAACACACACACACACGGGCATGAAATGTTGCAAATGTAATTAACACATTTTAATGCGCCTTCAAACAGAGAAAAGTCAATTGAATGTAAAATTTCACAGAAAGCACAACGTGTGCAGCGTGTGCAACGTGTGCAACGCTTGCCGCAACAGTTTCATATGCAACGTGTGCCACATGGCAATACACTGAGCTGTGTTGTGAAATGACAGAAAAGCCTTGCCACTTTAGCTGTTAGCTTGTGGCGCTATGAAACGGTAATGAGAATAATGATGAAGATGCTGACGATGACGAACACGCTGAAGCTGACGATGATGTTAATGCATTTCAAAGTATAGTTTATTATTATATTGTGCCATATGCTATCAAAGTGCAAACGCACTTACAAATGACTGCATGTATGTATGTATGAGTAGCTCAATGAATTCTGGTTTTGTGTGACACACACGCACACACTCGCACAAACTTACACAGTCGCCCACAAAGCCACATGTACATACATTTCAATCCTTTATGTTATGCATATCCTTACAGCGGAAATGCTTTGCACTTCGCCAAGTTGTTAATGTGTGTGTGTGTGTGGTTGAGTTTGTGGATTTTGGTGTTTGTTTAAGGAGCTTTAACACAGGAAATACATTAAGACTTCACACACATTTTCCGTTGGGCCTCTTTATTTCTTCATTAAAAATATGTTCAAATCAAGGACTTGCCTTAAAAAAAAATACCCTTAGTACTTGTAGAGTTTTCTTAGTCATAAGTCTGAGAGGAAATTATTAAACTAAAATTAAATTATTAACTACAAACTTACAGACTCAATTCCGAAAGTAGCCCCAAAAAGAAGAAGCTCTGCATCATACGATTTTTCAAGTTACATGAAACTGTGTTGCTTTTTCACTACAGAAGTCTCTTAAAATCCTTAAAAAAAAAATTCTTTGCCTTTATGCTAAACAATTAACGCTGACAAAAATTGTTATTTATTAACATTATCAAAAAAGTAAAAGACAAAGTTGTTATATGCGCTAACGCATACAAACACTACAGCATACGAGACAACACACATTCCTCCTGTTATACACTTGAATCTTGCACACACACATACACACTTACTTATTACTAGGTTCACACGCCTCTCTTAACTACCAGTTCTCTGTCACCCTTAGCTCCGTGTATAACCATTGTGTTGGCGCTGATACCTATGCTAACTGTTTGTGACATCTAAGTGTTTCTCTGCATGAGCAGCCGGACACAACATCTTTTGCTCCCCTGATCTATGTTGACTTTGCTGCCCGAATAGTTAATGTGAACACTGTTTATGGGATACTGTCATGTTAAATTTACTATGAGGTTTTTATATTTTGGATTTGTTCAACGTTTCCAAAGTAATTTTTATTAAAAATCCTTTAAATGCAGGACTCGGACAGGTTGCACAAAACAATACTGTAAAAAAAAAGAAAAACAATTCCAATGCAGCAACGACCAGTTTAGTTTGTACAAAGGATGAGTAGAAAACAAAAACATAGTTTTGAAAATTGTTGCGGTTATTACAGAAATGTTTTCGAGCTGGAGCTGGTATATTTTTGTTGCTTCTCCTTTGCGGGTTTGTTGGGAATTTCTTAGACTATTTCTCGCAGAGTTTGGGATACCAAAGGGGAAAAATGGCCAATGGAAGACTGTCTGTACATACGGAATGCACTGAAAAGTAGAAAATACTACTAACTGGATTTGTTAAATTTTAGCTGCATGCAGATAAATGCCAAGTAAAAAAAGTGAGAGAGAGAGAGAGCGAATTTTAAATAAACAAAAGATTAGGGTGACAACGACTTGCAATTGGGTTATCAATTAGAGTTATTAAACTGAACACTATGGAGATACAATTTTGAATGGTCTGCAGTGCAGTGCAGTACTAACTTCAAATCGATTTTAATTAATGATGGCATGAAACTTGACAAAACGAATGATGCAGAACTTCTTCTTGTTGAGGCTACTTTCACGTGCAGTTCTCAAAATTGAGTCCCAAATCAATGAGCTGAAAAATGTTGTACTGTGTTATAGATTTCGAAACACAACGTAGGCCTACGTAATTACTACGTAACATACCTAATTAAAAATCAGTAATACTCATACGCTCCTTTGCATTAATACACTCACATATATATCACTTATACACTTTGTGTGAGTTCGTATGTGAAACTGCCTGACTCTTCTCTACTCATATGGCCCAAAGTGCCAACAATTCCTTGATCTGAAGTTAACTAATACGCCCTTGACAACCATCACTTGAAAAATGTCCTAAAAGTTTCATTTACGTGCAATCAATTTACATGCAATTCTCAACTGACGTACTTATGTCTCTCTCATGTCTGCATCGTACGATTGTAGCGCTCTCACAGCTCACAACCATTACGGGTTTTGTTTGTAACTAAATGCGAATACCTGCCCAATCTGTTATATATCTCAAATGAAAATTGTTTTGGTAAACCGAAAATAATTCTCAAGTCATATTCTATTGTGCATTGTGTGTGTGTGTGTGCTTATGATATAACGAAAAACGAAAGATATTACGCCAAGTCTCAGGAGAATTACTGTCTCAGGGTGGACATCATTGTATATGGCACAACAGCAAAGTTGTAGTAGATATTTAAGAAGGTGAATAAAGTTATAAGGTACTTAATGTTAAACAATAATAATATAAATCCGATTGACTGTGGTAAAAAGAATACAAAACAGATGGAAAATTATTGTCGTATGAATGATCAGGACAACGAGGAGAAGAGAACACAAATTTAATAACTTATTGGCTTAACTTTTTTTAATGGTCAAGGAAGAAAATTTTGCAAATGTATGAAAATAATTGGACCCAATGTTTGAAAGCGCTATATCTGGAGAACTATTTCTCCAATCGAAGTGAAAATTTGTTTGGATGCATTTGACACCAAAATTCGTGGTCCAACAAAAATGGCGGTCCCAGGCCCTCTTACTAATAGACCAATTGATACGAAAATTTTACAAAGTGGCCTGATGACCCATTTTAAGTGTTTGGCTATACTTGGTTGTGATTGGATAAAGAGGCGTGACACCGCCAATACAACTTGGAAATTATAAAGGCTATATCTTATGAACTATTAGAAGTATAAAGATTAGACCATTTCATTTTACCAATTTTTTCTAAAAGTCATTGGGATAATATATTTTCTAATTCTACTTAAAAAAAACAAAAATTTTGGTATATAAAACTTGAAAATTGATCGACGTTTAGGGGTCGCGCAAAATCGTTTAAGGTTTTTGGCTGCAAAAAGGCATGTTTCAAAAATACTGATTTACTTATATGATTAAAAGTTGTGATACGCTTGACCGATTTTGATCAGAATAGACTTGTTTTAAAGGTAATAATATTTCACATATTTTCTGTGAAGACATCAAAACTTTTCAGATAGTAGTTTGAGTTTAAGAACCCTTCAAACCTAAAAATTTTAAAATTTTAATTCAAAATTTACCTACTTTTGCCCATTAAAAAATTATTTTTTTTAGTTTTGGCTCTAATTTTTGTATATCTTTAAATGCACAATTGACAAACACTTCCTAACGATACTTTTGATGTATAACATAATGAATAGAATTTTTAATTGTTGCTGAAATTTTTACTATTTTGCTGGTGATGAGCTAAATGGGTTAATTCAGATCAACATTTTTGTGGTCAAAATTTACATTCAAAACTGGTTTACGTGTCCCCTTGCAACACAAGCCCCATTAAATGACATTTTCTTGATAGAATCTTAAAAAAATACCGCAAATCAAATGAAATGATAGCAAATGTTGCACTCAAAACTTTTGTGTGGCATTTATGGTATATAAGTGGCATCGCGTTCGGCTTTTTTCTTTTCGACCCCACGCATACCGAAGGAACTTTAATTAAAATTACATCTGCGTTAAAGCATCCTGGTGACCAAGATTGGGAAGGAAATGTTACAAAAATGATTTCAGAAAATACTGTGAAATTCTTCGATATTATTGGAGTAGGCAGCAGTTTTCTTGCTATCCACCCGTCAAATTGGCCCAAGAATGAGAATTGTAAACGGATTAAAGAAATTGTGAAAAACATCAGCGTTGTCAACGATTGCTATTGGGCTTATTAAAACTGTGAACAACACTTTGACGAAGGATAATAACCAGCAAAACAAATTAGTACAGTTCATCGAAAAACGCAATAAAACATACAAAAAGTACACAAAAGGTGTTATCGTATCCAATTTGAAAAAAAATCTTCTTTTTAATTACCTAAATCGTTTTCCTTACTAAAAATATACATAGTACACAGTTTTCGTTTAATTTTTATCACTATTGATTACACTGTAGGACAAATTTAAACTTTTGACCTCACCCATGAACAAACTGACCAGATTCTGAAAATATAGCTAAAATAAAAATATACGTATCTCCCAGTTTTTCTAGATCAGCTCATTTAAGTTTTTTACGAGCAATTCAATTTTTGGAGCAAAGCTCCCATACAACGACTTGATATGACTTCTTCCTGTTCGCAGAACTGAGAGAGTTGTTAATAGATTTTGACGAATTTTTTTTTTAATGTATTTCAAATGGCCTGGATGTAGTTCTAACCGATCCCAAATTTAAAGTTTGTCACAAATTAAATTTGTCACAAACAAATTGTCAACAGATTTTAATGATTTTTTTTTAAATATGTTTCAAATGGCCGTGGGCTGTTTCTAACAAAGTCCAACTTTATAATTTGTCAAAAAAAAAATTGTCACAAATTGTCAAAAATTTAAACTGTCACAATTTTTTTTTAAATGTTTTTTAAATGGCTAGGAGCTGATTCGGACTAGGAAAATGTGTTGACAAATTAAATTTGTGACAAATTTGTGACAAATTTAATTTGGGACAAATTTTAAATTTTGGCTTTGTCAGAACCCGCTCCTGGCCTTTTGAAAAACAATAAAAAAAAATTCATCAAAATCTGTTAACAACTCGCTGAGTTCTGCGAACAAGAAGAAGTCACTTTCAAGTCGTTGTATGGGAGCTTCGCTCCAAAAATTGAATTGCTCGTAAAAAACTTAAATGAGTTGACCTAGAAAAACTGGGAGATACGTATATTTTTATTTTAGCTATATTTTCAGAATCTGGTCGGTTTGATCATGGGTGAAAAATCGTGTCGTACAGTGTTATTATTGCTGCTGCTGAACATATGTCATTTGCATGGTCCTGCCATACATCAAAAGTATCGTTAGAAAGTGTTTGTCAATTGTGTATTTAAAGATATACAAAAATTAGACCCAAAACTAAAAAAAAATTTTTTTAATGGACAAAAGTAGGTAAATTTTGAATTAAAATTTAAAAATTTTGAGGTTTGAAAGGTTATTAAACTCAAACTATTATCTAAAATGTTTTGATGTCTTCACAGAAAATGTGCGAAATATTATTACCTTTAAAACAAGTCTAATCTGATTAAAATCGGTCGAGCGTATCAAAACTTTTAATCATATAAGTAAATCAGTATTTTTGAAACATGCCTTTTTGCAGCCAAAAACCTTAAACTATTTTGCGCGACCCCTAAACGTCGATCAATTTTCAAGTTTTATATACCAAAATTTTTGTTTTTTAAGTAGAATTAGAAAATATATTATCCCAATGACTTTTCGGAAAAATTGGTAAAATGAAATGGTCTAATAAAGATACGATTTGGTATATATCTTGTTGGTGCAGTATTAATTACAGCCAGGGCGGAAGTGGGCGGTGCCACACCCTTTTTTAAAAATAGCTCTGACGGCTTTATCAGTAGACAGATTGATGCGAAAATTTTACAAATTAGATAAAGGGGCATGGTGCCGCCCATACATCTTACAACTTAAAATGAATGTATCCCATGAACTGTCAGAGGTATGAAGATGATATTTGGAATATATGTTGTTAGTGTAGAATGACTTACAGTAAGGGTAAAAGTTGGCTGTGCTACGCCCCTTTTAAAAGAAACCGTTACAACAGACATAATTATAGCTCTATCGTCCTCAAAATTTCACAGTATATTACACAGTAAGACAAATTTAAACTTTTGACCTCACCCATTAGTAAACTGACCAGATTCTGAAAATGTAGCTAAAATAAAAATATACGTATATCCCAGTTTTTCTAGATCAGCTCATTTAAGTTTTTTACGAGCAATTAAATTTTTGGAGCAAAGCTTCCATACAACGACTCAAAAGTAACTTCCTCCTCTTCGCAGAACTCAGAGAGTTGTTAACAGATTTTTAAGGATTTTTTTTAATGTATTTCAGATGGCCAGGATGTGGTTCTGACCAATCCCAAATTTAAAATTTGTCACAAACAAATCGTCAACAGATTTTGATGAATGTTTTTCAAATATGTTTTAAATGGCCAGGAGCGGGTTCTGAAAAAGTCCAAATTTATAATTTGTCATAAATTAAAATTGTTACAAATTGTGAAAAATTAAAACTGTCACAAATTTTTTTTAAATGTTTTTTTTAAATGGCTAGATCTGGCTCTGACTAGCAAAATGTGTTGACAAATTAAATTTGTCACAAATTTTGTAAAAATTTTCAAATTTTAAATTTGAGCTTCATTAGAACCCACTCCAGGCCTTTTGAAAAACAATAAAAATAAATTCATCAAAATCTGTTAACAACTCGCAGAGTTCTGCGAACAGGAAGAAGTCACTTTCAAGTCGTTGTATGGTAGCTTCGCTCCATAAATGTAATTGCTCGTAAAAAACTTCAGTTCAAAAACTGGGAGATACGTATATTTTTATTTTAACTATATTTTCAGAATCTGGTCAGTTTGATCATGGGTGAAAAATCGTGTCGTACAGTGTTATAGTTGGCCTGTAGGTATGAACAGTCTATTTGGAACCCGGCTTTTTGGCAAATAGGATCAAGGTGCTGCTCACACAAGTCAAAATTTGACTTTTAAGGGGTGGTTAAATTTTAAGGGCCGATGTTGATTTTGAATAATACACAAATTATTTAGAAAATTATTGTCATTTCTATTCATTATAATAATATTGGTATGGTTCAATTATGCATGGAACAAAATATCAGACAAATGTCGCCGCGACCTCGGCGGCACAACTCCATCCGATGGTCCAAAATTTCGATGACGCTGAGGCATAATTGAGGTTCTATGACGTTAATATGCCGAATTATCTCATTCTTTAGCTCTTGAATTGTTGCTGGCTTATCGACGTACACCTTTTTTTCAAATAACCCCAAAGCCAATTAACATCGCCAACATGTGAGATAACACGACCATTGAATTTGTCCCGCAAAAGAGCCATTGTTTCGTTAGCTGTGTGACAAGTGACATCGTCCTGTTGTAACCACATATCGGGCCATACAAATTTCGTTATCATCCCTCGATCAAAATTTTTATTTCGACCGGTGGGCGGTAGACAGTAGAGTGGGTACAAAAACTTTTATTTCCATTTTGGAAAATATAAGTTTTTCCCATTCAGGATATATGGGATGTGTCCGTGTCCTTCGAAAAAATTTGATATAATACAACACAGTTGTCAGTAATATATCAGAGACAAGTCGAGCTAAATTTGGTTCAATTGCAACAACAATTTTGGAAAATATAAGTTTTTTCCATTTCAGGATATGTATATGGAATTTGATCTATCCGTAGAGATAATTCGATACAATTCAACAGTTGTCAGTAATACATCACAGACTAATTGAGACAATTTTTGTTCAATACCAAGAAAAATTTTGGAAAATAAAAGTTTTTTTCCATTTTAGGTTATATGAGAGTTGGGCGTGTCCTTTGAGATAATTTCAGTCAGTAATACATCACAGACAAATTGGGCTAAATTTAATTCAATACCAACAACAATTTTAAAAAATTTAATTTTTTTCCATTTCAGGATATACGTTAGGTGGGCGAGTCCTTTAAGATAATTTGATATAATTCAACACAGTTGTCAATAATATATCAAATAGAGCCAAATTTAGTTCAATACCCCAACAACAATTTGGGAAAATAAAATGTTTTTTCATTTCAGGATATATGGGAGGTGGGCGTGTCCTCTGAGCTAAATTGAGACAAATTTGGTGTAATACCAACAACTAATTGGGAAAATATAATTTTTTTATTTCAGGATATATGGGAGGTGGGCGTGTCCTTTGATATAAAAAAAACTTAATTTCCCTTTGCACCCCATGAATGAGGTATGGGATAGCATCTCGCGTTGTTGTAAATTAACACGCTTTCTATTTTTAGATTCACAACTAACGGCACCTACTTGTTTATCGACGAATGCGAACGTCACTGTTTTGAGAAGCTCTTACTAGACACGCCGATTGAATCGACGCTTAATACTGCGAAGTTGCTGTCAACAACATTCGAGGGGAGCCGACAATGAAAGAAAAATTTATTTTTTTTTTTCTTTTAAGATGACAGGAGCCAGGTTTGAACCTGCGATCTCCCGCATGGTAGTCGCGTGTACTAACCACTATGCCACGGCCGGTCCTTTGAGATAATTTGATATAATTCATCAATGATTTCAATTATATATCAGAGACAAATCGAGCTAAATTTGGTGTAATGCCAACAACAATTTAGGAAAATATAATTTTTTTCCATTTCAGGATTTATGGAAGGTGGGCGTGTCCTTGGAGATAATTTAATATAATTCAACACAACTGTCAGTTATATATCAGAAAGAAGACAAAATTAGGTATTTTTGATTCAATACCAACATCTAGCCAAATTTGGAACAATGTCAGCAACAATTTTAAAAAATTAAAGTTTTTTCCAATTCAGGATATATGGGAGGTGGGCGTGTCCTTTAAGATAATTTCATATTATTTAACACAGTTGTCAGTAATATATCAGAGGCAAATTAAGGCAAATTTTGTTCAATACTAACAACAGTTTTGGAAAATATAATTTTTTTCCATTTCAGGATAAGTGGGAGGTGGGCGTGTCCTTTGAGATAATTTGATATAGTTCAAAAAAGTTGTCAGTAATATAACACAGACAAAATTAGGTATTTTTGATTCAATACCAACAACAATTTTGGAAAATGTAAATTTTTTCCACTTCAGGATACTATAGACGGTGGGCGTGTCCTTTGATATTATTTCATATAATTCAACAGAGTTGTCAATAATATAACAGAGACAAAATGAGGTATTTTTGGTTCAATACCAACAACAATTTTGGAATATGTAAGTTTTTTTTATTTCAGTATATATAGAAGGGGGGCGTGTCCTTGAAGATAATTTCATATAATTCAACAGATTTGTCAGTAATATATCAGAGACAAGTCGGGCTAAATTTGGTGTAATATCAACAACAATTTTAAAAAATTTAAGTTTTTTCCATTTCAGGATATATGGGAGGTGGTCGTATCCTTTGAGATATTTTGATAAAATTCATAAATTTTTTAATGTTAAGAGTATTAACTTTTTGTGACACACACAGTTAGGAAAGTGATCAACAAACATATTAGAATCAATCCGGTGAAATTGTTGCTGATACATTTTCGAAGACCGCCAAAATATGAATTGTAGTTCCACAATACCCGAAGATACTCCATCATTAACATATTACCCATACTTTATGATTGTAAAATACACTTAAATAAATCTCTGACTAACATAACTCATACGTCGTGACTCTTAACATAGTTTGCACATCTTCATCACTCATTCGCCTCCTTACAAGGATGTACATATGTTTTATAAAAGTTTGTGCTCATTTTGATGCCTTCACATATCAAGGAAATGATTTCTAACACAATCCGTGATGTACCCTCACTATGACAGCTAAAACGTGTAACAAAATACAAGCGCACCTATATAATTTATTTACCTTTCACATTTTTTTGTGTATTTATGCTTTATGCTTCACAACATCATAACAATAAATCAAAAATACTTTTCTTTCTAATACAATACAAAGTGGGCGAGAGCACAAAACTATTCGCACACATATTTTAAAACAACGCAACCTGCTTGGGCATTCTTTGTGACGTCAGTTTCCTGACTCTATTGCTAAACTTTTTGTAATAATGCCAACTATTATTAGGTAAACAAAACAAGTTTCTTATTTGTATTCCATTTTTACATTTGAACTATATGGGAAAAAAGCGCGTAGAACTTGAAGAGGAAGCTAGCTATTTACATTTAGAACTTGCAATTCGCAATAGAGAGGAAATTGTGACATTTGTACAATAAAAACTTAGTTGGTTGGTTGGGACGAAACACTCAAATTGAAAAGTTGCTTGCATTGCATTCGTTGTACCAAAGGATATTTGCTGGAGTTGTTGAGGCAACTTATGTTGTACACACTTTTGTTTTGCGAGTGTAGTGGTTTTTCCTGTACACGTTTGTGCGGCGCATTCCGTGTGTGTCCCAATTTTCTTACCTCATCAACAGTATTTAGGTGGCATAACTTCTAAAACGGAAATGCTCGTTTTCTTTCTCTCTCTCACTCTCTTTTTCTCTTTCCCTCTGTCTGTCTGTGTCCATAAAACTTCCTAAGGGGGGACACAGGAAGTCGTACTAAATTCAAGCGCACGTGTTGAGCTTACAAATGAAAGCATAAATGGCCAAAATGCCATTGGTAGCGCACAACTTAATTCGAACCTTAAAAGGAAAACAAAAATAAAAACGGTTTGTTGGGGGGGAAGTTTGTTAGTTTCCGGTGAATTACCTGCAAGTTTTTGTTAATGCTACAAAAGAAAAAAATTTCAACACAATGTTCGAGTTCCTGTGGTTTCGAATTAAATTCGTATTATTGACAATTGGAAGTAATGACAAGAAAACTGTTAAGGAAGTGGAAGAAAGTTTTTAAATGACTGCTGTGTTCACGACAAACACATAATAAGCATAAGGGATGTGTAAGAAAACAGGAAGAAGAACCGATTTTAAAATTCCGTCAAAGATGATATGAAAAATATTGTAATTTGTTACATTTCGAAACGAATCACAGCGATAAGATGTTATGGCAATTACAGCTATACGGCTTTTGTATGATTTGCAAAACAGTCGAATGTTCTTTGTCTGTGTGTCTTTCTTAACAAAATATATAAATTTTGTTTTTCTCAAGAAATTCATACCTGTAGCATTTCCAAAATGATGATGTAACGTGACGACATTAATATTTCGTCCGCACATAATAATATAATAAATAGTAAAACACAGTACAACATTTTGATTTGGGACTCAATTCTGAGAACTTTAAGTGAAAGTAGCCATTAAAAACAAAAGTTCTGCATCATTCGTTTTGTCAAGTTACATGCCATAATAATTTTATATAGATTTGAAATTAGAAGGTATCGATGGGGGATTTCGTCACGTTTTAGGCTCTTTTGTTTGACATAACTCGAGAACCACTAGTCCGATTTAAGTTAAAAAAATTAAGAATTGCAATTCCTTTAATCTGTTCATATAACGTTTCCCTACATAAGCAACAGTTTCCCTTTTCCATTCATCAAATGATTTTGAACTGGCTTTATTTTGTAGCAGTTACAATCAAACTGTTGTACTCCGTGTATGATTTACGTGGAATATTACTTATGATAATGATACGCCACCATATAACAATATAACAGAATAGCCTAAAACGTTTCAAATTCCCCTATACGATACTTACTAACTTTAAATCGATATTAAAATATTATGGCATGTAACTTGACAAAACGAATGATGCAGAACTTCTTCTTTTTGGGGCTACTTTCATGTGCAGATCTCAGAATTGTGTCCAAAAATCATGTGTTGTACTGTCATAAAAAAGAACAATTAAAAAAAAATTATATCTTAAACCAACTCCAGTGGGATTCGAACTCTCAACTTTGCGATTGCCAGCCAGATGCTCTCCCACTACACCATGTCAGACTGTTGCGACGCGAGCGCTAAACGAGGGCATAGCATAACACCACATAACACACATAGCATTATCGGTCAACAGCGCAAAGGTTCATAATTCTCATTTGGTTCATGTCAAACATAATATAAGAGACGACGTTTTTCTACAACAATCGTCGTTGAAACCTCCAAGACCAAGTTTACTGCCAAGTCAACGAATGTTATCTGATCTCCTCGATCCTTTGGTGTTGTACGAAGACACACATCTTTGTTAAACGGGCACCAAGTCTGTAAAATCGGACCTGAAGTCTGTACAGCCGGTCTTCGAGACTGTACAACCGGCCTATAGACCTGTACTATCGGCCAATAAGTCAGAGGTTTATAATTCTCATTTGGTTGATGTCAGTCATAATAAAGATCGTCGGTGACACGTCTCAGACGAAGATTATTGATATGTCAAGTAATGTTTTCTAATCTCCTTGATCCTTTGGGATTGTACGGACCTTGAGTCTGTACAATCAGACAATAAGTATGTACAAGCGAGCTATGAGCCTGTACAACCGGGCTATAGGCCTGTCCAATAGGACAATAAGTCTGTACAACCTGTACAATCGAAACTGGAGTCTGTACAATCGGACAATAAGTTTGTACAACCGGGATACAAGCCTGTACAAGCGGGCTGAATGTCTGTACAATCGGACCTACGAGTCTTTACAACGGACGCTAGGTCAGTTTAACGAGTTCAAGTATTTGTAAGGACAGGGCCTACTAATAGTTGTTCTCATTCTTCTGTTCTAGGACCTTAGAAACTAGAAAATAGAAATAATAAATAATTGCCAATAGAACTGATCTCAAACCGAACTATGACAATATCATCTTAGAAAATTTCACCAGAATGTCCTACCGAATTTCCCTGCGAGTCCTCGACGTCCGACGTCACCCGGATTACCGCAACGTTAAACCCGTCCTGCTTCCAATCACCGATTTTTAGCCGCTTCAAGCCCATCCTGTTTCCCGTCACCGAATTACCGCCGACAATTGGCGTGATAACTCACGTGCGCTGCCTTCTGGAACCAGCAGTTACTGGAAGTGTTTTCTCCATATATGCAGCACACTCTTCGTATCAGTAACCAGATTTCCATCCTTATCCTTACAGGAGGGGAGCTCATTGCCGTAGCCTTTTGCTTTTACTTTCATGTAAAATTTTCGGGCCTCATCTCTATCCCTGTATCGCCTCTATATCCCCGTTCTCCAGTTCCTTTATCTGACGGTTTTTTCGCTTAAATGGCTGTCTCGCCTTTTTTACTGTCTCTTTGTGCCGTTCCCTAACAGCACGGGTTACAATTGGCTGTAGCATTGCCCTATAAGCAGCATCCTGTTCCTCAGACGGCATGCGACATTCTTCATCGTAACACGTATCGTCTGAGCGGAGTTTTTCATTTCTTAGCACGGTTGTTGCGGTGGTTGCCATGGAATGCACAATATACTGCCACTGTGTATCGGGATCGTCAGAATTAGAGGCGTTGTGTCGTAAAAGTTGGGAGAGGTGGTTGGAGTAGGCAGTAGCTATCTCTGGGGTTTGCAGCTTTGCGATATCCAGCTTTCTTTGTGTTTGATTATGTGCGTTTTTCGCTCTGCTCAATCTTGTGCGCACCTTAGCTGCAACCAGGTAATGATCCGAGCCAATATTTGCACCACGGATCACACGCACGTCCATGACACTAGATGCATACACGTGCACGATTATGCACGATCAATTTGATTTTTGGTGTTTTAATCGGGGGATAGCCAAGTTGCCTTGTGGACACCTTTGTGCTGGAATCTCGTTCCCCACACTACCATGTTCCCTTTCGCTGCGAAGCTAACCAGCCTAAACCCGTTGTCTGACATGTCGGTATGCAGGCTGAATTTACCGATCGATGGACCAAGAACATCTTCCCTTCCTATATTTGCATTAAAGTCTCCCAGAACAATTTTAATGTCGTGGCCAGAGCAGCGGTCGTATGTTTCCTCAAGGCGCTTGTAAAATGCATCTTTAATCTTAAAAATATAAAAATATAAAAATATAAAAATATAAAAATATAAAAATATAAAAATATAAAAATATAAAATTACAAAATTACAAAATTACAAAATTACAAAATTACAAAATTACAAAATTACAAAATTACTTACTTACTTACTTAACTGGTACTTCTATGCAATCCCAGTGGATTATATACCGCACGTAGAAAAATATTATAAGCGCCTCGATCTTCTGCGCTTCTTCTCCAGTTAGTCACACCGAGTTCTGTAAGGTTCTTAGTAACCTGGTCTTTCCAACGGAGTTTTGGTCGCCCTCTTCTGCGCCGTCCATCGAGTTCATTGTCGAAGACTTTTCGAGCTGGAGCATTTTCGTCCATGCGTACAACATGACCTAGCCAACGCAACCGTTGCACCTTAATGCGTTTGACCACGTCAATGTCAGTGTACAGCTCGTACAGCTCATGATTCATACGACGCCGATACTCTCCGTTAACGATGATGGGCCCATATATTTTACGGAGTATTTTTCTCTCGAATACCGCCAGAACCGATTCATCTGCTTGTGTCATAACCCAGGATTCTGAGCCATACATTAAGACAGGTAGAACCAGTATCTGGTATAGCTGGAGTTTTGTTCGTCGAGAGAGGGCTCTGTCATTGAAACGCTTGCTTAGTCCGTAGTAGCATTTATTTGCAAGCAGGATTCTTCTCCGGATTTCTAGGCTGACATTATTTGCTTTGTTCAAGGCGGAGCCTAGGTACACAAAATTATCTACCACCTCGAAATTATAGTTGTCAACGTTCACGCAGTTTCCCAAACGAGTAGATTCTTTGTTCGTTGAAACTAATAACTTCGTTTTGTCCTCGTTCACCGTTAGGCCCATTTTCGCTGATTCCTTCTGTATACCCGAGAATGCTGCAGTCACATCCCGCAGTTTTCGACCGATGATGTCTACGTCATCAGCGTACGCGAGTAGCATGTGGCTTTTGTTGAATATAGTGCCACTCGTGTTTACTGCAGCTTTTCTCATTATCATCTCCATCACAATGTTGAAGAGATCGCACGATAGGCCGTCGCCTTGTTTTAGGCCTCGTCTGGTATAGAATGGCTCCGTAAGGTCCTTGCCAATCTTCACTGAAGACTTCGTGTCAGTCAGCGTCATTCCGCAAAGATGTATCAGCTTCGCTGGAATACCAAACTCAGCCATGGCTTCAAGTAATTTCTGCCGTATCGGGCTGTCGAAGGCAGCTTTATAGTCGACAAAAAGATGGTACGTGTCGATCTGTTTCTCTTGGGTCTTTTCCAGGATTTGCCGAAGTGTGAAAATCTGGTCAGTTGTTGATTTTCCAGGTCTAAAGCCACACTGATAAGGTCCGATCAGGTTGGATAACACTGGCTTTAGTCTTTCACATAGCACACTCGACAGGACCTTATATGCGATGGGTAAAAGGCTGATCCCGCGGTAGTTGGAGCACACACTTGGATCACCTTTTTTCAGCACAGGACATAATACGCTTACATTCCAATCGTCGGGCATGCACTCTTTAAGCCAAACCGAGCGCAAGAGCTGGTGCATGCTCGTTATCAACTCCTCGCCACCGGACTTGAAGAGCTCTGCGGGCAGACCGTCGGCACCGGCTGCTTTGTTGTTTTTCAGCCGTGATATTGTTCTTCTTACCTCGGCTTGACTTGGTGGTGGGCAATCTAAGCCGTCGTCGACAATTGGCGTGATAACTTCATGTGCGCTGCCTTCTGGGACCAGCAGTTGCTGGAAGTGTTCTCTCCATATGTGCAGCACACTTTGCGTATCCGTGACCAGATTTCCATCACTGTCCTTACAGGTGGGGAGGCCATTACCGTATCCATTTGCTCTTACTTTCTGGTAAAATTTTCGGGCCTCACCTCTATCCCTGTATCGCTCTATATCCTCGTTCTCCCGATCCTTCATCTGACGTTTTTTTCGCCTAAATAGCTGTCTCGCCCGTTTTACTTTCTCCTTATGCCGTTCCCTAACAGCACGGGTTACAATTGGCTGTAGCGTTGCTATATAAGCAGCATCCTGTTCCTCAGACGCTATGCGACATTCTTCATCGTACCAGGATTCGTCTGAGCGCCGCTTTTCATATCCTAGCACGGTTGTTGCGGCGGTTGCCATGGAATGCGCAATATGCTGCCACTGTGTATCGGGAACGTCAGAAGTAGAGGCGTTGTGTCGTAAAAGTTGGGAGAGGTGGTTGGAGTAGGCAGTAGCTATCTCTGGGGTTTGCAGCTTTGCGATATCCAGCTTTCTTTGTGTTTGATTATGTGCGTTTTTCGCTCTGCTCAATCTTGTGCGCACCTTAGCTGCAACCAGGTAATGATCCGAGCCAATATTTGCACCACGGATCACACGCACGTCCATGACACTAGATGCATACACGTGCACGATTATGCACGATCAATTTGATTTTTGGTGTTTTAATCGGGGGATAGCCAAGTTGCCTTGTGGATATCTTTGTGCTGGAATCTGGTTCCACTCACTACCATGTTCCTTCCCGCTGCGAAGCTAACCAGCCTAAACCCGTTGTCTGACGTGTCGGTATGCAGCAGCATCCCTGTCCCGTCCATCTCATTTCCTGTATGGCGGTGATGTCAGCCTTGTATTTGTCGAGGACATCCGCCAGTTGGATAGAGGCACCATCTCTGTAAAGAGTTCGGACATTCCAGGTGCATATCCTTAAATCATGGTCCTTATATCGTTTGCGGGGGTCGTCAACATTTGGGGGGGTTCTTGTTTTATTTATTTATTACAAAATTACAAAATTACAAAATTACAAAATTAATATATTTGTCCCCTCTTTTCTCTCACTGTTCTGGCTCACAGCCGCCTTACTGTATGAAACGAAGCGTAGCTAATTAAATGCGGGCCAGACAGTAAAAGACAGTTCCCACAAATAATCAGTGTTAAAACACAGTCGTTTCATAAGCCTCTTCCTAACGAACTGCAATCACCCATAGAAGTGAACGCATCCAACTTTACAATCCGCTGTCAACAGTTGCCAACCATAACGACCAGGCGACCCACCGACCAACACTTGCAGCCTGTGGCGACGGCTACTAATGTAAACGACAACCTAAAGGAAGTGTAGGTGCTTTTTGTGACGGTTTTCTTTTTTCTGCGTGAGTTTTATTCTTTATCAAACATAATTCCAACAGAGGACAACATGAAAGGTGTTTCCCCCACGCCGACCCCCCACTGCACTAAGAATGCTTAATACTCCAAGCAGGACTGACTTTTGGCCGCTCACAAATAACGGGACAATTGTGATGAAACCATCGAACAAGCACTACGGGCGTCTAAGTATAAGGACTGTAAGACTCTGTGGCGGCGCCACCATTACCACTGTCGAAAAATACGAAAGCCTGCAACTATGCTTTGAACTTAATTAGTGGCAAATAAACGTACGTACACGTAAAATGTGCCTCCTCATCTACCAAAGATTTCCACAGAAACGAAATGGTCAGCGGTTCCACCACTCTTTTACGAGTTTTTGTTTTTCCTTTTGAAGCGCTAAAGGTTATGTGATTATATAATTTTTTTCTGCTTGTTTTCAAATGAATGAAACGAACTACAATGAAGAGAAGGACTCGGTGAATAAAAACACTATAGCATACTATGAGGCGCACAAGTCGGTGGTGGATGTATGTAACAGTGTTAGTCTGTGTGTGTATGCGAGAGCGGAAATGTAAAATATCATCCTGCCGGGCAAAATGTGAATAGTTTTACAACTGTAATCACATTATAACATGCAGAAATGCACATAATTCATAACAGAACCAGGGCGGTTTTAGATTAAATATATAGAAAAATTTAACAACCTAGAAAAAAACCAGTAAGTGAAAATATAAAAGTGAATGCTTTAAAAAAACATTCACACACAATAGGCAAAATTAAATTTATGACGTGAGACTAAGAAATATGGCAACACATGAAAACAATTTCCAGGTGTGCAAGTTAAATGTTTTTTAAAGGGACCTTTAATAGGAAAGGAAGGGAGAGGACATTTTATATGTTTTCTTTAAACAAGTCCTTTGTTACAGAGTATAACACACTTTGACATGGATTTTTGGTGTTAAATAAGAGAAAGAAATTAGAAAATAAAAGGTCCAATGACATATTTCTGTAGAGATCATAAAAACTTCAACACATATTTCAATAATTTAAAAACGATTCGTTATATTAAATTAAAAAAAGAAATCCTAAATTTGTCAATAAAATTATCTTAACGCTGTGCCTACCTACACTGGTTTCAAATTTACCTAGTAGTTTCAGAGACATGGTTGAAGTTTTGAAAAATAAAGTTAAAAATTTTCTTAAAAAAAAAAGAAAATTGTTGTTCTGTAAAAATTCATTTAAATTAAAAAAACGACAAAAATCCCAGTTTTGGTCTAAAATCATATAGCCAAATATATTTCGAATGAAAGAAATCGAGTAAAATATCAATACACCCAACGGAATTGTGTCCAAATTCCGTACATTGTAACTCAACGTTGTTCGTGATATTTTTCTTTATCATGAATAGCGGCTGATAGTGAGCGACGAACCCTGATGGTTGGGCTAGCCACCCGCTTTTAGGTCCTTTGTTGGCTTAGAAAATGCGAGAAAGTAACAAACGGAACCCACCATATGTTGACGACACCAGCAAACGTAATAAGAACCATAACTTACAGATATGCACCTGGAAAGTCGGGACGCCCTATAGAGAAGGTGCCATCATCCGACTGGCGGATGTCCTCAAAAAATATAATGCTGACATCACCGCCATCCAGGAGATGAGATGCACAGGACAAGGATGCTCATGACGTAAAAATTGCGGCATCTATTACAGCAGCAATGCCGAAAAGCATGAATTTGGATTTGTAATTGGCGAGAGACTCAGACATCTTGTCTGGCGATTCAATCCTGTTAGTGATCGAATAGCAGCAATTCGCATCAAGGCGAAATATTTCTACATCACGCTGATTTGTGCTCATGTCCCGACGGAAGATAATGACGATAAGATTAAAGATGCATTTTACAAGCGCCTTGAGGAAACATACGACCGCTGCTCTGGCCACGACATTAAAATTGTTCTGGGAGACTTTAATGCAAATATAGGAAGGGAAGATGTTCTTGGTCCATCGATCGGTAAATTCAGCCTGCATACCGACATGTCAGACAACGGGTTTAGGCTGGTTAGCTTCGCAGCGAAAGGGAACATGGTAGTGTGGGGAACGAGATTCCAGCACAAAGGTGTCCACAAGGCAACTTGGCTATCCCCCGATTAAAACACCAAAAATCAAATTGATCGTGCATAATCGTGCACGTGTATGCATCTAGTGTCATGGACGTGCGTGTGATCCGTGGTGCAAATATTGGCTCGGATCATTACCTGGTTGCAGCTAAGGTGCGCACAAGATTGAGCAGAGCGAAAAACGCACATAATCAAACACAAAGAAAGCTGGATATCGCAAAGCTGCAAACCCCAGAGATAGCTACTGCCTACTCCAACCACCTCTCCCAACTTTTACGACACAACGCCTCTACTTCTGACGTTCCCGATACACAGTGGCAGCATATTGCGCATTCCATGGCAACCGCCGCAACAACCGTGCTAGGATATGAAAAGCGGCGCTCAGACGAATCCTGGTACGATGAAGAATGTCGCATAGCGTCTGAGGAACAGGATGCTGCTTATATAGCAACGCTACAGCCAATTGTAACCCGTGCTGTTAGGGAACGGCATAAGGAGAAAGTAAAACGGGCGAGACAGCTATTTAGGCGAAAAAAACGTCAGATGAAGGAACGGGAGAACGAGGATATAGAGCGATACAGGGATAGAGGTGAGGCCCGAAAATTTTACCAGAAAGTAAGAGCAAATGGATACGGTAATGGCCTCCCCACCTGTAAGGACAGTGATGGAAATCTGGTCACGGATACGCAAAGTGTGCTGCACATATGGAGAGAACACTTCCAGCAACTGCTGGTCCCAGAAGGCAGCGCACATGAAGTTATCACGCCAATTGTCGACGACGGCTTAGATTGCCCACCACCAAGTCAAGCCGAGGTAAGAAGAACAATATCACGGCTGAAAAACAACAAAGCAGCCGGTGCCGACGGTCTGCCCGCAGAGCTCTTCAAGTCCGGTGGCGAGGAGTTGATAACGAGCATGCACCAGCTCTTGCGCTCGGTTTGGCTTAAAGAGTGCATGCCCGACGATTGGAATGTAAGCGTATTATGTCCTGTGCTGAAAAAAGGTGATCCAAGTGTGTGCTCCAACTACCGCGGGATCAGCCTTTTACCCATCGCATATAAGGTCCTGTCGAGTGTGCTATGTGAAAGACTAAAGCCAGTGTTATCCAACCTGATCGGTCCTTATCAGTGTGGCTTTAGACCTGGAAAATCAACAACTGACCAGATTTTCACACTTCGGCAAATCCTGGAAAAGACCCAAGAGAAACAGATCGACACGTACCATCTTTTTGTCGACTATAAAGCTGCCTTCGACAGCCCGATACGGCAGAAATTACTTGAAGCCATGGCTGAGTTTGGTATTCCAGCGAAGCTGATACATCTTTGCGGAATGACGCTGACTGACACGAAGTCTTCAGTGAAGATTGGCAAGGACCTTACGGAGCCATTCTATACCAGACGAGGCCTAAAACAAGGCGACGGCCTATCGTGCGATCTCTTCAACATTGTGATGGAGATGATAATGAGAAAAGCTGCAGTAAACACGAGTGGCACTATATTCAACAAAAGCCACATGCTACTCGCGTACGCTGATGACGTAGACATCATCGGTCGAAAACTGCGGGATGTGACTGCAGCATTCTCGGGTATACAGAAGGAATCAGCGAAAATGGGCCTAACGGTGAACGAGGACAAAACGAAGTTATTAGTTTCAACGAACAAAGAATCTACTCGTTTGGGAAACTGCGTGAACGTTGACAACTATAATTTCGAGGTGGTAGATAATTTTGTGTACCTAGGCTCCGCCTTGAACAAAGCAAATAATGTCAGCCTAGAAATCCGGAGAAGAATCCTGCTTGCAAATAAATGCTACTACGGACTAAGCAAGCGTTTCAATGACAGAGCCCTCTCTCGACGAACAAAACTCCAGCTATACCAGATACTGGTTCTACCTGTCTTAATGTATGGCTCAGAATCCTGGGTTATGACACAAGCAGATGAATCGGTTCTGGCGGTATTCGAGAGAAAAATACTCCGTAAAATATATGGGCCCATCATCGTTAACGGAGAGTATCGGCGTCGTATGAATCATGAGCTGTACGAGCTGTACACTGACATTGACGTGGTCAAACGCATTAAGGTGCAACGGTTGCGTTGGCTAGGTCATGTTGTACGCATGGACGAAAATGCTCCAGCTCGAAAAGTCTTCGACAATGAACTCGATGGACGGCGCAGAAGAGGGCGACCAAAACTCCGTTGGAAAGACCAGGTTACTAAGAACCTTACAGAACTCGGTGTGACTAACTGGAGAAGAAGCGCAGAAGATCGAGGCGCTTATAATATTTTTCTACGTGCGGTATATAATCCACTGGGATTGCATAGAAGTACCAGTTAAGTAAGTAAGTAAGTAATTTTGTAATTTTGTAATTTTGTAATTTTGTAATTTTGTAATTTTGTAATTTTGTAATTTTATATTTTTATATTTTTATATTTTTATATTTTTATATTTTTATATTTTTATATTTTTATATTTTTATATTTTTATATTTTTATATTTTTATATTTTTATATTTTTATATTTTTATATTTTTATATTTTTATATTTTTATATTTTTATATTTTTATATTTTTATATTTTTATATTTTTATATTTTTATATTTTAATATTTTTATATTTTAATATTTTTATTTTTTTATATTTTTATATTTTTATATTTTTATATTTTTATATTTTTATATTTTTATATTTTTATATTTTTATATTTTTATATTTTTATATTTTTATATTTTTATATTTTTATATTTTTATATTTTTATATTTTTATATTTTTATATTTTTATATTTTTATATTTTTATATTTTTATATTTATATATTTTTATATTTTTATATTTTTATGTTTTTATATTTTTATATTTTTATATTTTTATATTTTTATATTTTTATATTTTTATATTTTTATATTTTTATATTTTTATATTTTTATATTTTTATATTTTTATATTTTTATATTTTTATATTTTTATATTTTTATATTTTTATATTTTTATATTTTTATAATTTATTATTTTTATATTTTTAAAATTTTATATTTTTATATTTTTATATTTTTATATTTTTATATTTTTATATTTTTATATTTTTATATTTTTATATTTTTATATTTTTATATTTTTATATTTTTATATTTTTATATTTTTATATTTTAATATTTTAATATTTTAATATTTTAATATTTTAATATTTTAATATTTTAATATTTTAATATTTTAATATTTTAATATTTTAATATTTTAATATTTTAATATTTTAATATTTTAATATTTTAATATTTTAATATTTTAATATTTTAATATTTTAATATTTTAATATTTTAATATTTTAATATTTTAATATTTTTATATTTTAATATTTTAATATTTTAATATTTTAATATTTTAATATTTTAATATTTTAATATTTTAATATTTAAATATATTTATATTTTTATATTTTTATATTTTTATATTTTTATATTTTTATATTTTTATATTTTTATATTTTTATATTTTTATATTTTTATATTTTTATATTTTTATATTTTTATATTTTTTATAATTTGCAGTGTATTATTCTGATATCCCCCCTCTGATGCTGTGTGAAAGTGTTGAAAAGTTTTTACTCAAGTGGAATTAGCAGTTTGCCGTTTTCCCCTAAATTTAATGTTTTATATTTTACACTGCTTTTCCCAATGAGCTGCAGCGCCGTCTATCTGTCTGTCTGCGTAGCACCCTGGGTCCACGTTCAAATTTGTTGCCACGTAATGTTGCTTTAATTGCCCAGATTAGAGGTATTTTCGTAACATTTTATTTGCAGAGTTTGAATTTTTTTTTTACACTCAGCTCTCTCCTCTCTGTTGTTGTTTTCCACTTAGTGCTGTTTCGTCGAAACAAAAAACAAAATCCCAAAATTATGCAATGAAAATTTGTATGTTTGCATAATTAAAGTTATCAAGAATTATGAAATGAAATGAGTGTAGTTTTAGGGAATTGTGGACAATTTCAAAATGTTCAGCAAATAGAACTGGACTACACAGAGAAGTAATCGCATTTGGAAAATTAGATAAAATTAGTTTATGAACAGGAAAATAAAGCTATAGAAAACAAATTCTAAATCAAAGCATACTTTAGGGTTGTAACGAAAGTTTAATTACTAAGCATAATTTAGGGATTTTAGTTGGTAATTCTGGATGTCGGAGAGCTATTTTAATGGTACGATATAAATGAATTATGAATTTTATTTTTTTAAAGCATACTTTAGGGATAACTGAAAGTGTTATGATTATGGTGTTAGTTACAATGTGAGTCACTCGTGACATTGAACTATTACAGGTATAAATTCTACGTTATGTTAGTTCTAAATATTAAAAATCAGTTAAATGTTGTTTGTTTTGAAAACTAAAGTGTTTATAAACTTCACATAGTTGTCATTCTTTATTCTATATATATACTTAGCAAATGAGGTTATCCTACGTAGTTCTAAAACCGCTTCTTTTTAAATTGCTAATGCCGTCGAATGCATGACTGAATAGCTCACAAAATTATGCAGTTGCTTAGATGCAATACTAAATCTCTTAATAAGCTAATAACTGCTTAATTAACTTTCAAAACTATGATTTGAATAAGTCCACAATCCTCATTATTCCCTAATTCTCTTTTACTTATGATGGCCCTTTGTTATGCATTTAAAACTCACAAAATTTTTTTCCACTTAAGGCAAATAATTAAAAAAGATTTTTGCCAACGATGCAACGAAATGCAATAAATGTTTAATTTCAGAAAATCCTATGGACTTTTCCATCATCATACACCATAAGTCAAAGCTTTGGCCAATGTAAACACATCAAATGCCACGACCACAAACACAGCAGCACATTATCTCCTATTACTACAAAAGTCCAGCCGCGTCACAAAGGACTATCGTTGTTTGCTGTTGCCACTACTAACGAAAGCAAAATTTACTCCGGCCGTTTATGCACCGCTGCCCTCTCCATCACTCACGTATAATCATTTTTGTAGTCATAGTCGAAAAAAATAACAATAATAACAATGCCGTTGCGGCCTAGCAGAGAGTAGTGCTGCAGCAGGACATCTTAACAGGCCAAGCAAATAATATGCTCTTCCAAATTTTGTTGCATAACTTGAAGGCGTTTTGAAGTTGGTTGGTAAACAGAGACGAAACTGAAGAATTTAATTTCACGTTCACAAATTTTTAGATACGATTTAGAAAGAAATAAGCTGTGCAAATGTATTTAGATAGCCACAGGAAAGTGTTTATGGAAATAAATAAGAGGGGAAAGGGAATGCAGCTGGAAAGGCCTAAGGGCACAGTGGGTGAAAATAAAAATTATAAATAATAATTTTAACAAATGGTGATACAACTAGTTGGGGAATGGGGAATTTTGTAATTTGTGTCTTTTTGATTGTTATTCATTTGGGAATAACCAGAAGATCTCTTGGGAGGCTTCCAAGCAGCTCAAACGTCCGAGAGATCATGTATTCCCAGGGCAATTTTAGCAAATGTGAAAAAGCGTAATGTTGAGTAACCTAAACGGCATGCTAACACTAATGCGTCTTAGGAAGAAGGTAACAGAAGTTACTGAAGCTCAACACAGAGGCTCTCTTAGTGGCATTGGCAGCCTCAAGAAACTAAGATCGGGCGCGGTGACCTATTAAGCCACTCTCCTAAAACAAAACAATTGTTATGAAAACTCGAAGAAAAGAAAAAACATGATTTAAGGAAATGCACCTGGAAGGTCCGAACTCTATACAGAGATGGTGCCTCTGGATGTCGTCTACAAATACAAGGCTGACATTACCGCCATACAGGAAATGAGATGGACGCGACAGGGATGCACACGACGAAAGAACTGTGACATCTTTTACAGCTGCCATTGCAGAAAGACACGAATTTGGATGTGGTTTTATAGTCGGCAAGAGATTTCGACACCTGGTCTCGCCGTTTAACCCTGTAAGTGACCGAAGTGAAATATTTTTATATTACGGAAGACAAAGACGATGACATTCAAGATGCATTCTATGAGCACCTGAAGGATATATATGTCCGCTGCCCTACACTGACATTAAAATTGTTCTGGGAGATTTTAATGCTAAAATAGGAAGGGAAGATGCAGTCGGGAAACTCAGTCTACACAACAACACCTCCGATAAGGGATTCAGATTGGTTAGTTTCGCGTCGGCAAGAAACATGGTTGACAAGGCATCCTGGATATCTACCGATCAAAATACATGACATCAGATTGATCACATGGTAATTGATGGAAGCATGTCTCAAGCGTTATGGACGTGCGTGTGATGCGCGGTGCAAATATTGACTCGGATCACCACCTAGTTACAGCCAAGGTACGCACACGATTAAGTAGTGCTAAAACACTCGTAACCAAACGCAAAGGAAGTTAGACATCACAAAGCTGCATACCACCGATATAGCTAATGCCCACTCCAACCAACTTTCTCAATTACTTCAAACAAACCCCCTTGGTTCTGATGTTCCCGAGACACAGTGGCAGCATATTGCGAATTCTATGACCACTGCCGCAACGACCGTACTGGGTTATGAAAAACCACGCTCAGACAAGCCCTGGTACGATGATAAATGTCTCGAAATGTTTGAGGAAATGGATGCTGCATACAAGGCAAAACTGCAGCCAATGGCAGAGTATGCGGTGTTGGAGTGTTATAATGAGAGGAGGGAGGAGATGAAACACCTGTTCAGGCAGAAAAATCGTTTGTGGAAAAAAAGACAGAGCCAAGATATCGAAAACTACATGAATAGAGGTGAAGCCCGATCAGTAGATCAGCACGACGATCGAAAGGGTTACAAATAATAAAGCTGTGGGCACTTGAAAGGTACATACACCACCTCATAAACACGATTTGGCTCAAGGAATGCATGACCGATGATTGAAATTTGAGTGTTTTATGTCCCGAGCTCAAGAAAGGCGATGCAAGTGTATGTACCAACTATCGCGGGTTCAGTCTTTTACCCATCGCATACAAGGTCCTGTCCTAGGTAATGACACAAGCGGATCAATCTATTCTGGGAGTGAGAGAAATACTTCGCAAAATATTTGGACCCATCGTCGTTAACGGCAAGTGTCGTCGTCGAATGAACCACAAGCTTTATGAGCTGTACAATGACGTCGACATAGTCAAGCGCGTTGAAATAGACCGAATACGCTGATTTGGACACGTTGTACGAATGGATATAAATATACCAGCTCGAAAGATCTTCATCAATGTACTCGATAGTTGGATGGACCAGGTAAAAGAGCTGTTATCTACACTTGGTGTGACTAACTATCTACGCAGCGCAAAAGATCGAAGCGCTTGGAATTCTTTTCTGACTGAATTTATGTTGCTGTTGACAATTAAGAAGAAGCAGTAAGTACTTTTATTATATCAATATGTACTTTCATTGTACCCGAAAGAACTTGTATTGTACCAAAAAGTATCTTTATTGTATTAAAAAGTACATGTATTATTTCAAAAAAGTACTTTCGTTGTACTAAAAAGTAAATTTGTTTTACCAGAAAAAATATTTTAATTGTACCTAAGAAAACTTTTTTTGTACCCAAAAGTACTTCTATTACACTCAATAGTTCTTTTTTTGTGCCAAAAAAAAGTTATTTTTCTTGTACTATAAACTACCCAAAGGTATTTTTATGTTCATTAATGGTATCAAAAAGTACTTTTACTGTACCCGAAAGTACTTTTCATATACCCAAAAGTTCTATTATTGCATCAAAAAGTACTTTTATTGTGTTAAAAAAGTACAAGTACAGGTAGTATTGTAACAAAAAGAACAATAAATTGTACTTAAAAGTACTTTTATTGTACACAAAGTAATTTTATTGTTCCAAAAATACTTTTATTGTACCCAAAGGTATTTTTAGAGTATCAAAAGAACGCAAGAGTACTTTTATTATACCCAAAAAGTCTTTTATTGTACCAAAAAGTACTTTTATAATATTAAAAATGGGAAAAAAAATTTCCCAAAAAATATTTTGAATGTACTATACTGTAAGTACTGTAAGTTGTGTAGTTTTACATAACATTTTACAAATTTCACTTTAAAATTAATTCTTCCACTGTAACTTGTTTCAAAACAGCCGCAGAATCTATTCTAAAGTGCCCCAGACCACAAATAGTGGTATTAGTAGTACTAGTACGTAGCACTAACACTCGTATTAAACTAAAACAAAAACAAAAACAACAAGAACAAAAAACTAAATCCGAAAAAACTCTGCCATACGAATTTACACTCCAACAAATGGGAAATGACAGCAACGTCAACAGGGTATTTTACAGCTCAACGATTTGGCCTAACGAGTGTTTAGTTAAAGATTTACTACAACAATTTTGCTTGATAACCATTCCCCCCATCAAGTTCCAGTGGCAGACCCCCCCCCCCATTTGGTCAATGTACCAAACCACCCAATTATAGCACTAGCGGAGAAGCAGCAACAACAGCAACAACTAATGCGACAGCATCAACTGCGACGATTACGATTACTTTTACAACACAACTATGAATGCCAACTGTCGTCAGACGGAATTGTTTAGAAAACTCTAAACAACGCTTGGTTGAAGCTTTGTATTTAAGATAAAGGCAAATATTTAACAAAGTTTTACACTAATACAGACGGGGACATACACACAAACGCAGGCTCTAATGCACACGATGAAACTGAGTTACATATATAGAGGAAAATACACACACACAAATATCAGGACATTTACACAGATCCTAAACACTTATACGCTAGTAAATACTGGAAGAATAAAATGTAAATTTAACGCACAGTGGTTTGAAACGAAAACTTTTGGTTTTCTTGTTAAGGATTTTAGGGTCGAGTTGTCATATGTTTTTATGTTAACGGAGTTGAAATTATGGCAAAATATTGAAGGATTTGAAAAAAAGTCAAAGAAGTCAAAGTCATTTAAAGTGTTGTTAGTGAGAGTTCATCGATCGCATTGATTAGTTATGAATTTGTGTTATAAGTTTGTGTTAGTGATACTTTGGTTAAACGATCGCAAAAGTTTTTTTTGTTGATATTAATGGTCAATTCATTGTCACGCACTTGGTAACTTCTAAAAAAAAACACATACCTTTATATTTTTAGCGTTGCAGACCACTGTGCAATGCGCTGCAAAAGTGACTGAGGCACACAAAACATTGCAGAATTCTGTGGCAAGAAACTGTTGTTCAAGTTGCCGCTGCCGCTTTCATTGCTGCTGATGCCGTTGATGTTGGCTGTTTGTTGACAGCGTTGTTTTGTTGTTGCTGCTGCCGTAGCGCCAACTCGTTTCGTTTACTGGAATTTTCATTTACATTTAACGTTTTAAATGCCAACTCTAGCACACACACACTCGCACATACACATACATTGTGCGTTAAGCCACAAAACTACTGGCGCTCGTTTGCTTGCATCCACAGACATTTACTCACACAGACACAAGGACGGACACACACACATACTAATGTACTCATTCTCATACATACGCAAATATGTTGTTACTCTCACACGCACGCTTATGCATTTTTGCAATATCACACCAACACACACACACAGACATCTCTCACAGAGAATTAATGTTTATTATTGCATAGTTTTAGGCTATTTTCAGTAATAAAACAAATGCAACGAGCAGAATGAAAGTTTAGTGAACAAATTTAAGAAATAACAAAACACAGGCTAAGTAAATTAAATGTTATTTAAATTGAAATTTTAGACAGTTTATTGAAATGCGTTGATGCCACAGGGAGGTGCTTGCCGTTTAATGTCAACAAGAAAAGGGAATAAAAAGTATCTAACAACAAAGATAGTACGATGTTAGTGTATTAAATGTCACCGAATGTTTAAATCTTAGACTGTCTACCTCTTGGTAAAAAATATTCTTAATATGAGAAAAAAAATTTAAATTTTTATAAAAAAGGAACTATTCTTTGTAAATGTTTTTTCTCGTTGGGTGCAAGGAGTAAACTTCAACAGACAACATTTAGTAATGTATGAAATATATGTAGCACTGCAAAAGACAAACAAACAGTATGGGGATTATTGAATTTGCATTGGTAGTTTTGAGGTCAGAACCCCTCATGTATACCCTGCCAAGGACAAAATTCAATTGTTTTTGATATTGTATTAACAAACATAAAAAATTATGCGTTTTTGCTATTTGACAATTTATCCAATATATTTGACAGTTTTTCCATAATTTCAAATTGTTGTTGTAAAAAAAAAACAAAAAAAAAATTTATCTCAACGATTGTAAAAAGATTTTTTTTAATTGTTCATTTGAAGGGCAACTGAATTTTTATGATATTTTAAGGACCTTGACCGCTTTCAGAGTTCTTGATAATTTTTTCATAATTTCAAATTGTTGTTGTGGATAATATACTAAAAAATACAAATCTAAACAATTCCAAAAAGATTTTTTTTGATATAATTATTACTTACCAACTTTTGATCTTCTTGACAATTTTTCCATTATTTCGGATTGCCTTTGATGCCAAAATATTTAATTATAAAAGTAAAAACTTTTACACAATATTTACAAAAAAAAATTTTCGATACATTTTTTTTGTGGCTTAATGAAATTTGTCTATTTTTTACCTAACTTTGTCACTTTTCATATTATTCATAAATTTTCCAAAATTTCAAGATATTATCACGGATGACATAGTAAGTTTTTAACTGTCCAATATTCGCAAACTTTTTAAAAATAAATTAAAACTAGTTTTAGACAGCTGACCCGAATCGTTCGCTACAAAAAGGACTTCGAACTTTTTGAAAAAGTTTTTCCATAATGAGTAATAAAGTTAAATATAAAAATGATAGCTGTAACTAAAAATTAACAAAAAATATGTAGTTAGTAATTTACACGTTGAAAGAAATTTCTTGCTCTATCAAAAATCTTTGTTCCTGTCAGTGTCCTTGGTAAAAATTTCGTAATTTTGCATTGTTAGCGAAAATAATAAAATTAAAATAAATGCATATTATCCAATTTTTTTCCAAAGTATTTTGAAAATTAGTCATTTGTATGGCTACAGAACTTTTTGGTATTTCAAGGACATTAGCCCTGAATTTTTTAATTTTACAAAAAAAATTAATATTATCATAGTCATTTGTATTGTTGCATAACTTTTTGGTATTTCAAGGACCTTTGCCTAGAAGTGTCCTTGAATTTTTTTTTCAAATTGTCATCGCCTATGATATCGTAATAATAAATTGTGAACAATTGAAAAATTTTCCACTAAAAATTACAAATTTTCAACAACCTTAGTCCTGTAGCTTTTTCCAAATTTGATCTATAGTAATAAATTGAGAACATTCCATAATTGTTGCCAAATATAATGTCAACTTTTTTATTTTATGGCTGGCGCAATTTAAGGATATTTTTAAGGACATTGGTTTTTTCTAATGTCCTTGCAGTGTCTTTGAAATTTTGAGAACAATTCATAATTTCTTCTAAATATAATGTCAACTTGTTTATTTGATGACTGTCGCAATTTTGCTGATATTTTGAGGACATTGGCTCTACTATCATCGAAAGTAACATAATAGGGGATAAACGTGAAAACTGCACAAACATTAACTAAATAAATAAAATTGTATCTTTTTATTATGCGATTGAATTTTTCGCCATTTTAAGGACTTTCATTCTTACAGCGTCCTTGCTTTTTTCCATTTTCAAATTGCCATTGTTGTAACATAGTTGAACACAAACGTGGAAAGTTTCTCCATAATTTACTAAAAAAAAATTATTTATTGGGCGACTTAAGGTTTTCGATATTTCAAGATTCAAGCGTCAAATTATAATTAAAATCAATATACTTTGAAATTAACGTAAAAATTTCACATTAAATTAAAAAAAAAAAAAATTGTTTATTATTTAGGCGTCTAAAGTTTTTTCAGTTAAAGGACCTTACTGCATTTAATGTCCTTAATATTTTTTTTCTCCATAATTTTAGGTTGTCATTATGGATACTATACTATAATTTAAAAGGAAGAAAGTTGTTCGAATTTTCCCAAAAAAAAAATAGGTCCGTCATTTTAAGGACCTCGGTCTTTTGCAGTGTTCATAAAATTTTCCATAATTTCAGATTGTCAACGTGAAAAATGTAACAAAAAAATTTTAAATTGTATTTTTTTCATGCGACTTAGTTTTTTTGCCATTTTAAGGACTTTCGTCCTTGATTTTTTTCCATAATTTCAGATTGCCGTAAAAATAACATATTTGAACACAAACATGAAAACTTTCTCCATAATTTACAAAAAAAAAGTATATTTATTGGGGAAATTATGGTTTTCGACATTTCAAGGACCTTACTGTCTTGCAATCATCTTACTAATTCTTCCATAATTATAAATTGTTCTTAAGAGTAACATACGTGGCCATAAACGTAAAAACTTTTGTTAAACTTTAACAACAAAATAAAAATTTTATATTTATTAGACGGCTCCAGTTTTTCCCCATTTCAAGGACCTTACAGCCTTTCAATACTCCTAAAATTTTTTCCATATTTACATATTGTCAGTATACTAAAATATAAAAGGCATTATTTTATCCCAACTTTTAAAAGCAACTTTATGTCGTCTATAGTTTTATTTAAGGACCTTAGTTCATTGCAGCATCCTTGAAATATTTTCCATAATTTCAGTTTACCACCGAGAGTAACATAGTTATACATAAATGTGAGAACTGTTCATAAATTTAACGAAATACTTGCAAACTGTTTATTTATAAGGCGACGAGAGTTTTTAGCCACTTTAAGGACCTTACCGCCTTTCAATCCTCTTAATAATTTGTTAATAATTTAAGATTGCCATAGTGAGTAGTTCAGTAAATCATAAACGTAAACCCCTTTACAAGACTTTAAAAAAATTTTTAAAATTTTTCATTTATGGGGCGACATAATTTTTTAACATTTCAAGGACTTTTCCGTCTTTTAAACCTTTTGTTATTTTTTTTCCATAATTTCAGATTACCATTGAGAGTAACATAGTTGAACACAAACGTAAAAACTTTTCCCAAATCGTAACAAAAGATTTTACATTGTTCATTAGACGACTAGAGTTCCTTTTGCCATTTCAAGGACCTTTCTGCCTTTCGATCCTCTTGTTTATTTTTCCATAATTTCAGATTTTCGTCAAAAGTAACATAGTTAAACACAAATGAGAAAACAAATAATTGAAAACGGTTAATTTATAGGGCGACTAGAGTTTAAGCCTTTTCAAGGACCTTACCGCCTTTCAATATTGTTAATGATTTCTCCATAATCTAAGATTGTCATAGGCAGTAACTTAGTTGAACACATACGAAAATACTTTTCCCAGATTTCAATCAAAAATTTAAAAATGTTCATTTGTTAGTGGACTATAGTTTTCAAACATTTAAAGGACCTTACCGCCTATCAATTCTGTTGATAATATATCCATTACCTCAGATTGCCATAGGGAGTAGCGTAGCTGAAATCAAACGTGAAAACTTTAAACAGGTTTTAACAAAAATATAAAACTATTAAAGGACCTTACAAACTTTCAATCCCATTGATCACTTTTCCATAATTTCAGATTACCACCGAAAGTAACATAGTTGAACACAAACGTTAAAACTTTTTTTTGACTTTAATAAAAATTTTAAAATTTGTTCATTTATTGGTCGACTAAAGTTTTAAAACATTTCAAGGACATTACCGCCTTTCTACGCTATTGATAATTTTTCCAAAATTTCGGCTTGCCATAAGAAGTAGTATAGTTGAACACAAACGTGTAAAACTATATCCAAATTTTAATAAAAAATTTCAAATTGTTCATTTTTAAGGCGACTAAAGTTTTCCAACATTCCAAGGATCTTACCGTCTTTTAATCCTGTTGATAATTTTTCCATAATAGGGAGTAGCGTGGTTTAACACAAATGTGGTTTTAACAAAAAAATTAAAATTGTTTATTTATGAGGCGACTAGAGTTATAGCCATTTTAAGGACCTTACCGCCTTTCAATCCTGTTGATAATTTTTCTATAATTTCAGATTGACATAGGGAGTAGCTTAGTTAAACATAATCACATATACTCTTCCCAGACGTTAAAAAAATTTAACATTTCTCATTTATGAGACGACTTTAGTTTTTCACCGCTCCAAGAACTTTAACACCTTTCAATCCTGTTGGTAATTTTTCCATAATCTTTGATTGCCTTAGGGAGTTGCTTAAATGAACACATATGTAAAGCCTTTTTTAAGATCTTAAAAAAAAAATTTATATTGTTCATTTAAAAGACGACTAGAATTTTAGGCATTTTAAGGACCTTACCGCCTTTCAATCCTGTTGATAATATTTCCATAATTTTAGATTGACATAGAGAGTAGCTTAGTTAAACATTATCATAAATACTTTTCCAAGACTTTAAAAAAAAATTAAAATTTTTCATTTATGAGGTGACTTTAGCTTATCACCGCTTCAAGGACTTTACCGCCTTTCAATCCTGTTAATAATTTTTCCATAATCTCTGATTGTCATAGGGAGTAACTTAATTGAACAAAACGTAGATAATTCATTCAGACTTTAACAAAAAATTTATAATTGTTCACTTTCACGACGACTGTAATTTTTTACGATTTCAAGGACTTCACCGCCTTTCAATCCTTTCAATAAATTTTCCATAATCTCATATTCCCAAAGAGAGTAACATATTTAAATATAAAAGGAAGAATTTTCCCATTTGTATGCCGACTGAACTTTCGGGCTAATTTAAGGACATTGGTCCTTTGCAACGTCCTTAAGTTTTTTCTCTCCATTAGTTAAAATTGTCATCAAGAGTAACATATTTGTAAATAAACGTGAAAACTTTTCCTAAACTTTAACAAAATATATAAAAAAGATGATCAATACCCAAAATCCAAGGGTAATGCTTTGCAAGGATAAGGCATGCGGCATAGCCTTTGCATACATTTCAATTCAATCACAATTCTGTCACATAAAAAACACTGCAAGTATATTAGCAATCTTATATTCAAATCCACTAAAATTTGCTCCAATTTTCTCTTCACCTTAAATGAACAATTGAAAATAAAAATCGTTGCATACCCTATAGGCATTTACTAACAGTGTGGATTTATAGTACATACCTTATAGGCATTGACTTACAGTGTTGACTTAGGGTGGTACTCATTAAATTTATGTGCATATTTTGACACGTGAAAAAATACGACGAGACTCTTCTTTTTATTCAATATGTAAGTGCTGCATGTTGCACCAACTACAACTGTGCAACCTCCAAAAAAAAAACTAAGATCCTAAACGAATATTAAATTCGCACTTCAATCTTTTTTTGCTCGCTAATCCTTAGGTAAACAAGAAAAACTGAGCGAAGGAAAGACATCAAAAACGATGGGTAACAAACTGCTGTTTCTTGCTCATTTGGAAACATTTACCTATTGGAAGAAAAACAAAATACCAGAAACAAAAACGAGTTAAACTACTTGTCATCCCACGACTTCTATACTTGACATCGTAAAGTTAAAAAGGGTCTTACACGTTTTGCGTTTTCCCACACATTCTTTGTAAGGATCCATAAATTTGCCTATACCTCCTGCCAGCAAGGACGTTCATTTACGCCTGGCATACATTCACCTCTGTGGCTGTCAAATAACGAAGTCAATTTTGTATACGTTGGGTTATGTTGGTTGTAGTTTTAGCTATATATTTGTGTGTGTGTTTGTTTTTTTGTGAAAGTCATCATCTCTATTCAGTTTTTGGGCAGATAGCGTACACTCCATATAGAGTTACACACACACACATAGAGTAAAGACGTTCGTTAAAATTTGTGTATGGCAGTCGTGACTGTGAATAGCAAATGCAAAAGAAACATCAAAATCTTGCAAAAAAAAACACCAACATCATTTGTCACAACGTATGCGACGATAATAAGGATATGAGACATCATCCCCCTGCCCTCCCCCCCAAAGAAGTAGAAGTAAACTTGAAATATAAGACATATGCTTGTTAAGATGAAATTTGTAGTAGAGTTTGCTTAAGGACTAGAAAAAACCTCAAATTACAGTTGAAGGAGTTGATTGAAGTTCTTGGTGTTTGTTATTGCAATGGCAAAGTAATGAATTTAAATTGTATTTGCATAGCTTAAGTTTGCCTAAAAGTATGCTAACTATGTGTAAGGAGGAGTTTTTTTTTGAAGTCATTGGATAAGTCGCTACATAAATATATATAAAGCTATAGATGTAAAAACTTGGCACAGTTTCTGGGTAGAGATTTTTTGCCGATGTTTTTTTTTGCTAACTTTAGTAGAAAGTATGCAGTGTTAAATAATTAAAGGACTTGAATAGTAACTATAAGAAACTGTTACAGAAGCCTTAAAGTATGCTATTAAATTGATTAATAATTTTGCTGATTTACAAAGAAAAGCCTTGTAGTGTTTTAAGGGATATTCGAATGCTTAATTAAGAAATAATATATACAAAAACAAAAGTACTGACAAAACAATACCTTTGTGCCGATATAATATAGTAAAATTCATAATAGACGACGTTTTAAGAAAATATCGGAAAAAGGATATATGGCGAACTCAAGTATTTTTGGGCAAAATTTTATAGAATTTGGTTTGGACACTGTCTAAGATCCAAAACAAGTTGTGACATATAAATGATTTGATTATGGAAAAGGATATACAGTGAACTCAAATATCTTTTTGAGAAAAATGCCATAGTATTTGGTTTTAACACTGTCTAAGTTACATAACAAGTTGTGGCATATAAATAATCTTATTTAATCGTTAAATGTAAGTAACTTCATAAGAGAAATATAGTATTAATAACTGTTATATAATAACACCATACAAATAAAACTTTTAACACCACAAAAGGAACTTAATAAAAGTTATATAGTATTAATTAATATACATATATTTAATTACCAACTAAATAATTTTTTTTAACAAATAGTATAATTTCTGTAATTTTTAAAAAAAAGGATATATGAGAAAGTTTAGTATCCTTGGGCATAATCGCACAATATTTGGTTGACGTATTTTCTAAGATAAGGCGCGAGTTGTAACATAAAAATAATACAATTCAAACAAAATTTGTATATCACGAAAGGAAGCAACAGTTGTAAAATTCTTTGCAAGCGAAATTTTAAGAAATTTTTGGAAAACGGATATGTGGGGAACTCAAGTATCTTTGGGAAAAATGGCATAGTATTTGGTTTGAACACTGTCGTAGATCCAAATTATATCATTGTACTGTAATAAACTTTATAAAAGTAATATAGTATTAATTACTCTATATGTAATAACTAACAAAATATTTTTCTTTTTGAGCAAAGTGTGTAATTTATGTAATTTTTCATAAAAAGGATATATGGGAGAGTTTAGTATCCTTGGGCATAATCGCACAATTTTTGGTTGACGTATTGTCTAAAATCCAACGCGAGTTGTGACATAAAAATAATACGATTCAAACAAAATTTGTATATCACAAAAGGAACTTTAAAAATGTAATATAATATTAATTAATATACATATGTTTAATTACTAACAAAATATTTTATTTTTCGAGAATATTGTGTAATTTTTGTAATTTTTTTGTAAAAAGGATATATGGGAGAGTTTATTATCCTTGGGCATAATCTTACAATATTTGGTTGACGTATTGTCTAAGATACGTCGCGAGTTGTGACATAAAAATAATACGATCAAACACAATTTGTATATCCCAAAAGGAACTTTTTAAAAGAAATACTGTTTAAATTAATATACATATATGTAATAACTTACAAAATAATTTATTTTTTTAGCAAATTGTGTAATTTCTGTAATGTTTCATAAAAAGGATACATGGAAGAGTTTAGTAACCTTGGGCATAATCTCAAAATTTGGTTGACGGGTTGTCTAAAATCCGACGCGAGTTGTGACATAAAAATTAAATGATTTAAGCAATATTTGTGTATCACAAAAGAAAGCAACAACGTTATTGGACAATATTCTGAAACCACGTGACATCATCTCAGAATTCTGTGTGAATACAACATAGCTGCTGCACTACTAATACACTTTAAAATTTTATTAAACTTAAATCTAATTAACTTAGAGATGCTAATAACCAAAATGCCATAACAAGCTGACTGCACTGCGAGTAAACTAGTTAACATATTATATTATAATCTCAAAATTCTCGAAAAACAAAGCAGCAACTTTTGAAAAAAAATCTCTCCTACCTACTCAACTAATGTTAGTAATCATAAGTACTGTTACTTAATGATTCTCTTACAATGTTGCTGCACAATAATAGACTAAAGCTTAAGGATGTTCATTACTGCCTTAGAGAGAGAGAGTGGCAGAGTGTTACAGGGGGTTAGAGAAGCAGCAAGGGAAGTCCTTGTATTACATCCTTTTCTCGTTATTAAAGATTGTATTAAACAAATAGTAAGCCAATGCAGAAACTCTTTAGAAAAATGTGTTGACTACATCATCATTATTGAAAAGCTGCTCAACAGCAAAAATCATCAGCACCAGTCTTTTCCTCTTTCTGGAAGGCAAGCGAGCAACCAATTTTCTGTGGTAATACTCAATGCCAGTAGCGTCATGGTTATTGCTAACGTATCTCTCTTCTGCTAGGGCCCTTTATCCACATATTCACATTCACATCCACATCATTTTTCGCATTGTCAGCCATATTTGTTGCATCATGGCTTAATGCCCCTTAAAGTATGTAATGCGCTGGTAGTATCATCTTCATCAGTAGCAGCAGTAACGGCAACAGCAAACGGCAGCAATAGCAACAATGACAGTAGCCATTGTGGCAATCATTGTAATTGAATTTAATGCCAAAAAGTAACCACAAAACGCAGTCGCTTTACTTACACACTTATAACGCTCATGACAAAAGGACTCAATACTAAAGACCAAATAAAGATGACTTTGTGATAGTCAATTGGCTCTGAATGTTTCTGTTTGCTTTCGTTACAATGTCTGTGCTGTGCTCGGCCATGTGCCGTCTTAGAGCAAAAGAAGAAGGGTTGTGTTTTGCGCTGGTGTTGTAGGGGTCTTCCGTCCGTAATCTTATGTTAATGATGATAATCGTTGCGGTATCAATTGTTGTATTTGTTAAACTCCCCTTTTCGATGGAAAATGTCCTGGCTTTTTTCTTCATTGACAGGGGGGAGATTTAAAGGATTAAGGATTTGGAGTTTTTCTATCAAGGTTTCGTAAATATTTTGCAGTGATCATATTAATAAATTAGGTAGTAGTTCTTAGAGAGATTACCAACCTAAAAATATGCTGCAGTAATTGGGCGAAATTTAGTACCTAAAAGTATGCAGTATTTGAAGGTACCATCAAAGGATTAGGAATACGCTGCAGCATAGGAAACAACACTAAGTAAACAATGAAGGCAACATGTTATAGCAAACAAGCTTATGTTGGCATTTTATGAAAAAGTTTAGCACTTTTAGTAAAATGCTGCTTAGAAAAAAATACTTTTTCAGTGTTTATTAGGTCTATCATCCTTAATTAAGTAATAATACTTACAGAAACAAAAGAAGTGACAAAACAACAATTTGTGACGATATAATATTGTAAAATTCATAATAGGCAAAATTTAAAGAAAATATCGGAAAAAGGACATATGGTGAACCCAAGTATTTTTGGGAAAAAGGCATAGTATTTGTGGTGGACACTATCTAAGATCCAAAACAAGTTGTGACACATAAATGAATTAATTGTGAAAAGGGATATATAGGGAACTCAAGCATCTTTGGTAAAAATGACATAGTTTTTGGTTTGGACACTGTCTAAGTTCCATAACAAGTTGTGATATATAAATGATTTAATTTTATCAAGGAATTTTATGAAATTACTAACAAAATAATTTAATTTTTGAGCAAATTGTGTAATATCTGTAATTTTTCATAGGCGAGTTGAGTATCCTTAAGCATAATCGCACAATAATTGGTTGAAGTATTGTCTAAAAACCGGCGCGAGTTGTGACATAAAAATAATACGATTCAAACAAAATTTGTATATCACAAAAGGAAGCAACAATTGTAAAATTTATAACAGGCGCAAAGGATAATGGAGAACTCAAGTATCTTTGGGAAATAAATGTATAGTATTTGGTTTGGACACTGTCGCAGATACTAAACAAGTTGTGACATATAAATGATAATTATTTCAAGTAACTTTATAAAGGTAATATAGTATTAATTGATATATATGAAATTGCTAGCAAAATAATTTATTATTTGAGCAAATTGTTTAATTTCTGAAATTTTTTAAAAAAAAGGATATATGGAAGAGCTTAGTATCCTTGAACATAAACGCACAATATTTGGTAGGCGTATTGTCTAAGATCCGACGCCAGTTGTGGCATAAAAATAATGCAATTCAAATACAATTTTTGCATATCACAAAAGGAAGCAACAATTGTAAAATTCATAGCAAGCTAAATTTGAAGAAAATAGCGGAAAAAGGATATATAGGAAACTCAAGTATCTTTGGTAAGAATGGCACAGTATTTGACACTGTCGTAGATCCAAAACAAGTTGTGACATATAAATGATTTTATTATCTGAAGGAACTTTATAAAAGTAATATAGCATTAATAACTGTATATTTAATTACTAACAAAATAATTTACTTTTTGAGGAAATTGTGTATTTTCTGTAATTTGTCATAAAAAGGATATATGGAAGAGTTCAGTATCCTTGAGCATAATCGCACAATATTTGGTTGACGTATTGTCTAAGATCCGATGCGACTTGTGACGTAAAAATTATACGATTCAAACAAAAGTTGCATATCACAAAAGAAAGCAACAATTGTAAAATTCATAACAGGCGAAAAGGATATATTGGGAACTCAAGTTTCTTTGGGAAAAATGACACAATATTTGGTTTGGACACTGTTGTAGATCCAAAACAAGTTGTGACACATAAATGATTTAATTATATGAAGGAACTTTATATAAGTAATATAATATTAATTAATAAATATTTAATTACAAGAAAAATAATTTATATATATATATATATATATATATATATATATAGGAAAGTTGAGTATGTTTGGGCATAATCACAATTTCTTGTTTTGTGTGATTCCCTACATGATTTATAAAAAAGGATATATAGGTCAGTTTAGTAACCTTGGGCGAAATCGTTCAATATTTGGTTGACTTATTGTTGAAAGTCTGACACGAGTTGTAACAAAGATATAATTTGAAATGAAACAAAATTTGTAAATCAAAAAAAAGAGGACACACATTTTTGGGCCAACATCTAGAAACGTCAGTTCAATTGACAACACCTTAAAAAATATAATATTAATTACGGTTTAAGTAATATAGATGATTTTTAGCATATGTGAAAAAAGGAGATGTGTACAGCTTGTGTATCCGTAGATATATTGTTTTTTTTTTTTTTAGACACCTAATAAATGATCAAACTGGGACCTCTTATCATCTTTTCAGTAGTAAAAATACATTTTTCGACATTTTTACAAAAAAGGATATAGAAACGTCAGTTCAGGGGACAATACCTCAGAATATATAATATTAATCACGGTTTGAGTTATATTGTTGGTTTTCAACATATTGTAAAAGGGATATGTGGGCAGCTTGTGTATCCGTAAAAATATTGTTTTGATTTTCCATAGACATCATATCTTTTATCGAACTGGGACCCCTTATCCTATTTTTTGCAGTCAAAATACATTTCCAGACATTTTTCACAAAAAAGGATATAAGAGAAAGTTTGATATTTTTAAATATAATTGCCCAATTTTTGGTTGGCATATTGTCCAAGATCCTACACGAGTTGTGACACAGAAATAATTCGATTATGCCACTAATTTCCTGGATTATGGACCTTCATAAAAATTAATTATACCATTATAAAATAATTATTAAGAGGAACGCATAATATTCGGCTAACGGTTTGATATTATACCATAATGATAAACAAAATTTTTACAACACAAAAGTTTGTAAGGACATTTTTGGGCCAATATCCAGAAACATCAGTTCAAGTGGCAACACCTCAAAATATATAATATTATTTACGTTTTGAGAAATATTGATGATTTTCAGCATATGCGAAAAAAGGATATGTGGACAGCTTGTGTATCCGTAGAAACAATATGTAAATTTATTGTAGACGTCTTATGTATTACCAACTTGGGACCTCTTATACCCTTTTTTGTAGTCAAAATAAATTTTCAGAAATTTTTCACAAAAAAGGATAATGAGAATGTTTGAAATTTTTTAATATAATTGACCAATATTAATTTGGCATACTGTCAAAGATCCTACACGAGTTGTGACATAGAAATAATTCGAATATGTCATCTTATTTCTCCTTTTCTTCGTGTTTTTATAATAGTTTTTTTGTTATTTGAGTAGAGTGGCTTAATAGGGCTCCTGTATTAAATAAAGATAGAACACAGTTGATATTAAAAATTTTAATGACATCAACATTATTTATTCTATGCCAGAAATACAAGTCATGCACCAGAATGTCATATTTACATTTGTGTTCCTCGATGACTACAATTTCAGGCGTGTAACCGTATTCAGTTAAAACATAGGCTGCACTTAAATCAATCTTTCGTCAGCAATTTCGCTCAAGATGCTTTTTGCTTTAGTTAAGCCATTTCTCCCTATTGTGATTACCTATTGGGTCTATTTCCCCCCAAAACCATTGCTCTCCATTTATACTAGTTGCTCAACAGTATGATTGCAGTGTCTCTTTCGTTGTTGTTGTTTTGCTTTAGACGTGGGTGGCATAGTCAATGTAAGTCGGTCTTACAACCCGGCTCATTGTGTGGCCAACTCTGGCCTATAGTCTCTTGTGGCTTTCTCACACTAACACTCTCGCTCGCTCTGAATAACAACAGCGGGTTACAGAGAATGCAAATGCTCAAAAAACCAGTTTGATATGTAGTTTCTTGGTTGATTCATAAACATAGACGCAACGTTACCGCTAACGCCGTTTACTTAGCTATTTGGGCTGATTGATTTTACATGAAACCGCAACTAAGCCATTGCGCAGTCGCGCAGCGCAACCTCTTCGGGTGCGATGAAACAACAAAAGAAGAAACCGACCAATCGACCAACCGATCGACCAAGACTCGACCGCTAAATACAAAACTTAACACGACCGCCGACGCCAATAAACAACAACAACAACATTAAAACAAAGAGATTTACTTGTTGTTGCTGTTGTTGTGAGACAATAACAATTGAATTTCGCATATGAGTATGCACAGAAATACACAAAAAACAAAACATTAAAGAAACACAAAAAAGTAAAGAGACTGAAAAAAGCAGTAGGAAAAACAGAAATAAATATTTATGATTTGAAAACGTGATTTAAAAACGGGTAACTACGATTACCACTACCACCAACACCTCCATCGGCAACAGCGACTTTATTAATCCACCAACACTAGCTCAATTTCAATGACTTTGTAACGAGGTGGGTATGATCAATTGGGGGACATGCATAACATTTAATGAAATACAATAAAATAAAAATACAAATAATAACAATGAAACTAAAAAAATATATAAAAATAATAATAAGAATTAAAAAAAAAATAAAAATAAAATCAAACTAAAAATAAAATAAATAAAAAAGAAAGGAAAAAACAATAAAAATAAAATAACTAGGCGAAAAAAAATATTGTTATTAAAAATATAAAAATATTAAAATATTAAAATATTAAAATATTAAAATATTAAAATATTAAAATATTAAAATATTAAAATATTAAAATATTAAAATATTAAAATATTAAAATATTAAAATATTAAAATATTAAAATATTAAAATATTAAAATATTAAAATATTAAAATATTAAAATATTAAAATATTAAAATATTAAAATATTAAAATATTAAAATATTAAAATATTAAAATATTAAAATATAAAAATATAAAAATATAAAAATATAAAAATATAAAAATATAAAAATATAAAAATATAAAAATATAAAAATATAAAAATATAAAAATATAAAAATATAAAAATATAAAAATATAAAAATATAAAAATATAAAAATATAAAAATATAAAAATATAAAAATATAAAAATATAAAAATATAAAAATATAAAAATATAAAATTATAAAAATGTAAAAATATAAAAATCGTGGGTAAAAATATAAATATTAAAAATATTAAGAATATGGCCTGCCGTGGCATGATGGTTATAACACGCGATTACCATTAGAGAGATCCCAGGTTCAACTTCTGGCTTCAGTCATCTAAGAAATAAAAAAACAATTTCATTGCCGGCCCCCTCGATGTTATCGTCAGCAACTTCGCAGTATAAGTGTCGATTCAACGAGGAAAGCTCATTCATGGGGTGTAAAGGGAAATTAATTAATTAATCACGTGAGAACGGCTGGAACGATTTGGCTGAATTTTTATTATTCGATTCGAAATTATCGGGAGTTGCTTTGTATAGAAAACCAGTAAGAAAATTTCAGTCGGGAAAACCACCCTCAATAAAAAAAAAGGATATTGATATTATTACTCGATTTCTAAAGCGGGCTTAGTGGTACATTTGTATGGGAGGTACTAGAAGAGGCGTGGCTAGACTTCCAATTTGTTCTCCAAAACTTTATCCTGATTTAGCTTTCCAAAATACAGAATTTGGGCATGATCATGTTGGGTGAATTGATATTACAAATCGATCTCTAAAGTGGGCGGAATAGTAATTTGTATTAGAGGTACCAGAAGGGGTGTGGCCATGTAGCCCATTTTCAATACCGTAAGTAGTTTTCGCGAATTATTAACTTGTGCAAAGTTTCAAAACATTTGTTTCCGTGTTTCGAAAGTCATCGTGCGCACCAGCCGGACAGACAGACGGACATGGCTCAAACGACTTAAAAATTTGTGAATCTAATTTGGTTCAAAGAAACCTAAGGTCTAAAGTGACTCCTTCTATGTGTTACACGTTTGGATCGTATCAAATGATATATACCCTCCTGAGGGTACAATAAAACACGACCCACATTGCAAAAAAACAAATTGTATTAAAGGCTTACTATAAATTTTCCAGACACAAAAGATCGTGAATCACCCAGTTACCTTAAAAATCTTGTTTTTATGGATATGTTAAAAAAAAGGATGTTATCCAAATTTCACCTCTAGAGCTCTTAAACTACGGCTGTATTCGAGGGGACAGACAGACGAGCACGCCCAAAAACGGGGAGTTTATATGTCAGGTGAAAGTAGTTCCGATCTTGGTCATCTTAAAACTTAAATTCCGCTTAGAGAATGGAATATTACATACCAAATTTCAGCTCGTTAGCTTTTAAATATTGTATTGCAGGTGGAAGTAGATTTTGCGGGAGTAGTTTTTGTCCAATTTTGGTTATTTTAGAATTTGGCCGCTGCTTGGAGGATAGAAGCTAGCATACCAAATTTAAGTTGGGGACAGACCGGCAATTATGAAGACTTACGGACATTTTAATCAACTCGACGCTGTTCATTTATATATATGTAACGTGGTGAAGGGTATACAAATTTTCGGTTATTAATGTGGGTAACATAGTTTAATGTAACATTGGTTACTTATGAGAAAAAAAATTATCTTTTGTTTTGGCGGATTAATCAATTTTGCCATCTTAAGGACCTTCTCCGCTTTCTATGTCTTTGAACTATTTTCTATTATTTTAGTTCGCCATGCTCAATGTCTATAACAAGGACCTTAGTCCCTTTTAGAGTCTTTGAAAAATTGTCCATAACTTTTGTTTACCATAATGAGTATTAAATAAATTATAAAAGTGTGAATTTATCTTAAAATGCTGCCAGAAAAGTCATATTAGTTATTTGTATGGCGAATTAAAATAAAAATCGGTTCAGAACTGATTGAGTTATGTGCTCATAAGTGAGGAAAGACACGAAAAAGCGGGTTTTAAATTGTCAAGATTTGACAGTGTTTTAAAACTTTGGTATACAGAAACATGTTGTACTCGACCAGACCTACACCATGGATTAGTTCACTCTTCAAGTACCTTTAATATTTTCCATCCTGTTTAAAAATGGTCTTTCGCACATTTTAAAAACATCTAGTCCTTTCACTATTCTAGAACACATTACACACACTAAAACTTTACACAATTTTGGAAAATATTCTTGACAGTATTTCCAAAATTAAAGATTATCTTTTAATGACACTAGATCCTTTAGAAATCCTATGAATTCCATTACAACTTTGGCCATCCTGTCTTCTATGATACTTATGGCTATCTTGTCTCAACTCTATGAACCCCTCATTATCATACCGCACCCAAGCTTAAGCGCTCTGTGCCATTAAACACCCAGTAAAAAAACTGTTTTTAATACTGAGTTCGGTTTCGCTGCAAGATACTGTGTGTGTCTCTTTAACATTTCGTTTTCTTGTTTTATGGATAAAATAACATATATTTTTTTATTTTCCATTATATTTAACATGGAAACAACCTTCATTGACTTCTAGTCTTTAAAGCGAACTCAAAGAGAGCAAAACGTTTACGGATTACCTACAGTGGAGTGAATACAAATTAACAAAGAAAACTAAAATTGAAGAAATAATAAAATTCATTGAAATTAACACAAAGTTTTCTTTGCCGCAAAAGGTGTGGAATAAATAGAAATTGAAAAGAGATTTGAAAGAAAAGAAAACACAAATGTAAAATAGACAATAAATTGAATCGATACGAATAGCAAAAAATTTCAAAAGAAAATTCAAGAAAAACAACCAATTTTTTTTCCTACCAACTATTTAACAACCAACGTCTTATTTATTTATAGAAATCTTTATAACAAAAAAAAATGGCGTTTATGAAATTATGCATAATTGCCATGATTGTGGGTAAGTGTTGGCAAAAAGTTTTTAAAGAAAACTAATAAAAAAAATATAGTTTTTAAGTATATCTCATAGTAAATAAAGGAGAAAATTTTAAACTTTGTTATTTTTACTTTAAATACAACTACGACTACTTCTTAATTTCTGCACTAATCAGCGCTTTTACTCTGAGCCTATATGTGATATTTTTAAATTTTGATTTTAATTTCGATTTAAATTTAATGTCATGCTCGTGTTTTTTTTTTGCTCGTTTGTTAACTCGTTTGCTGTTCATATATGTATCTTGTTATGCAATAATTGCCGGGAGTCTTGTCTGTGTTTAACCTTGTGACGTGTTCCATATTTTAAACCCGAATCGATTTAACGTTATCACGTTGCCTCACAAAAAAACTTGTTCCCCAAATGTTAATGTCTCAATATTAAAATTGAAATTATTTCAAGAGTTGCAATTAAACTTGTCTCTCTGTTGTTATCTGATACTGATGTTGAAATTGAAATTTAGCGACAAAACTATTGCCCGGTTTTGGTACGTAAGAGGTGTCTTGACGTATGTTAGCGGCGTTGTTGTTGTTGTTTTTAAAAATAAACTTGTGTTATTTTTAAAGGAGATTATTATGACTGTTGTGCAAAAATGAAAAAAACGAAACTGGAAATCCCTCAGGCAATCGAGTTGATATTAAGTTAAAAATTTATGGCTTCGCTCACACCTATATTTATAAGGGCGCGGGCAATCTCGTTGGCGACCGCTCAATTGTGTAAACTTATTGTCCAGAAAAAATTTCCATAAATAGGTTATGGTATTATACGGTTATTACGAATTATTATCATTGTTATACGAAGATAATCAATAAAATTGCCCACATAATTTTTTTTTCATACTTTTGATATTTTAAGTATTTTTAATATTTATACACATAGAAAGAGTCACTTTAGACCCTAGGTTTCTTTGAAACAAATTCGATTTATGACTTTTTAAATCGTTTGAGCCATGTCCGTCTGTCCGTCTGTCTGGCTGTCCGGCTGGTGCTCACGATAACTTTCGAAAGAGGCAAATTTTGCACCAGTTAACATTTTCCAAAAACTATGTTACTTACGGTATTGCAAATGGGCAACATGGCCCCGCCCGTTCTCGTATCTCCCATAGAAATGTACCTTTCCGCCCACATTAGAGATGGAGTAATAATATCAATATACCCAACGCGATCGGGCCCAAATTCTGTATTTATTAAAGCTATAACAGGATAAAGTTTTGGAGAACAAATCTGGAAGTCCAATCACGCCCCTTCTGGTACCTCCCATACACATCTGGTACCGCCCACTTTAGAAATCGATTGATATTATTAATAGACCTAACGCAATCGTGCTCAAATTCTGTATTTAGTAAATTTCAAGCAGGATAAAGTTTTGGAGAAAAAATCAGGAAGTCTAGACACGACTCTTCTGGTACCTCCCATACAAATGTACAACTCTACCCACTCACAGTGGGGAAAAAAAAGTTTTTTTAGACATTTGAAATTTTAGGCCGCAATTCTTAACCGATTTTCAAAATTCTTTTTTTGTATTATTGGAAACAAAATTGTGCACAGAATGTACGTTTTTTTTTATTCCGAATTCCTTACCGTTATTTTTTTAAAATTTGTCAAAGTCGATGCAAAAATAATTTTTGACTTGAATGTCAAATATTTTTTGGATAACGTGTCCTAAAAATTTCGAACTGACCTCAATTAATGTGAACATAAGTTACGAATAAAACTCGGTGAAAAAATAAAACAAAAATTTTTTTTTGGCTCAACTGCAAGTAGATTTGTAGGGGCACTATTTTCACACTTTAACTCGGTGTCCTGCTCTTATTTATTATCCGATTAGAACAAAACTTAATTTACCACCTGGAAATGTTTTAAGAAAGTCGTCTGTAAAAATTAACCCAAATCGGTGAAGGTCACCTTGCAATTTTTTTGCATATGTACCAAAATAATGCAGTTTTTAACCTCTGACAAAGTAAAACTTTGTGTGTACAAGTAGGCTAAGTAGTGTGCTTTTCGTTTAAAAAGACCAATACTTTAATATGTTACATCGTCCTTCAAAATAAAGAAACTTGTGTAACGCTTAAATACTTTTTAAATTTCACTACTAAAATTAACCCAAAAATCGATATATTTCCTGAGGAAATTGGAAAAATTTTAGTTATACTCTCTTATTATTATTTATTTATCAAAATAGCATGAGGCAGACATCATTAAGCCTACTAATACATATGAAATGTTTATATTGCGATTTTAAGCCCTATATATTGCAAATATATTTGAATTTTGTAAATGTGTTTAAGAAATTTCCTTATTTTGACAGATGACGTAACATTTTAAGGTATTGGTCTTTTTAAATGAAAAGCACACTACATACCCTACTTGTAAACACAAAGTTTTATTTTGTCAGAAGTTTAAAACTGCATTATTTTTGTACATATGCAAAAAAATTGCATGGTGACCTTCACCGATTTTACTTATTTTTTGCAGATGACGTTCTTAAAACCTTTTCAAGTTGTAAATTAAGTTTTGTTCTTATCGGATAATAATTATGAGCAGGAAACCGAGTTAAAGTGTGAAAAAAGTGCCCCCAAATATCTACTTGCAGTGGAGCCAAAAAAAATTTCTTGTCTTATTTTTTCACTGAGTTTAATTCGTAACTTATGTTCACATTATTTGAGGACAGTTCGAAATTTTTAGGACACTTTATACAAAAAATATTTGACATTAAAATCAAAAATTATTTTTTCATCGACTTTGACAAATTTTAAAAAAATATCGGTAAGGAATTCGGAATAAAAAAAAACGTACATTCTGTGCACAATTTTGTTTCCAATAATACAAAAAAAGAATTTTGAAAATCGGTTAAGAATTGCGGCCTAAAATTTCAAATGTCCAAAAAATTTCAAATGTTCCCCACTGTGCCACTTTAGGGTGAAGTAATAATATCAGTACACTCGACTCAATCGTGCCCAAAGTCTGTATTTAGTAAAGCTATAACAGGATAAAGTTTTGGAGAAAAAATCTGGAAGTACAGACATGCCCCTTCCGGTACCTCCTATACAAATCTACCACTCTGCCCACTTTAGAAATCGGGTAATAATAATCTATATATATAAAAGGCTTGGGTGACTGACTGATCACTCCCCAGCCCAAACGGCTGAAGCTATAACCGTGAAATTTGGAATGTAGGTTCCTTTTATGAAGTAGGCGCGCACTAAGACGGAACTGGAAGGGTGTAAAATAGGCGTGGTACCGCCCCATACAACTATAATTTTTAAATGGCTTTTAAACCATTTTAGGTACAAAGTCGAGATTTGGTACGTAAATCGGACGTATAAGAAAAAATACTTTGTTTGGAAAAGAGGGCGGTGCCACACCCCTTTTTAAAAAATAGTTATATTGGCCAAATAAATGGACCGATTGCAATTATACTTTCTTTGTGTGATACTGTTCATAGGGTCTCTATTATAGGCTACATGAAAACAAAATTAGACAAAGGGGCGTGGCACAGCCCACACAAACCGAAAATTCGATCGGGTATATCTGAAGAGCCATTAGAGGTATGAAGATGAGATTTGCTTCATATGTTATTTATGCAAAGAGGATTACGTCTCGCTGGAAAATGGGCGGTGCCACGCCCCTTTTGAAAAAATCGTTATCTGGGCGAAATCAATAGTCCGATTGCAATGAAATTTTCACTGTGTAGCACTATCCGAAGGGTCTCAATCATAGGCTGCATGAAAACATAATTAGACAAAGGGGCGTGGCACCGCCCACACAAACCGAAATTTCAATCGGTCATAGCACAAGAGCCATTAATGGTAAGAAGATGAGATTTGCTAAATATGTAAATGGTTCATGGAGGATTACTTCTTGCTGGAAAATGGGCGGTTCCACGCCTCTTTTGAAACAATTGTCGGTCATATTAACAGAACGATGGTAATAACATCATCATAATCAATATATTTAAAATGGTCTACTGTCTGTAGATAGAATTATGAAATTTGGGTAATGGTTCACATTTTCGAGTAAACGTCAGCTTAGAACGGATTTTTGAAAACTCGTACTTTTATGGTTTAATAATTACCAATAAGGAATAAAAGTTGTACCATCACCCAAAACCAATCGGCTAATGTTATAATAGCGAAAATTGATATGGAAATGCTTAATATCAAATTGGATTAAAGTATTTTTTTTAAATCTAATTTTAAAATCGAATGTTACTACCGCCCAGACCAATGGCTAATGATGTAGTCATGATAAGGTATATAGACTTGCTTGCAAGGAGGCTTTTCGAAATTCTTACCTTTTAGGGGTAAAAAGGACTGGAAAGGGATAAAACTGGTAATAAACGGCTAAAGGTATAGTCTCAAAAGTTGTGCGATGTGAAGTAATTTTAAAATTTGTTCTTAAGTTGTAAAAATACCAAAAACGCGATAAAACTAATGATATCACCCAGATCAAATACCTTAAGGTAGAGTTACGAAAATGTATAAAGAATTGCTTCCTATATAATTAGAGAACTGTCAAATCGGGGTTTTCAAAATTCGAACACTAAGGGTAAACTGGTACCATCACCCAGACCAAACGGCTATAATGGTATGTGGGCATGCTTCCTATGGAGTTAGTGAGGGTACCGGTCCATTTTAGTTGTGCGATACGAATATATCTTTTAAAATTCGTACTTTTTCGTATAAAAAGGGACTTAAGCGGTACAATCACTCAGACCAATGGGATAAAGCTACAATCACATAAATGGGGAATTCGTTCGTCTTATGAAACGTTGGCACTTTACTTGGACGGGTGAAGCAACGCGAGCCGGGAAAGCTAGTATTTTTAATATTTTTGATATTTTTCATATTTTTGATATTTTAAATAATTTTTGTATTTGTAATACCTTTAATATTTTAAATATTTTTAAATATTTTTAATATTTTTAATAATTTATTTATTTTAGAATTTGTAGAACTTTTAACATTTTTATGTTAACAACATTATTAATATTTTTATATTTGTTAAATTTTTTTACATTGTTCATATTTTTAATATTAAGAATATTTTTATTATTTATAATGTTTTTAAAATTTTTATAATTTTTTAAATGTTTAATATGTATTAAACTTTTATTTTTTTATGTTTAATATTTTTAATATAATTAATAATTTTAAATTTTTTGAAAATTTTTTTAGCAATAAAAATATTAATTTTTTTAATATTTTAAATTTTTTAATAATTGTAATATTTTTTAAAATTGTTAATATTTTGAATATATTTAATTTATTTAGAATTCTTAATATTTTTAGTATTCTTGTTTTTTTTAAATATTTTTAGTAGTTTTAATATTTTTATTTTTTTTAATATTTTTAATAGTTTTTATATTTTTAATATTTTTAATGTTTTTAATATTTCTAATATTTTTAATATTTTTAATGTTTTTAATATTTTTAATACTAAGTTAATCCTGAAGTTTTCACTTTTACTTGAGCATAACACCTCAATCTCAGTCCCTATTTCACCTTTATCATATCCTCCTCATGTCATTTCTATTAACCTTTCGTATCATTGTTGATGATCTACAGCTTAATTAAACCGCCGAGGTAATTACACTTTCACTTATGTACTTTTGTGACATTTACCTGTAATATTATTACCGTATTAGTGTCAAAGGTTACACGCTCGTATGTCATGTTATCTATGTATGCTCTCATTCATACTCTCTCGCTCTCTAAATTAATCATTTGATTTGATTTTGGTATTTAGCTTCAATTTTTGCTGCTGCTGTTGTCGTTGGCAGGGGAATTTAGCCAATTATGCTAATTTAGCTTAATTATCATATAATTAATCTGTGTTTGTTGGTGATTGTGTACATTTGTTGTGTGTGTTTGCTGATGTAAAAATCACAGTGTTTGTTAAACATACACACACACACACACAGTAACATGATTGACAAATCACTTTCACTTTAGAAAAGGTCACAAACACAGTTTATTATGATTGAATAAAAGTTACTTTTTAGATGAATGAGTAACAGAAGTGGCTAAGTAGAATCAAAAGGCGCTGCCTAGTTTAATTAATAAAATGAAGGAGGTATTTCAAACTATTAAATATTAAAATATTTACAATGTTAATAATTATTAACATCTTACAATATGTTTAAAGTATTTTTTGTTTACATTTCATTAAATCATTAAAATTTCATATAGTGGCATCCGACTTCACATGAAATAAGCAATTGAACCGCCAACTATTGCATTGTGTATTACATTTGAAATTCCTGTTCTCGCTCAACTTAAATTCAATCTTCTTTGCCAAAGAGCCAACTGCTATCAGATTATTTGTTAGCTTTAAACCCCTAACAACAATGTTGGCTGACAACAACGGCTTAAAGTTGTTAGCCAACTTCACACCCTTTAAAACAAAGGTACGGCATACAACAACAACAATTGTTGCTGCTGTGGTAAACAATTGTTGTTATCACATCATCATCATCGCCACCACCACAACCAGCAGCTGCATTAACAGCAACACTCACAGCCACACTATAACTTCTCTGTATCTCGGCGGTGTACAAAGATCGACCGAATTGTTTGAATTTAAGCTCTCTGTCTCTTTGTGATACCTCCCCTCACCATCACCGTCTGATGCATTGTTGTCTTTACATCTCCCTAAGTTGTTTTCAATGTTAACTCAAGTTGTTGCTGCCGCATTTTGCTTAGGTTATTTTATTGTCTGTCTACCTGTCGCAGTACCAACAAGACAACAACGGCGACGACCACTACGGCGGCGACAACAAGCCAGTTCTGCACTAATTGTTTGACAGTTGAAAGTCAACAGACAGACAACAGATTGGGAACAGTATTTTTTGTTGTTGTTGGGGTTTTTTCTTTAGTTTCTGCTGTTTTTATAGCCAGGGAGTCAAGTTGGGCATATCAAGTGCATGAGGTGCACATTAAAGTCAATTCATTTACTGCTGTGGCGGTCGGTTTTTTGTAAACAACCTGTTGACCATGAATGGGAAAAGTCATAAAAAACAGACTTGCAACAGCAACTGCGGATAAATGGAAGATTTGTTCAATGGCGGAAGAAAATGACAAGGGGGAGCATTTAGAGCGAAAGAGAGAGAGAGAGACAGAGAAATAGGTGAAGAGATTGACTGAGTAAAACAGATTTAAGAAAATACAAAAACTTTTGACGCGGCTTATAATCAAAATAGATATGAAATACTCCAACTTATACAAAATAGTTAAAACATCAAAATAAATGTTTAAACAACTAGCAGACCCGGCATTGCTTTGCTGTTGCATAGTTGAAAAATCAAAAAAAAAATAACTCTCTAGGGTTCACAAACTTCAAACCGCGGCACGCCAATTTTCAACCGATCAAGCTCATATTTTTGTAAGTTTTGTGTTTAACCTAACCTCACACAACTAACCGTTTTTTATGGAACAGATGAGTTTTCAGTTTTCCCATACAATGAGGGTCCACCTTAGTAAACATCTTCCAGAGAGACATGATCAGACATAGTACAGCCTCTGGCCTATAGGTCTGCTGATTCATTACCAGGAATGTCGCAATGTTCTGGGACGCAACAGAGACTTTAGTCCACCTTAGCTTAACATCCTTAAAGTTCCTCAAAAAATTTACTTATATCCTTAAAAAATTACGCCAAGTAAATACTCTTTTGTTGTCAAAATACTAAAACCAATGTCAGTAAATAAAATTTTAGAAATACCAAGAAGTTAAGAAAACCAATAAGAAATTGGTGCCCTCAATAAAACAAAAAATTTTCTGGTATATTAATACTATTACTCAATTTCTAAAGTGGGCGGAGTGGTACATTTGTATGGGAGGTACCAATTTGTTCTTCAAAACTTTATCCTGTTATAGCTTTACTAAATACAGAATTTGGGTACGATCGCGTTAGATGTACTGATATTATTACTCCATCTCGGAAAGGTACATTTGTATGGGAGGAAGGGGCGTAGCTAGCCTTCCATTTTTTTCTCGAAAACTTTATCCTGCTTCAGTTTTACTAAATACAGAAATTGGGCATGATCCCGTTGGTTGTATTACTAATATTAATTGATTTCTAAAGGGGGCGGTACCTGATGGGTATGGCAGGTTCCAGAAGGGGCATGGCTAGACTTCCAGATTTTTTCTCGAAAACTTTATCCTGCTTTAGCTTTACTAAATACAGAATTTAGTTACGATCCCGTTGGGTGTATTGTAAAGTACTTTTTTGTAAAATATATTGATGTTTTTAGTACAATAAATGTATTTTATGGTACAATAATTTTTAAGTTTTGGTAAAATAAATTGTGTTTTTAAGAACAATATATTGTACTTTTGGTTACAACAAAAGTTTACTTTTTGGTACTTTGAAGGACATTCAAATAGTAAATAGTACTTTTTGTTACAATAAAAGTACTTTTTAGTCCAATAAATGTACTTTTTAGTACAATAAAAGGTACTTTTAGTACAATAAGTATACTTTTTGGTACATTAAATGTACTTTTTAATACAATAAATTATACTCTTTGTGTACAATAAAAGTACCTTTTGTTACAATAATTTATACATTTTAGTACAAAAAATTTACGTTTCGGTACAATATGTATACTTATTAGTACAATAAATTTTACTTTTTTGTACTAAAATGTATAAATTATTTTAACAAAAGGTACTTTTATTGTACACAAAGAGTATACCAAAAAGTAAATTTAGTGGACTAAAAAGTAATTTTATTGTAACAAAAAGTACAATTTATTATACCAAAAAGGACATTTATTGTACCAGAAAGTAAACTTACTGTACAGAAATTGTAAATTCTGGTACAATAAATTGTGCTTTTTGGTCCAAAAAATTATGCTTTTAGGTACGATAAATTGTACTTTTTGGTACAAAAACTTATCCTTTTTAGTACAACAAATTTTACTAATTGGTACAATAAGTGTACTTTTTGGTGCAATAAATTGTACTTTTTGTTGCAATAAAAGAACTTTTTAGTACAAAGAATGTATTTTTTAGTACAATAAAAAGTACTTTTTGTTACAATGAAAGTACTATTTATTAAAACAAATTTACTTTTCGATACAATAAATTTGGTACAATAAATTTACTTTTCGATACAATAAATTTAGTACAATAAATTTACTTTTCGATTCAATAAATTTACTAAAATTACTCATATTTCTGTCAGACAATGAGGGTCCACCTTAGTGAACATCTTCCAGAGAGAGGTGATCAGACATAGTACAGCCTCTGGCCTATAGGTCTGTTGATTGAAAGTACTTTTTAGTAAAACAAATTTACTTTTCGATAAAACAAATTTAGTACAATAAATTTACTTTTCGATACAATAAATTTAGTACAATAAATTTATTTTTCAATACAATAAGTGTACTTTTTGGTACCATATATTGTGATTTTTAGTACAACAAATGTACTTTTTAGTACACTAAGTCTACTTTTCTATACAATAAACTGTACTTTTTTGTCACAATAAAAGTATTTTTTTAGTACAATAAATGCACTTTTAATTTTTCTTACAATAATTGTACCTTTTAGCCCAATAAATTTATTTTTCAAATCAATAATTGTACTTTTTCGTACAATAAATTGTACTTATTGGTACACTAATTTGTTCTTTTCTGGTACAATAATTTGTACGTTCTAATACAATAAATTAACTTCTCGGCGCAGTAAGTGTACTTTTTGGTACAATAATTTGTACTCATTGGTACAATAAATTGTACTTTTGTAACATTAAAAGTGCTTTTTAGTACAATAAATACAATAAATACAATAAATACAATAAATACAATAAATACAATAAATACAATAAATACAATAAATACAATAAATACAATAAATACAATAAATACAATAAATACAATAAATACAATAAATGCAATAAATACAATAAATACAATAAATGTAATAAATACAATAAATACAATAAATACAATAAATACAATAAATACAATAAATACAATAAATACAATAAATACAATAAATACAATAAATACAATAAATACAATAAATACAATAAATACAATAAATACAATAAATACAATAAATACAATAAATACAATAAATACAATAAATACAATAAATACAATAAATACAATAAATACAATAAATACAATAAATACATTAAATACAATAAATACAATAAATACAATAAATACAATAAATACAATAAATACAATAAATACAATAAATACAGTAAATACAATAAATACAATAAATACAATAAATACAATAAATACAATAAATACAATAAATACAATAAATACAATAAATACAATAAATACAATAAATACAATAAATACAATAAATACAATAAATACAATAAATACAATAAATACAATTAATACAATAAATACAATTAATACAATAAATACAATAAATACAATAAATACAATAAATACAATAAATGCAATAAATACAATAAATACAGCAAAGACAATAAATACAATAAATATAACTTTTCGGTACAATAAATATACTTTTTGTTACAAGAAAAGTATACATCTCTTTTTAAACAAAACAATACTTTTCATCACTCTGTGGATAAAAAACATTTTCGTCACGCCCCATCTGCCTACTGATCGTAAAATAAAAATGTCGTCTGTAATTTTGTACCAAATTGTATCTCTCTAGGGCTAAAATACAGTTTTGCCACTCGTTTTCCGCCCACTGATTGGTAATAAAAAATTTCGTCTTCAAAGTTGAACCTGTAGTGCCGAGTATTATCTATGTAGTAAATTTTATCGCCCTATGACTAAAAAACAGTTTTGCCACGCCCCCACTAACTTATTCAAAATTTATATTTTGTATGCATATTCATATTTTTGCTGCCGAGTATTATCCGTGCATCAAAATTTATCTCCCTAGGACTTAAATACAATTTGGTCATGCCTTATCCGCCCACTTATCCAAAATTAATAATTGGTCTACATATTCACATCTGTGTTGCCTTGTACTATCTGGGTATCAAATTTTATCCACCTGGGACTAAAATTTCGTCTGCACTTCATATTCGTGTTGCCGAATACTATCCGAAAAACTACTAACAAGAATATTACAAACTGATACCTACTTTTCTTATCATATAACATTTGTTGTGGTTTTGCGATCATATTTGTTTAAACTATGCCCTCAGTTTGATTACAGTTTAATGGATTAGTTGTCCATGAAAAGTCCTAGTACAAAAGCATTGCCTAGTGTTAGGCTCTTTGGTGTATTCATTAACTACAGCATATAGTAACGAGATATTGTTCCACATAATTAAACAAATACATATAATATTATCGCAATATTAAACTCCTGGCAAATCCCAAATTTCCAAAACAACAAATCCTTTTTAAACAAATTTTAATTATAACCATTACTATGGCTGCTTTTTCATAATACGTAAACATTTAATAAACAAATTTAGAGTTTGAATGAATTCAGTGTTGTGTTAAAAATTGAATTAAGTACATGTGGGTATGCACATGTCCACAGGGGGTATTATGAATTAGTGACGCCAACTCGTAAACATGATTAAATTTTTCTATTGATTTTAATTCTATTAAAGTGTTGAGGGTGAAAGGACATAAATTAGATTTCATATCTCGATTTCTATGCAAGTGCCCACACGTGTTCGCACACATCGAAACGTGATTTTTTCTTAATTATTTTAAAATCATGTAAATGCTATGAAAATCATGTCACATTTGTATAAATAACATGGTGGAACGAACAATGTTATGTTAAGTTAACCAAAAATAAACAAAAAGCTTTTGACAAAAATATTCGACTATCACAATGCGTAGTCATCTATAGATACCATCGGTGTAGAAGGTTAAATCCCTGTTGTAAAACATAAATGTTGCGCTGGGAATAGTTGGCGTGAAGTTGTGTTACAAAATCCCAGCGATGATGTTACAGCAAATTTGGCATTGAGTGGCTGATTGGTAATACGGTTCAATGCGATTCGATATAGCAAAAACGAAAATAAAAGCGGACAACCACAGCTTTTTTTTTTGCCAATCTCTGGGTTATTGAGTGTGAATTTACCCTAGTTTTTACTTTTTCCATAGCGTGCAGCAAAAACGCTTTGTGTAAATTTACTTTTATTTTGTATTTTGAATTGTCGTCGCTGTTGTCGTTGCGAATCTGATTATGCATTTACATGACCAGATTGTGCATCGTTATTTCAGCAGCAGAGATTTGTTTTGGTGAAAATTTTGTTGGGAATTTGCACTCATCCACTGGAGAGTATTGATTTTGTTGTTGTTATGGAGTTTGGGGTGTTATCTATTTTGGGGATATTGTATCACCCTATGATAGTGCTGCACAAAAATGTGTACTCAGTTTGGAATTACTTAGATACGTAATAAATATAATAAACAAATATTTATTTTTTTTTAATATTTTCATTTTTTTTTAAATATTTTTAATGCTCTTAATATTTTGAATATTTTTGATTTTTTTAATATATTTATTATTTTCAATTTTTGATTTTTTTAATATTTTTAATATTTTATAACATAACTAGTGGGCCCGGCAATGCTTCGCTATTGCATTTTAAATTGTAATATATTTCACATTTAGGTCCACAAAGTACTTTGAAAAAGGTACTTAAGCTAAATAATAATATGTTGAGTTTATAAACTTATGTAACTAATTTCAAGTAACGCCTTAACATGGAAGTTAACTAATTAAGTTTTATTGTTTTAAATTCTAAATATGATAGGCTCTATGACGATAGTTAAAAGATCATCATCCTAGTCATATCTATAGTTTCGACATGTAGATTAAGTTTTGTCTGTATGTAGGGAGAAAAAAGACTTCTTCTTTTACAAATCGGAAACAGAAATTCCTCTAAAGATCAAAATTAAATTTTTATATTTATCTGTAGTAGCGGGAACTGTCTGTATACTGACTATGTCTTTGGGCGTAAAAATAAATTATGTTATGCCTTCTCCTCCTATTGACCGCAAATGAAAATTTCGTTTGAAGCTTCATGCCTTTAGCCATAAAAACCTCCTTTGCCATGTCTTCTTCTCATACGGACCAAGAATATACCCGAATACTCTCTATATATTGAACTCGAATTACCATTTTTTTGAGATAATTCGGTGACCAACGTTTGGTCGTGTTGGAACCATTTCTCCTTCAAATAATGTGCAATAACATGATAAATAAAAAAAATCAATTGATCGTCCACTGGCTCTAGTCCTTCTACCAGTTAGATTTTATAAGAATGTAGACCAAGATCTTTCCTCAGCATTTGCAGAGACCGAGTTGCTGAGAACGGCGTCGATTCGATAAATTCGAGCCCCTATCACACTTACGTCTACAGCGTCGATGGTTTCTATTAGCTGCTCAGATGGATAATTTTATGCATCCTAAACTTCACAAAGGGCTCCAAAAGTTTGGCGACCGAATGCGCATTTTATCTATAGGATTTATTACCGATTCGCTCTCCTGAAAAGTAATTAAAAAATACATATCTGTAAAGTAAATTAAAAACAAATCACTGTTTTAGTCTGCGCAGCTACCATGTGTCCTAAATTGCCTGGTGTACGGACCATTATTTGATACAGTTAAAAAGTTAAATATTGAAGTGCGTGGGCAGTGCCTCGGCACTTTTTACTTATTAGGTTCCAAATAGCCTGTTCATTAGGGCGGATCAATTTATTCGCGTCGAAAAAACGTTGTAATCGTATACCAATATCGGAATCTACGATGAATTCTTAGAAAATTTCACTAAGAAACAATACGTATAAAATCAATCCCAAGTTCGCGCTGAGAAGCATGAAGATTTCAGGTAGACATATTTTTTCACAATGAGCAACTATTAAAACCTTCAGACCTATGGGCCCCGGCTCTAATTTTTACCTACTATTCCGATGCTTGGAGACCAAGACGAAGTGAATGGTATATTTTTGACATTGTTTTCTGTATGCCAACACTCAGAGGCCAAAACTTTTTAACCAATACATAGATTTGCTTCTGTAATACTTCATTAAGTTTGTTGGGAAGTCAGTTTTACGCAGAAGTTTTCGGTTTGTGCTCATTTAAAAACAAAAAAATCTATCGGAAATCTTTCTGCTTCCCAGCGCGAGCTAGAAATTGATTTTAGACACAAATTTTATTGGTGAAATTTTCTAACAATTCATAGTAGATCCGATTTTGGTTACGATTTTTGCGAATAAAAAAATTGGCTCACCTTACTATTCATATCTCTGGGCGAACTGCTATATACTGTGGAATTTTGACAGTAATAACCACTTTTTTTAACAGTAGTGTAGCCCAGCCTACTTCCACCCTTACTGTAATTCTTGTTGCAAAAAATTGGCTCACCTTACTATTCATATCTCTAGGCGAACTGCAAAATGCTGTGGAATTTTGACAGTTATAACTACTTATTTTTAAAAGGGTGTAGCACAGCCCACTTCCTACCTTACTGTAATTCATACTGCAACAATAACATATGTAACAAATTACATCTTCATACCTCTGATAGTTCATGAGATATAGCCCTTTTGATTTTCAAGTTGTATCGGCGATGCCACGTCCCTTTATCCAATCACAACCCGTTATAGCCAGGGACTATCAACAGGTCAACAGTACCACTGGCTGTAACTATTACTGCTCCAACAACATATATATCAAATCTCATCTTCATACCTCTAATAGTTCATGAGATATAGCCCTTTTGATTTTCAAGTTGTATGGGCGGTGCCACGCCCCTTTATCCAATCACAACCTGTTATAGCCAGGGACTATCAACAGGTCAACAGTACCACTTGGTAAAATTTTCGTATCAATCGGTCTATTAGAAAAGCCGTTAGAGCGATTTTTGAAAAGGGGGCGTGGCACCCCCCACTTTCACCCTGGCTGTAATTATTACTGCTCCAACAACATATATATCAAATCTCATCTTCATACCTAATGAACTAATGAGATATAGCCCTTTTGATTTTCAAGTTGTTTGGGCGGTGCCACGCCCCTTTGACCAAGTGGACCGAATTGTAAATCTAAACCACCCGGGGCGCCTACCAAACTCATACAAAAAAATTTATGCAAATCGGTCTAGCCGTTTAGGAGGAGTTTAGTCACAACACACGTACAGTAGAATTTTATATATGAAGATATAATATTATAATATTTTTAATACTTTCAATATTTTTTATATTTTAAACATTTGTAATATTTGTAATATTTTTAAGATTTTGAATATTTTTAATATTTTTAATATTTTTAATATTATTAATATTTGTAATATTTTTAATTTATTTAATAATTTTTAAATTTTCAATATTTTTAATAATTGTTATATTTTTAATATTTGTCATAATTTAAATATTTTTCATATCTTTGATAACATGATCTTTTTAACATTTTTAGTATTTTAAATTTTTTGAATTTTTTTTATATTTTTAAAATTTTTTATATTTTTTTTTTAATATTTTTAATATATTTAATAATTTTAAAATTCCACGTATGTAAACCCATCACTTGAGAACGACTGGAGCGATTTGTCTGATTTTTTTTTCATTCTACTCAAAATTTTTAGTAGATGGTTAGTTAAGGAAAAAAATGTACTCTAGGTGGCGCTGCGGTGGATTTATATCCAAAAATTGAATGCATGGACCAATTCAACTGAAATTCAGAATATATGTTTCTTTGATCATGAAAGACAATTCTATGTATAAATGGACCCGGTAGATAGCGCTGGGGTGTATTTACATCGAAAATTTTAATGGATGGACCAATTTAACTGAAATTTAGAATGTGTATTTGTTTGATCATGATAAAAAAATGTTATGTACAAATAAACCCGGTAGGTGGCGCTAAGGAGATCTATACCGAAAGTTTGAACGAATGGATAATAATAGATAATAGATATACAATTTGATGTCACAACTAATTGCGAAACTGTTTGAACGGATTTGTATCATAATTTCATTGACAGTTGGGGATGGGCTGTAGATGGTCACCCAGACCGCAAAAACGGTAGAATGGCGAACATTTATTATGGCTCACTTCCTATATATTTAGACAGCTCACAATGTGGTTTTCACATTTCGAAGTGTTAGGTGACAAACCCAAAAATGGGAAAAATTTAAATATTTCAGAGTTCAAAGTAATAAACCAATCGTTATTAGATTACAACTGCACTCAACATCTTTTATCTTTTACAATAATTTGGAGGCAGGACGAAGTCTGCCGGGCCAGTTAGTAATTAATGTTAAAATTTTTAACACTTTTAACTAAGAAACAATATCAGTTTTAATATGTTAAAAATTTTTTATATTTAATATTCATGACAGTACCACACTGTGAAGATTTCATTGCAAACGATTCATTTATTTGGCCGATATAACGATATATGAAAAAGTGTCGCGAAACTGTCCTCTTTTCAACAGAAATCGAATTTTCTTGTACGACCAACATATCTATGAAGAATAAAGTTGCTGTTATGTTTAAAGTAACTTTAAACTTCAGTTTAGATATATCTCAGCCATGAACAAGAAGTAGGCCACATTACAGATCATATTGTTGGCGTTTATTGGTACAAAATGATTCCTTGTCCTGTAAGGCGTCATACTTATGTGCTTCTTCTCTGTTAGTTGGGTTGTCAACCTAACTTTTGTTAATATCTTAGTCGTGTATAAAAAGGCCATAGTTTCCTTACCATTCCCTTACACCATTATCAACTTCCGCAGGATATTAAAGCACTGCCAGAATATTAAAGAAATTAAGTCATATTCTATTAAATCAGCAAATTTTCATTTTAATTATATCTAACTAATTATCTTAAACTTATATTTGTTAATACTTATTTATATATAAGTAACTTAGAAGTAGTGTACAATACTTTTAACCCAAATTAACGTCACATGAGTTATATGATCCCTTACACTACAGTTCTATGTCATTTGTACCAAGTGACTACAAATGACCCAAGTGACTCGTAAATTGCAAATCATTATTATTGTAAGTGATTACTTTGCTGAATCTAACTTATATATATCAATGCAATTGTATTCCAATACCCTTTGATACTTCAATGTAAAGCCATTACCTTTACTTATGTCAAAATTTATATGTATATTGACAACCACAAATTAAATTGAATATATGGTATTGGCAATAATGTGTAGGACAAAAGAGACTTTAGGGTAACTGGACAAGATTTCAAAAGTAAACCATATGTATGACCCCAAAACAGCTGAATAAACAAAATGTTGAGAAACATGTCCGACCGACTCTATTATTTATGTCAGATTTAAGGAAAGAAATTTAACAATTTCACACATTAACACAGACAACAAGCTCAGGAATGTCAAGCAGCACGCACACTAATTTACCTACACATACACACACACACACTCAACAATAAATCATAATCCTAGTTATGTCGATGTCTTGAAGGCATCTTTAAATTGAAGTCACTCGCACACTCATACACACACACATATGATCATACACATGAGAGCAAACATCAACTGCTGTGTAACCGGATATGTTGTGGCATCAGTCAAATGGGAAGTCAACATAAAATTTGATAATGTCCTTGTGTGTATGAGTATAAGTGTAGGTGTTTGTTAGGTTGTATCTATGTGAGTGTGTGTAAATGTGCTGGTTAGTTACACCATGTTGTAACAAACCTCAATGTTTATAAAATTGTTTGTTTAATGATGGTGCTCTACTCGTAGCTAGAAAGCCAAAACTAGCAATGTATGTTAAATGGTTTGCCAAAAGGAAATTTTATAAATGGAGCAGGCCAAGTGTATGGCAGAGGGCGGGCGGCTGCAGTCGTAGTAGTAGTACATATGTTACTTGCGGTATACAGCAAGTAGGATGTCTGTAGGCGTATGTTGGTACTTAAACCGTTGAGTAAGTTCGAGTGTGTGTGTGTGTGTGCGTGGTATTAAGTTGATTTTTGTCTTCAACTCATGTCTCATGTTGTATACGAAACAAATTAAGAGCTTAGAAAATTAGCGTTGAGGGATTAATTAGTTGACACTTGAAAATGTCAAAAACTTTACACAAAGGATATTAAAAGAGAAAAACTACACACATAATTTATGGCTGTATAAAAATGAGAGCACGGGGAAGGGGCACTCGTAACACGAATTTTAAAAAGAGACTTCATATGTTGGTGATATCTATTTAAAACAATGTGGAATAGAGATATTAAGCAGATCGGCAGCAAGGACTATGGATTGTTTTTCAAAATAGTTATAAACATAATATAAACATCTTTAAAATATACAAATATCTATTGACGTCAACATTCTTATTTATAACAAGTTTATTTTTCATGAAACCTTTGGTTTTCTGGCCAATCTTTACAATTGTCTTGTCATTTCTTCCTTTTGCTTATTGCAATTTCTATTTTCGTGCCGCAAGTTACATAACCCACTTCTCGCATAGTTCATATACAATTGCTAAATGGAGGTTCATAATTTCGTTATTTTTACAGTGTTTAAGTGTTCGCTTGTAATACTTTTTTCCCCCCCTGTTCACTTCATCATCAAACATACTTTATACTAGTACATAAACTTGTACAGACTCAAGCATAAACCTAGGCACGTCTGGTCCTATCAAGCATATCATAACCCTTTATAAAAAGGGTATAGGAAGGAAACCAATAAACGGAAGGAAATAAATGTTTTTTTTGCCCCTGTGTATGTGCGCGTTTATGTGTGTGTGGGTGGCTTAGAACGTGCTTACTTTTTCGCTCATGTTAACATAACAGTTAAGAGGTTAGTTAATGAGTAACTAAAGACTAAGTACCAAGTATGAGAGTGTGTACAAGTATATACATGCGTGTGTGTGTGTGTCTTCTGGTAAATAAAGTCATGCACCATTATAAAGTGTACTATACCCACATCCATACAAACTTTATATGCAGTTATTATAACCACTCTATGTATATATGTAGATGGATACCTAATGAATTTGCAAGTACGTATATGTATGTATGTGGGTGTACTCTGTAATACATGGCTGTGTGTGTGGCCATATTTATAACTTAGAGCAGGGTTGATGGTTTTTAAAAAGTTGAGTAAAAAAAAACCATTGAATGCAATTCCTTAGAAAGTAATTAAAAACATCAAATTATGTTGAAACTTATCTTCTCCACCGTCAACACATACTCTTTATACAGCGAGACATTCTCACACATGAAAATTATTACTGCAAGGATATTAGGAAATATGAAAGGAAAGCTTACAAATAACTTTAAACATAGCGAAGATGCTTCTGAGTGACGTAAGCATTTAGCATATTAATCACTTACATTATGAAAAGTTGGCGAGGTTTTTCAAGGAAAGAAAGGGTTGAATTTTTTTTTAAAGTAGAGATATATTTAAGGAATTCTGTAATATTAAAAATATAAAAATATTAAAAACGTTTAAAATATTAAAAATACTACAAAAATTAACAATATTAAAAATAATAAAAATATTAATAATATTAAAAATATTAAAAATATTTAAAATATTAAAAATATTCAAAATATTATATATATTAAAAATATTAAAAACATTAAAAATATTAAAAAAAGAGATTACTTTTTGTGCAGGAATTTTACTCTGGTTACACTAAGTAAAGTACTAAAGTACTTAAACATTCAAACATTAAAAATTTAAAAATAATAAAAATATAAAAAATATAAAATATATTCAAAATATTACAAATATTTAAAATTTTACAAATATTACAGTGTCTCTTATATAAGCAATAGAGTTCTTTTGTAAATTATGTTTTGAAAATAATAAATCACCAACAATAACTAAAATAAATGCCATTTCCATCCCATATTATGGGTATTAGGACCGATTCCTAAATTTAATGCATTAAGACACATTTCCCATTGCAATTTTTGTTTCGATTAACCTTAAAGTAAAAAAATGCTGTCGAAGTTATTTATTTTGGCAATTAATAGTACTCATACGTATCAAAGACTTTATTTCTATTTTACACTTGTTTCTGTTTATTTTTTTTGTTCAAATGTTGGTCACAAATGCAATTATTTCGAGTTTAAAACATTTAACCGACTGACATGTATAGTCTGCTATTAGAGTGTCACAATACTAATTGAAAACATGTCAATACACATAAAACTAAATGCAGTGGAAAAAAGGCCAAATATGAAAAATGAACTATGAACAATTACAACAAGTAATATCCTTGGTTGAAATTGAAAAATGCCAATGGCACAGTCATGTGTATAAAATATTGTCGCTGTTGTGGGAGAATGGAATAAGTAGCAATGGCGTTTTTATTTCATTTTAATAATAGATAAGAATATTTTTTTTAAAAGTGGAACTCAATATTTGTAATTATACAAACCAAGCATTATAAAAAAGTTTAATTTGCTGCCGTAAAGGCTTTCGTGATTATTCTTTTACTGAAAGTAATACCAATCTGATATATATTTTACTTTTTAGCTGCTATTGCATTCATTTATTCATATACGAAAAACTCTTTAAAATATCATATAAATTCTTTTTTTATAACACTTATTCCATTTTATCTTCTATTCCTGTGACCTAGTAATTAATATCAATCATACGGTACATCACTATATCGCAATGCCATCAATCATACGTGAATGCAATGTAAGATTTACCATAATCCATCATCATTTGTATAACTTTTGTATTTAGTTATTTTCTGCTTGTACACGGAAATTACATCGAAAATCTTTTGCTCAATTTAAAATACTGCAACAATAGTGGCAGCAGCAGCGCCAGCAGTTGCAGTAGCAACAATTTATGCGTACACATAATAACAAAATACTACTTTTACACTGACACACTGACAGTTGAATGTAGCAGCTTTTTTGTTTTCAGGGATTTCATGCTTTTTTTCTCCTCACTTGTATTCGTTTATTTTTACTTAACATTTTTATTTTGTTTGTGATAAATAATAAATAACGTGACAGCGAAAGAGTGCTCGAAGTGAAATATTTGTAACAAAAAATAAGAATCTTGAATGAGTAATAAAATTAAAATTATTATTAATTTGAGTGTCTACAATAATTTTAATATTTTTAATAATTTTAATATTTTTAATAATTTTAGTATTTTTTGATATTTTTAAAATTTTTGAATTTTTGTTTTTTTTTTTTTTTGGATATTTCTAATATTTTTGATATTTTTGATATTTTTAATATTTTTTGATATTTTTATATTTTTATATTTTTATATTTTTATATTTTTATATTTTTATATTTTTATATTTTTATATTTTTATATTTTTATATTTTTATATTTTTATATTTTTATATTTTTATATTTTTATATTTTTATATTTTTATATTTTTATATTTTTATATTTTTATATTTTTATATTTTTATATTTTTATATTTTTATATTTTTATATTTTTATATTTTTATACTTTTATATTTTTATATTTTTATATTTTTATATTTTTATATTTTTATATTTTTATATTTTTATATTTTTATATTTTTATATTTTTATATTTATATATTTTTATATTTTTATATTTTTATATTTTTATATCTTTATATTTTTATATTTTTATAATTTCATATTTTTATATTTTTATATTTTTATATTTTTATATTTTTATATTTTTATATTTTTATATTTTTATATTTTTATATTTTTATATTTTTATATTTTTATATTTTTATATTTTTATATTTTTATATTTTTATATTTTTATATTTTTATAATTTTATATTTTTATATTTTTATATTTTTATATTTTTATATTTTTATATATTTTTATATCTTTATATTTTTATATTTTATATTTTAATATTTTTATATTTTATATTTTTATATTTTTATATTTTTATATTTTTATATTTTTATATTTTTATATTTTTATATTTTTATATTTTTATATTTTTATATTTTTATATTTTTATATTTTTATATTTTTATATTTTTATATTTTTATATTTTTATATTTTTATATTTTTATATTTTTATATTTTTATATTTTTATATTTTTATATTTTTATATTTTTACTTTATTTAATTTTTATATTTCTATATATTTTTATATTTTTACATTATTATATTTTTATATTTTTATATTTTTTTATTTTTATATTTTTATATTTTTATATATTTTTATATCTTTATATTTTTATATTTTTATATTTTTATATTTTTATATTTTATATTTTAATATTTTTATATTTTATATTTTTATATTTTTATATTTTTATATTTTTATATTTTTATATTTTTATATTTTTATATTTTTATATTTTTATATTTTTATATTTTTATATTTTTATATTTTTATATTTTTATATTTTTATATTTTTATATTTTTATATTTTTATATTTTTATATTTTTATATTTTTATATTTTTATATTTTTATATTTTTATATTTTTATATTTTTATATTTTTATATTTTTATATTTTTATATCTTTATATTTTTATATTTTTATATTTTAATATTTTTATATTTTATATTTTTATATTTTTATATTTTTATATTTTTATATTTTTATATTTTTATATTTTTATATTTTTATATTTTTATATTTTTATATTTTTATATTTTTATATTTTTATATTTTTATATTTTTATATTTTTATATTTTTATATTTATATATTTTTATATTTTTATATTTTTATATTTTTATATTTTTATATTTTTATATTTTTATATTTTTATATTTTTATATTTTTATATTTTTATATTTTTATATTTTAATATTTTTATATTTTTATATTTTTATATTTTTATATTTTTATATTTTTATATCTTTATATTTTTATATTTTTATATTTTTATATTTTTATATTTTTATATTTTTATATTTTTATATTTTTATATTTTTATATTTTTATATTTTTATATTTTTATATTTTTATATTTTTATATTTTTATATATTTTTATATCTTTATATTTTTATATTTTTATATTTTAATATTTTTATATTTTATATTTTTATATTTTTATATTTTTATATTTTTATATTTTTATATTTTTATATTTTTATATTTTTATATTTTTATATTTTTATATTTTTATATTTTTATATATTTTTATATCTTTATATTTTTATATTTTTATATTTTTATATTTTTATATTTTTATATTTTTATATTTTTATATTTTTATATTTTTATATTTTTATATTTTTATATTTTTATATTTTTATATTTTTATATTTTTATATTTTTATATTTTTATATTTTTATATTTTTATATTTTTATATTTTTATATTTTTATATTTTTATATTTTTATATTTTTATATTTTTATATTTTTATATTTTTATATTTTTATATTTTTATATTTTTATATTTTTATATTTTTATATTCTTATATTTTTATATTTTTATATTTTTATATTTTTATATTTTTATATTTTTATATTTTTATATTTTTATATTTTAATATTTTTATATTTTTATATTTTTATATTTTTATATTTTTATATTTTTATATTTTTATATTTTTATATTTTTATATTTTTATATTTTTATATTTTTAATATTTTTATATTTTTATATTTTTATATTTTTATATTTTTACATTATTTAATTTTTATATTTCTATATATTTTTATATTTTTACATTATTATATTTTTATATTTTTATATTTTTACATTTTCATATTTTTATATTTTTATATATTTATATTTTTATATTTTTTTATTGTTTATATTTTTTTTTTGTTGTTTGTATTTTATATTAAATTTTTTCTCGAGTGTATTGTCGACTCTTTTTTCGGATGAGTTTTTCAGTCTTTGACTGTGAGTGAAAGCAGTATATATATACAACGCCAAACTATGAGATGTACAAACACTGAAATAATGCAACTCCCAAAAAATATCATATTGCAACACTTTTGACATATGTTCCGACATTGTTGTATTTGTTGTTCTTCCTACCCGTTGACCTGCTGAATACGACGGTGGATGTTGAGCATTGAAAATTATAACATTGTGTTTATTTGTTCCGTTTCGTTTTCATTCTCATTTCTTTATATTGTTGTGAAAATTGCCAACAAAAAAAAAAAATAGAGAGAAAAAAACTAAAACAAGAATTGTTTACAAAAGAACTCGCTTGGTCTGTCTCCACATAGATATAATATTGTTTATTGTATAATTTACCACTAGCATCATCGTGGTGTGACGTGTTTTTACTTCCAGTCACATTTTCGCCTTTGTGATTGTTAATATTTGCTTTGTGACAATATTTGTTTTGCAATTTTCATTTATTTTGGTTGTTATTGTTGTTGTCATTGCAGGTTGTGCTGTAGCTCAACGTCCTGGCTTTAGAGTGGGTACTGGTCATCCTGCGTCGCAGCGTCATTTGCCCAAACGTCCCACCGATCCTCCACCAGCAGCAGACGACTATGTGCCATCTGAGCATTGCCCTGAGCCAAATGGTTTCTTCCCCGACGAGGAACAGTGTGATAAATATCATGCTTGTATGTAAGTAACGTGGACATGGAAGTTATTGGGGGAACTAGTGTATTGTTGTGTTATAAGGAAAATTAATTTTAAATGAAATTATGACGAATTTGTAGGGAACTTAAACTTATTAAAATTCAAGTATTACTATTTGTGTTTACAAAAGGGGCAGACCTATGGTAATAGTAGAGTTGTTTGCTGTAAAAAATAAGGATAATTTTACAATATTGGATTTAATATGATCATACGTAACGATGAGTTGAACAAACAAATAATATAACTCATACGCCCTCTCATAATATTATTCATACGTAACGACTGTTTACATTAATATAACTCATATGTAGAAAAATCACTTGAAATACAGAGAGAATAGTTGAGAATGGTAACATAGATTAGATTCCCATTGCAAAACATTACACAGTACATCACATTTTGGGGCTCAATTCTAAAAACTGCACGTGAAAGTAGCCCCAAAAAGAAGAAGTTCTACATCATTCGTTATGTCAAGTTACATGCCATAATAATTTAATATCGGTTTGAAGTTAGTAAGTATCGTATAGGAGAATTTGTCACGTTTTAGGCTCTTTTGTTTGGCATAACTCAAGACACTTTTTTAGGGGAAATTTTTTACTTTTATTTCATATGTGTGTTAATGCCAGTTTGAGTACCTTGGGCTGTTTAAAATGTTTTTAATATTTTTTTCCGAAATCTTCAAACCACCTAATATTCAGTCAATTCTTTTATAGAATCAATCTCCAAATCCCTGCAATTACGACAACTTCTAAATCGTTTGTTTGTCTAATCGTTAAACTCCCAGATCGATTTCCACTTCAGTTCCGCCTTTACCATTCGGTATAATTTACTGTCAATTATATGTGACACTTAATACAAATAATTACTTTAACACTTTCGATGACCCTCCCCGAGCCCTCTAGAATTCTGCTCATTCTACCACAATGTTTTTTCTGGCAAACTCTACGGTAAATTAAGCTTATTACTAACACCTATACTCAGACCCACCCACCCACACACACACACGTACCTGAAGCTATCGTTACTTGGCGCGCTGCTGAAAACGAAATCAAGGTTGAGTTTGACATTTCCCCCCATAAAGGGACCATTAATGTTGTTGCAAAAATCCCCAAACACTTCTTAATGTTCACGGCGAGAGTTGAGCGGTGGTGATACGCTCGTTATATACTTGAAACAATACCAAAACGTTAGCTAAAGTGCAAGGATATGACTTTATGTGTGTTGTGGTGGTAGGTGTTGTATTGGTGTTTAGGTACTCGTATCTCTACGCGTAGTTGTAAATGTTTGGGTGTAACAAAAAAAAAACACATTACAGGAAATTCCCCTAGCGAGCAATGTTAAATAAGTCTGTTTATCTCTCTCTCACACACACACACACACACATAGCAACACTCAATTAAATGTTATATTACCTTTGGAATCTCCATCATTTAGTCATCTCGTAGTTCCCCTTGGGGTCACATCATCGTCAATGCTTGCAATAATTTGGAATTTGCCGTGTGTAAGCTAGTAGAGGTTTTGGGTTTTTAAGTACCCTAGGGATGATAGAGAGAAGGAGTAAGTTAGCAGCGTTTAGTAGTAAAGTAATTTATTATTAAGAAAGCGATAAGTTTGTATAGCACTAGGCACTAGCATCTATTTCCATTTACTGACTATTGAGAGTGACAATTTATAATGATATTGGTGTGTGGTGTTGTTTTTGTTTTTCTTTTGTGATTTCATTTTATGTTCTTTCGTAATTACAGTGATGGTGTGTCTACGGACAAACTATGCGCCGATGGCATGGTTTTCAATGACTACAGCATCAGTGATGAAAAATGTGATTTGCCCTACAATATTGATTGCAGCAAGCGCTCCAAATTGCGTAAGTATTAAAATGGAAAAATTAAAACCAAAATAAAGAAAATTTTAGCCTATGAATAGGAAATGGAAGGGCATAACAATGAGTAACGTGTAAACTCAATATTTTAACTATTTTAAATATTTTTGATACTTTTGATATTTTTGATATTTTTTGATATTTTTGATATTTTTGATAATTTTTATAATATTGATAATATTGATATTTTTTGATACTTTTGATAATTTTTATAATTTTGATAATTTTGATAATATTGATAATTTTAATAATTTTGATAATTTTGATAATTTTGATAATTTTGATAATTTTGATAATTTTGATAATTTTGATAATTTTGATAATTTTGATAATTTTGATAATTTTGATAATTTTGATAATTTTGATAATTTTGATAATTTTGATAATTTTGATAATTTTGATAATTTTGATAATTTTGATAATTTTGATAATTTTGATAATTTTGATAATTTTGATAATTTTGATAATTTTGATAATTTTGATAATTTTCATAATTTTGATAATTTTGATAATTTTGATAATTTTGATAATTTTGATAATTTTGATAATTTTGATAATTTTGATATTTTTGATATTTTTGATATTGTTTGTTAGTTTTAGTCGATCGTGTTTTTTATATATTAAATTTACTTTAAGTGTATCAAATGATACATCAAATTCGGCTTACGATCAGAAAAGTGTTTTTTTTATTGTTTGATATTTTTGGTCAAATTCAGTGTGTCACGCACTAGGATGACGCGTTTCGAACTCCATGACGAGTTCATCTTCAGACCCCTTTGTAACGAACTGATGCACAATGGTACATCATCAGCTGTATATATATCTACAATTTAATCTTTATATATAAAATTCTACCGTACGTGTGTTGTGACTGAACTCCTCCTAAACGGCTGGACCGATTTGCATAAATTTTTTTTTATGCGTTTGGTTGGTCCCCCAGATGGTTTAGATTTACAATTCGGTACAATTGGACAAAGGGGCGTGGCACCGCCCATACAACTTGAAAATCAAAATAGCTGTATCTCATGAACTATCAGAGGAATGAAGATGAGATTTGGTATATATGTTCTTGAAGCAGTATTAATTTCAGCCAAGGTGGAAGTGGGCGGTGCCACGCCCCCTTTTCAAAAATCGCTCTAACGGCTTTTCTAATAGACCGATTGATACGAAAATTTTACCAAGTGGTACTGTTGACCTGTTAATAGTCCCTGGCTATAATAGGCTGTGATTGGATAAAGGGGCGTGGCACTGCCCATACAACTTGAAAACCAAAAGGGCTATATCTCATGAACTATCAGAGGCAGTGATGGTATACAAAATTGAACAAAAATCGTCAATTTTGGGTTTTGAAATCGTCAAAATCGTCAAAACCTGATTTTAAAATCGTCAAAAAATCTTTACACAGAAATTTACTCATTTTATCCTATATGTAACAAACTAATGCAAAAAAAAATTAAATACATTTTTATAAAAGTTTAATTTAAAATACATTACAAATTAATTTAAATAAAATAATTCATTGAATAAAATAACTTAAAAAACAAACAAAAACTGAAAAAATATAACAATAATAAAAAAAAGTGAGAAGTTGCATAATAATATATTTTTATATAATTTTTTTTACATTGTACTTTTCGAAAGCTATTACCTTTCTGGTTTTCCCAGTCTTAAAAATTATTAAAAAAAATAATTTTTAAATTTTTACCTTTAAATCATAACAATTTGCTTTATTAATTTAATTCTTTTGTAAAGAGAATACATTCCATTGAATTCCTTTCTAATCCGTTTCTATATTTTTTTTTAATAAAATGAATAAAAGGTCTTTCTACATATGCCGACGTATGTGGTAGTATTAGAATTTTTTTTAATAAATTTTGTTAAAACTGGAAAAAGTAGTAGGACTCTAAGTCCGCACGTCTTAGCTCACAGACTGTTTTTCAAAATTTCAACAACTCTTCGTTGTTTAAATATATTTCTAAAAGCTAACTGGGATCTTTGCGGAATTCGGAGTCTAAACTTTGCAGTTCATCGTATTCAATAAAATGTAGATACTCTTTTCCAATAATAGAGAAGGACTGTTCTGGACCATTTATTAATACATTCGGATTAATTAAGTTTAATGATTTGAATTTATTTTCAAATTCAAATAGTTTCAGAACTTGATCACAAAGTTCGATGTAAAAATTAATGCAGTGTATTTTAATTTCATCTATTTCATGTTGTGGTAATTTTGTTTGAAGCAAAATTTCACTTGCATACAGTGTGTCAATAAGTATTGTTGCCATGTATTGTAATGAATTCAGCATTTTTTTGGCATCACTTTTATTGTGTGTTGATTAAGTAAGGTGTACCAAGCGCAAACTTGGAAAGGAAAGTTGTAATATGTAAAAATCGTCATTTAAGGGGTAAAAATCGTCAAATCGTTATTTCTGTTTTTTTGGACAAAAAATCGTCAAAATGACGATAAATCGTCAAATATACCATCACTGATCAGAGGTATGAAGTTGAGATTTGGTATATATGTTGGTGAAGCCGTATTAATGACAGCCAGGGTGGAAGTGGGCGATGCCACGCCCCTTTTAAAAAAGCGCTTTGCAGGCTTTTCCAATAGACAGATTGATACGAAAATTTTACCAAGTGGTACTGTTGACCTGTAGATAGTCCCTGGCTATATTTGGTTGTGATTGGATAAAGATTGAACAGGCTATATGGAAGGTTTAGGAGGTTTTTATGGCTAAAGGCATGAAGCTTCAAACGAAATTATCATTTGCGGCCAATAGGAGGAGAAGGCATAACAAAAGTGATTTTTACGCCCAAAGACATAGTTAGTATACAAACGGTGCCCGCTACTACAGATAAATATAAAAATTGAATTTTGATCTTTAGAGGAATTTCTGTTTTCGATTTGTGAAAGAAGTGTTTTTTACCCTACATACAGACAAAACTTAATCTACATGACGAAACTGTAGATACGACTTTGATGATGAACTTTTTACTATCGCCATAGAGCCTATCATATTTAGAATTTAAAACAATAAAAGTTAATTAGTTAACTCCCATGTTAAGGAGTTACTTGAAATTAGTTACATAAATTAATAAACTCAACATATTATTGTCAAGCTTAAGTACCGTTTTCAAAGTACTTTGTATACCTAAATATGAAGTATATTACAAGTTAATATGCAATAGCGAAGCATTGCCGGGCCCACTAGTATTTAATATAAAAATTTAAATTTAATATTTTTAATTATTTTTGTTTTTTTTAATAATTTTGTAAATTTTTAATAATTTTGATATTTGTGATATTTTTAATATTTTTAATATGTTTAAAATTTTTGATTTTTTTAATATTTTTGATATTTTTGTTATTTTTGATATTTTTGTTATTTTTGATATATATATATATATAAATGAAATGGTCCACGTATGTCATACCATCACTTGAGAACGGCTAAAGCGATTTGGCTGATTTTTTTTTATTCGATTCGAAATTTTCCGTAGTTTGTTTGTGTTGAAAAAAATCAAATCCAGGTGGCGCTAGGGTGGATTTATATCGAAGAATTGAATGCATGTACCAATTCCACTGAAATTTAGAATGGATATTCGTTTGATCATGAGAAAACATTTTATGTACAAATGGACCCGGTAGGTGGCGCTGGGGTCGGTTTACAATCAAAATTTTAACTAATGGGCCAATTTAACTGAAATTCAGAATCAATGTTTTTTTGATAATCAGAAAAAATTGTATGTACAAATGGACCCGGTAGATGGCGCTAGGGTGGATTTATATCGAAAATTTGAATGGATGTACCAATTCGATTGAAATTTGGAACGGATATTCGCTTGATCATGAGAAAACATTTTATGTACAAATAGACCCGGTAGGTGGCGCTGGGGTGGGTTTATAATCAAAATTTTAACGAATGGGCCAATTTAACTGAAATTCTGAACGGATGTTTGTTTAATCATCAGAAAAAAATTTATGTACAAATGGACCTGGTAGATGGCGCTAGGGTAGATTTATATCGACAATTTTAATGCATGTACCAATTTAACTGAAATTTAGTATTTATGTTTGTGGAACCTTGAGAAAAAATTGTTTGTATAAATTGACCCGGTAGGTGTCGCTATAATGAAAATTTTATGGAATTAAACAATTTGACTGAAATTTTGAATGTATATTTGTTTTATTATGAGAATTTTTTTTCGTATATATGGACCCGCAGTTGATTTGGCTGGGGTTGAATTATTTCGAAAATTTATATTGATTGTCCGATTTTACTTAAACTTAAAATATATGATTTTTTTTGGCATGAGAAAATTTTGAATATCGATTGTCCGATTTTACTTAAACTTTAAATATATGATTTTTTTGGCATGAGAAAATTTTGAATGTATGTTTGGAACCAGTTGCCGGTGTTTAGCTTATGATACACTTAATTTTTGGAATGTCATTTAGTCACTTTTTTTAACGTCATTGTTATTCAGAAGTCTATATATATAAAAAAGATGTACATTTTGATGTCACCACTAATTGTGAAAACGGTTGACCCCATTTGTCCCAAAATTTCAGTGAAAGTTGGGGATTGGCTGTAGATGGTCACCTAGACCGCAAAAAGGCTTAAAAAAGAATGACTAACTTTTATAATGGCGCACTTCCTACAGAATTAGAGAGCTTCACAAAGTGGTTTTTCCCATTTCGAAATTTTAGGGAACAATAACGAAAATATGAATTACTGTTGATATCACCCAGACCATACGGTTAATGGGGTTGCTGAGCCTAATGATGGCATTTTTGGAAATTTTTATAGTGGATATTTGTTTGATCATTAGAAAACATTATATGTACAAATGTACCGGTAGGCGGCGCTGGGGTGGGTTTATAACCAAAATTTGAACGAATGGATCAATTTAACTGAAATTTTAAAAGCGTATTTGCGTGATCATAAGAACAAATAGTATGTACAAATGGACCCGGTAGGTGGCGCTGGGGTGGATTTATAACGATAATTTAAAAGAATAGACAAAATGTTGCAATTTTAGTGAATGTTTTTATTAATTCGTGAATGTTTCTAATTGATTATAATATGTGTTAATAGTCATGTATTAATCGCCGAAATGTGTGTACGCGCACAACTCTGACCGGCCTAATTTTCAAAAAAGAACATTCGAAGAATTTTCTTAAATCTCTATGGATGGTAGCCAGTAAGTGAGGCAAGAGAAAAAAGTTTTTCTCAAAGGTGCCGGCGTCAAATTTAGTCACCCTAGGTAGCGCTGGAGTATATTTATATCGAAAATTTCAAAGGATAGACCAATTCAACAGAAATTCAGAAAGTATATTTGTTTGATCATGACAAACAATTTTATGTACAAATATACCCAGTAGGTGGCGCTGGGGTGGATTAATACTGAAAATTTGAGCGATTAGACCAATTTTGCTGAAACTCAGAGGGTATATTTGTTCGATAATGAGAAAATTTGTTTGGTATATATGGACACGGTTTGTGGCGCTGAAGTGGACTCATTTCGCACCAAATTGGATGATTATTTTTATTTGTTGCAGATACAACACGGATGCGCAGAAAAGATTTGACACTGTAGATATGAATATACAGGCCATAATATTATTTTTGAGTAGTAGACGGAATTAGCGTGGAAAATGTTTTTTTTGTTATCTACAAAAATTCAAAAAATTAAAATTCAATGCAAAGATAGCAATTTGCACTGCAGATATTAAGATACATATTAAACCTTTAATGTAATTAGTGGCTGGAAGAACGTGGCAAATGTAGAATTAGCCCAAGAGCGATTGAATTCGAGGCAACAAAAATACTTGACACTGTAGATGTTCATATATAGTAGTGGAGGAGGCGTGACACAAATATTTTTTAGTCGTGAAGAAATAAAATTTGATACACAGATACTACTTAGCACTACTCAATCAGAGGGCGAAGAGCGCTAATCTAAAGTTTTTCTAATTGGTTTTATGTTCCGTTTCATTGAAAAGATCCAAAATATCCACTTTAACACTCTGAACAATAGAATGTATAAAAAGCAAATGTGATTTTGTGAAAACTCTACACTCCATTTTATGTATTTGTTTTCTTACAAGTATGTACGTATCAATTACTTTGGAGGCAAGACGAAGTTTGCCGGGCCAGCTAGTTTTAAATATTTTGTTTATTTTAAATATTTTTGATATTTTTGATATTTTTAAATATATTTAATATTATATTGTCATAGTTCGGTTTGAGATCAGTTCTATTGGCAATTATTTATTATTGCCAATAGGTTTTAAGTCAAGAGTGTGAAATGTATTATGTTGACAGCAGGTTAGGCGTATGACGTCATTTCGACATTAACCACAATGTCTCGTCAGCGCCCTTTGCTGTGCCTTCTCCTCTATCATCGCAAACCTTAAGGGAAGAAAACATCTCAAAGCTAATGAGAACTTTTCCCAACGGTGCGAAGAAAGCATCCTCGAAGCGCACAACATGCCAACATAATACACACACAAGCACTTGCCTATGCATATGTCCATCGGACACAATTAAACAAAAACCGAACTATGACAATATCATATTTCAATACAGATCAACAAAAAACAAACTCAAGAACGATGATACACTGACGGTACGCAGAACGGGGTTGGCACTTTGCCAACAACAAACTCCTGTGCAATTGTGTCCGATGGACATATGCATAGGCAAGTGCTTGTGTGTGTATTATGTTGGCATGTTGTGCGCTTCGAGGATGCTTTCTTCGCACCGTTGGGAACAGTTCTCATTAGCTTTGAGATGTTTTCTTCCCTTAAGGTTTGCGATGATAGAGGAGAAGGCACAGCAAAGGGCGCTGACGAGACATTGTGGTTAATGTCGAAATGACGTCATACGCCTAACCTGCTGTCAACATAATACATTTCACACTCTTGACTTAAAACCTATTGGCAATAATAAATAATTGCCAATAGAACTGATCTCAAACCGAACTATGACAATATTATATTTAATATTTTTAATATTTTCAATATATTTAATATTTTCAATATTTTTAATATTTTCAATATTTTTAATATTTTCAATATTTTTAATATTTTCAATATTTTTAATATCTTCAATATTTTTAATATTATTAATAATTTTAATATTTGTATTATTGTTAATATTTTAGATCTTGATTTTATTTAATTTTTTTGAACAATAAAATTACCAATTTAACCTCTTAAAACCATTAACAAAAATCTCTGACTTTGGGTTAAACTTTCGCAATAGCATTCACATTATTAGCCTATAACTCCTTTGATTACAATCTTTAGCCTCATTTCCGTTTCACACCAAAATATCTCCTGGTTATCCAGCACTTCTGTGATTTGTAACTTCCTTCCTTCCTTCCTGACGTTTATTTGTACCGCTTCCCTGCAAACGACCACCCCACACACAAATTATTGGCGGGCCCAGTTGGTTGGGGTTTTTGCCCCAACGAATACTTTTCCGTAAAGCAAGACATTACATTATTAATGAAGTTTTGTTTGGCTGCGACCAAAATGAAAAGGGATTTGTTCAAATCTGTCTATGTGAAAGAATAAATACTTAAGGTATGATGAGGGGAGGGTCAGTGTTCGTAACAATAAGGGGTGGTTAGCTAGTCGTTGTTAGTTGTGGCATTAGACCGCCCCTCAACTGTCGTTTGGTAAGTTAATTAACAATTTAATCGTTAAGGTTATTGTGACATCATGAAAAGTTAGCAAATTAATTAAAAAGTAAAGAAGGCAATTACTTTCGATTAGGTGTGTGTGTGTGTGTGTGTGTCTGTTTACAAAAGTGGGACGTTGTTCGTCCCCACAAAAAGGGATTTCTGTTATAACATAAAGGTGTTAAAGCACTTGAATATTTGATGTAGCACAAAAATGGAAAAGGAACTGACAGAAACTTCAGCAAAAGGTGTTGCGTTGTTGGAATAATTAAGGTGCTATTTGTTATGACTATTTCTTGAGCATTCAACTTTTGTTGAACTGAAAGTGGGCGCAGTTCGATATAGAAGGTCAATAAATGAATGTTATGCCCCAGAGGTTGGATGGCGAAGAAGGTCTACACGACACACTTTCAGCTAATTGAGATGGAGTCGGTGGAGATAATTTAATAACTATCCATCAGTATGATTTGTAAGGTACATTTAGGGGTTCTGGAAGTTTTCCTGACTCTAGGTCAGTGCCGGGCATAAAAGAAAGCACGCACATCGCAACTCTCAAGCAGAGACTGCCCATAGAATGAGCGCTTTAAATCAGATACAGATTTACGTACGTGAGAATTGCCGATCGTGTCTGTGTGAATAAGACGATTATAGCCGTCCTCGTGAGGCTATGGGGTGCCTGGCACTGATGTGGCTACATCACTAGACGAGTCATTATAAGTTAACTAAGTTACTTTATCAATAAAATACAATTTTTGGTCTTAAACCTCCCTTGACTGCCCAGATAAATTGTAAATGTACAAATCGTTCCATAGTTATCATAACTTCATATTGAATAAGTTATTATGCCAATATTTTATTTACCGCTATGTGCTTCCCTAAAAACACCTCTAGACATTTTATAGAGACATTAAATACCGACTGCTCTGTCTTTTCTTTACAAAACTTCATATCAACGTATCTAAAACCCAAACACTTACTCACAACGTCCTTCCTTAAATACTGTTAAAAAGCTGCAAAGATTTTCCACTACTTTTCTAAACAATTTTCATTCATTGACAAGCCAAAGCACACACACACACACTTGGAAACACTGTTTCACACGCGCTGGCACAAAGAAAAATATTTTATTGACAAAAAAACTCGAAAAAAATAGTGGTCACACAAACTATCTGCCAAACCAGCTCTGCAATGTAGAGGGAGACATCTTAGCTCTAAGCTTCAACTCGAACCTAAATACCACTTAAATTGTCGTTTAACAAGGAGTCAAAACAACGCTTATACACACACACACCCACCTAAATAAAAGAAATGTACATATACTCATCGATGTGGAGCCAGTGTCTCTCTTGCATGAGTCCTTTTACGACACACACAAAGCTGTGTTGTGCACAAATTAAGCACATATTGGCACGTGTTGTCCGGAGCTTCAGTAGTCCGGCAGCCTTTGTGTGTGTGTGTGTGTGAGTGCAACCAAAAACCACAGCCTTATTTTGAGGTACTCGTATGTGAGTCTTGCATGAGTCCTTTGCCTACATGTCCGTGTTTGCTTATGTGTGTGTGTTTTTGTGTGACGTGGTGCAATGTAGCAGCAGTTGTTGTTTTTGCTGTTTCGAGGCAAGAGTCTCGTTCATTTTTCGAGTAGATGACATTAACAAACTATAACAACATTTTTTAAAAAGTCTATACAAAGCTTTTGCTTTGGCTCTCACAATCTCCCTTCAGCTCTACTTCCTCCGAAATCTCTCCCATACATGCTCACCCTTCCCTATTCATAAGGGCATTTGCTGGGTGAACAGCAGTCTATTTTTGGTCGTACTTCTACAATTCCCAGGTATCCCCTGATCAATACCAAATGTACCGGTTGCCTTAATGTTTTACAAATTGTCCTTTACTGCCATATCCTGGCCAGGTGTAGGTTGTTGTTGTGACACTGTCATTTATGCATATGCATGTATTGTGTGTGGTGTCTGGTCTGGTTATATTGTCTAGGGTTTGTATATATGTATACAAACTATGATGTATGTGTGTGTGTGTACGTACAGGTCTAAACAATATTTCAAAAAAGTTATGTTGTTGTTGATAAAACATTTTGCTCTTGAGTCCAGAGTCCAAGTACTGAGACCGACATCACAACTCTTTGGGTTTTTTGACAAAGCATCAAGCATCTTGGGTATAAGTCAAATAAATGTACCGTGCACACATGCAAACGAACATATCCCAGCAGTACACAGCACTTTTGGTAAAATAAAAGTACATTCCAGTACAATAAAAGTAAATTTTGGTGCGATAAAAGTACATTTTGGTGCACTAAAAGTACATTTTGGTGCAATAAAAGTACTTTCTGGTACAACTAAAGAACTTTATGGTACGATGAAAGTACTTTTTGGTACAATAAAAGTACGTTTGGTACAATAAAAGTACTTTCTGGTACAACAAAAATTATTTTTGATGCAATAAAAGTACTTGTTGGTACAATAAAAGTACTTTTTGGTACAATAAAAGTACTATTTGTTGCAATAAAAGTACTTCCTGGTACGAAGACAGTAGTTTTTGGTACAATTAAAGTATGTTATAGTACATTGGTACATTAAAAGTACTTTTTGGTGCAATAAAATTACTTATTGATACGTTGAAAGTACTTTTAAGTATAATTAAAGTATTTGTTGGTACCATGAAAGTACTTTTTGGCGCAATAAATGTACTTTGTGGTAAGATAAAAGTACTTTTTAGTACAATTAAAGTACTTTTTTGTGCAGTAAAAGTACTTTCTAGTGCAATATAAGTAATTTTTGGTGCACTAAAAGTACTTTATGGCACGATGAAATTACTTTTTGGTACAATAAAAGTTCTTCCTGGTACAATGAAAGTACTTTCTGCTACAATAAAAGTACCTTTTGGTGCAATAAAAGTACATTCTGGTAAAATAAAAGTACATTCTGGTACGATGAAAGTACTATTTGGTACAACCAATGTACACTTTGATACAATAAAAGTGCGTTTTGGGGCAATGAAAGTACAATAAAATACTTTTTGATAAAAAAGTACTTTTTGGCACCATGAAAGTAATTTTCGGTAAAATATAAATAATTTATGGTACAATAAAATTTTTTTTTTGGTACAATAAAAGTACACTAAAAGTACTTTTTGGTGCAATAAAAGTACCTGTTAGTACAATAGGAGTACTTTCTGGAACGATGGAAGTACTTTTTGATACATTGAAAGTACTTTTGGGTAAAATAAAAGTACTTTTTGGTACATAAAAATGAAAGTACTTTCTGGTACAATAAAAGTACTTTCTGGTACAATGAAAGTACTTTTTGGAACAATTAAAGTACTATTTGGTGCAATTAAAGTCATTTATGATACGATGAATGTACTTTTTTGTACAATAACGGTACATTTTGTACAATAAAAGTACTTTTTGGTATAATGAAAGTACTTTTTGGCACAATAAAAGTACTCTTTGGTACGATGCAAATACTTTTGAGTGCATTTAAAGTACTTTTTGGTGCAACAAAAGTACTTTATGGTGCAATAAAAATACTTTCTGGTACGATGAAAGTACTTTTTGAAACATTAAAAGCACTTTGTGGTAAAATAAAAGTACTTTTTGGTGCAATAAATATACTTTATGGTACGATGAAAGTACATTTTGATACAATGAAAGTACTTTTTTGTAAATCAAAAATACTTTTTGGTGCAATAAATGTACTTTTTAGTACAGAAAAAAATTAAATCTTGACACAATAAAGGTACTTTTTGGTACAACAAAGTTCTTTGCTGTTCAATAAATATACTTTCTGTTACACTGAAATCACTTTTTGACATCTTCGGTAGTCCAACCAATTGCATTTTGTACTAGTGGGTTTCGAGATAACTTTTAGCAAGGCTAGTGTAAAAATGGCATTATCATCTCCAACTAATCTACTTATTTTTCAAAATTGATTATTTGAGAATGACTTCTCTTTTTTGTTGCTGGGATATGGAAAGGTATGATGGAGTATTGTGATCATTCCTGGCGAGACGTATAGGGAATGGTGTGGGTATACAAATTTAGGTAGTTTAGAGAAAAAACAAAAATATCATAAATATCATAAATATAATAAATATCATAAATATCGCAAATATAATTAATATGACAAATATCGGAATTATCATTAATATCAAAATTATTATAAATATCATAAATGTAACAAAAATCATAAATAAAATAAATATCACAAACTTCATATCATAAATATCGAAAATATTACAAATATCAAAAAATACAAAAAAATCATTAATATCATAAATATTATTCTTGTAAATATCTTTAATATCATAAATATCATATGCATATCACATAGATCGTAAATATCATAAACATCATTAGTATGATAAATATCACAAATATCATACATTTTATGTCTTACTAGGTACATTTTGGTATACTTATGCCACATTGTTTATACTTTTAGTACCTTTATCCGTACTACATGGGCTTTAAGCCATTGATTATCCTTAACACATTATAGTATTTCCTATTTAACCCACTTAACACACCTACTCTATGCTTAAATCTCCCCAAAGGTAACTAATGGCCATACCAAAATGTCCTTATAAATGGACAGGATATCCGCATAGAAGTGTGTGTGCGTGTGTGTTTATTAGTGTGTAGGTCCTATTTTGTTCGAATTTATGTAAGTGTTGTGTCAAAGCATATTTGCCAGTGAAACATGTCCCATACACGTATTTCCCGAAACAAAAACTCCAGTAACCTTTCGAAGACCCATAATGAAAAACAACCAGAGACCAATGTCGTCGGTCATTGCTGAAATGAAATTGTTACACTTGTATGGAGTCTACCTCCTAAACCCGACTGGGCACGTTGAGAGTTTTGCTGTGTAGTTAAAAGTGCAATCGCTGGGCACATTGTCGCTTGTTGTGCGTAAGAGAGTATTTACAAAAACGCTTCAGTGGTTAATTTTAGCTCAGTAGTATAACATCTAAATTTTTTGTTCTTTGCGTTACGTACGAAGGATGCTCTCCTCTTGATCTCTGGCTATTATCATGTTTGCCAATGATTGACAGACAGTAACTGTACGCAATTTATGCAAATATGTATGTGTGTGCGTTTGTCTCAATGCACTAGGACACAAAGTGCCAATGACACACTCTAACGTCCTGTATGTGAGTACTAAATGGGAAAAATCTCCAGGACGACATAGGATAGCTGAGTATTAACGAGATATTTTGTGGCAGTTTAAGCTGATTTTTAAAGTGATCAAAATGGGTTAAATGTAAATTATAGGTGGATGAATTGAAAAAGGCTGAAAATGTTTGGAAGAGATTTTTCACAGGATTGTTTATCATAAATATCAAAATTCAAAAATATTATAAATAACATAAAAATAACAAAATTATTATAAATATCATAAATATCATAAATATCATAAATATCATAAATATCATAAATATCATAAATATCATAAATATCATAAATATCATAAATATCATAAATATCATTAATATCATAAATATAATAAATATCATAGATATCATAAAAATCATAAATATCATAAATGTCATAAATATCATAAATATCATAAATAACATAAATATCATAAATATCATAAATATCATAAATATCATAAATATCATAAATATCATAAATATCATAAATATCATAAATATCACAAATATCACAAATATCATAAATATCATAAATATCATAAATATCATAAATATCATAAATATCATAAATATCATAAATATCATAAATATTATAAATATCATAAATATCATAAACATCATAAATCACTTAAATATCATAAATATGATAAATATCATAAATATCATAAACATCATAAACATCATAAATATCATAAATATCATAAATATAATAAATATCATAAATATCATAAATATCATAAATATCATAAATATCATTAATATCATAAATATCATAAATATCATAAATATCATAAATATCATAAATATCATAAATATCATAAATATCATAAATATCATAAATATCATAAATATCATAAATATCATAAATATCATAAATATCATAAATATCATAAATATTATAAATATCATAAATATCATAAATATCATAAATATCATAAATATCATAAATATCATAAATATCATAAATATCGTAAATATCATAAATATCATAAATGTCATAAATATCACAAATATCATAAATATCATAAATATCATAAATATCATAATAATTGTAAAATTTACAAATCTTACACTATTATGAAAACTTTTGATTTAAGTTTAAGTTTTTTAAATTGCATAAATTTCCTATAACAACTTCACTCTTCTTGTATAACCACTCTGCAACAAAAAAATCAACTTTTACATCTTTTTCTCTCCTTCTTTGGATTTCCCATTGTCCTTTATCGCAGTAGCTTAGTGGTCATTCATTAATGCTTCCTCAATTGTGTACGTGACAATGATAGAATGTCACTAAAAAATCAACTTTTCCACACAATGTGGAAGACAAAAACTTCTAGAAAAACGAACGAGAAAAAACAACACCAAAACACAACGTCCAAAAAAACTCAAACTTTTATTGACAAATTTACAAGATTGTTGGAAAGTGGCAAAAAGGACCTTTATTCTCTCAAGCTCGCATACTCATACACACAACTACAAATGTAACGTTTACCCTTTTGTGTAGTCATATGCATATTTACAAAAACTTCAACTAAACACCCACAAATTGCTGCTGGCATTCATACTTTGCCTGTAAGAGCATATGGGACGGCAGCAATCCATATTTCATAGCCAAGGAAGCGGTCGACGACAAATCATTTGGTTACATGATGATGTTTAAACATTCATCGAACAGAAATGATCAAAAAACAATATTTACAAAGTCAATGCATTAGCAAATGTTCTAAATTTTTCAACAATTTGCACTACTATGGAAAAGTAAAATCGGTCTAGTTTTAGAACCGGGTTTTCGGTTATGTAATTAATTTTACAGTTAAGGCACCGGAATTTAAAATATTAAAAACGAGTTTGTTAGTAAAACTAAATAATTGCTTCAATTTTGTATACCATTGAACTGACGTGCTAATTAACGATGAACCCGGAAAACCGGTTTTTTTTCAAAACCTGCAAAAACTTTGAATTCAAATTCTTCCCTATCTAAAAGCTGTAACTACAATCAAGCAACACAAGTGTCATATGTCTTTGTATCTAAATTTCTAGACATACTCATACATATGCAAAGTGTTCGTGTTGTTCACTCTATGGGTTTCCTTCAATGTTGTTGATGTCGTCGCCGTTGCTGTTGTCAGCAACATGGATTATTACTGTTTGGCTAACGTTGAATACACGTACAACCGCCGTATGTATAGCTCTGTGTGCGAATGTTTATTTTTATGTGTATGCGAGTGTGTGTGCATGTTTTTTGTTTGTAGTTGTATGTATTGAATACTAATTGAGTTGTATGTGGTCAAACGGTCGGTCGCTCACATGCAACCAAATAATACATGATTGACTACACTAGTTATTAGTTGTACAACTCACATTTGTTCGGACGTGTTGTTTGTAGTTTGTGTCATTTTTTTGTGCTCTTTATGTAGTGTTGGGTGTGTGTGGGTGTGTATGTCGCACTGACATTCGTATATTGTTGTTTATGTGTAGAGATATACGTATAGTTCTGTAACATACATATCTATATGTTACATCAAAGTACAGTGGCGTTGAATGCTAATTAAAAATCAATGTCATAAATATGCTAAATATAAAAATATCAGAAATATCGCAAATATCACAAAAATTATACATTAATAAATATCATAGATATTTTTTGTATTTATTGTATATTTAAGATATTATTAGAAATTATGTTATTTATGATATTTATGATATTTATGGTATTTATGATATTTATGATATTTATCATATTTATCATATTTATGGTATTTATGATATTTATGATATTTATAATATTTATGATATTTTTGATATTTATGATATTTATGATATTTATGACATTTATGATATTTATGATATTTATGATATTTATGATATTTATGATATTTATGATATTTATGATATTTATGATATTTATGATATTTATGATATTTATGATATTTATGATATTAATGATATTTATGATATTTATGATATTTATGATATTTATGATATTTATGATATTTATGATATTTATGATATTTATGATATTTATGATATTTATGATATTTATGATATTTATGATATTTATGATATTTATGATATTTATGATATTTATGATATTTATGATATTTATGATATTTATGATATTTATGATATTTATGATATTTATGATATTTATGATATTTATGATATTTATGATATTTATGATATTTATGATATTTATGATATTTATGATATTTATGATATTTATGATATTTATGATATTTATGATATTTATGATATTTATGATATTTATGATATTTAGGATATTTATGATATTTTTATAATTGTTATACTTATATACTAATATAATTGTTATACTTGTTATAATTTTTAACTTTGTATTTATTGTTATAATTGTTATAATTGCTATAATTGCCATAATTGTTATAATATGTAAAATTGTTGTAATATTTAACATATTTACGATATTGATGATATTTATTATGTTCTGGTATTTATTTATGTTATGTTAGTTAGTTTATGTTAGTTATTATATTTATGAATTTATGATATTAATGATATTTATGATATATATGATATTTATGATATTTATGATGTTTATGATATTTGTGATATTTGTGATATTTATGATATTTGTGATATTTATGATATTTATGATATTTATGATATTTGTGGTATTTATGATATTTATGTTATTATGATATTTATGATATTTATGATATTTATGATATTTATGATATTTATGATATTTATGATATTTATGATATTTATGATATTTGTGATATTTATGATATTTATGATATTTATGATATTTATGATATTTGTGGTATTTATGATATTTATGATATTTATGATATTTATGATATTTATGATATTTATGATATTTATGATATTTATGATATTTATGATATTTATGATATTTATGATATTTATGATATTTATGATATTTATGATATTTATGATATTTTTGCTATTTATGATATTTATGATATTTATGATATTTATGATATTTATGACATTTATGATATTTATGATATTTATGATATTTATGATATTTATGATATTTATGATATTTGTGATATTTATGATATTTATGATATTTATGATATTTGTGATATTTATGATATTTATGATATTTGTGGTATTTATGATATTTATGATATTTATGATATTTATGATATTTATGATATTTATGATATTTATGATATTTATGATATTTATGATATTTATGATATTTATGATATTTATGATATTTATGATATTTATGATATTTATGATATTTATGATATTTATGATATTTATGATATTTATGATATTTATGATATTTATGATATTTATGATATTTATGATATTTATGATATTTATGATATTTATGATATTTATGATATTTATGATATTTATGATATTTATGATATTTATGATATTTATGATATTTATGATATTTATGATATTTATGATATTTATGATATTTTTGCTATTTATGATATTTATGATATTCATGATATTTATGATATTTATGATATTTATGATATTTATGACATTTATGATATTTATGATATTTATGATATTTATGATATTTATGATATTTATGATATTTATGATATTTGTGATATTTATGATATTTATGATATTTATGATATTTGTGATATTTATGATATTTATGATATTTATGATATTTATGATATTTATGATATTTATGATATATAGATATTAATAAAATGTATGATATTTATGATATTTGTTATATTCAAAATATGTATAGTATTTGTTTTATTTATGATTTTTGTATCATTTGCCACGAGTACTCCACATATAATTTCCAAACCACTGTGCACAGTACATTGCTTGGCCAACAACATTTGTTCACAGTTTTGCCTTTTTCTCTCATCCTTTGTATCGTTGTAGTTGTCTGTTACTACATGTTCTGCATACTTACACTCATAAGTGACACGTGTATGAGTATGAGTATTGTAGTTGTTGTATTTGTGGGAGTCTTGTGTATCGGTGTATGTGTTATGCATATTAAAATTCAATATCCACACGAGTATTTGAGGTTCTCTCCTGTAGTATAGTTGCTATTGACTTTTGTTTTACCTCATACCATACCAGCGTAATAGTATTCAGAAAGTGACACTTGCAGCTCTTGTTGATGTAGAAATTATTGTAGTTTGTGAAGTAATCGGATGCCATTGAAGTTGTTTGAAACAATTGTTTTTAGTGTGCGGACATTTAATCAGGATATTCAATTATAACAACGTTTACATAATAATCTGTCGATTTATGAAAAATGAGCGGCACAGCACTTTTGTGTTGTGAATTTAACACAGTAGTTGATTGCGATATAGGCGAAACTGTCAGCCTCCTAAAAATATGCAACAGTCCTTTTAATTTCCATCGATATTATGTTGTTAATTGCATGCCAAAGTTATGATAACAAAATGCATATAAAACATAATAAAAAATTCAGCTTTAGAACAATTTATTTTCAATTAAAGAAAATTTTTGTACTTTAACAAACTCTGATATTTCTACGTTAAAAATTGTTTATGTAATGTTTCTCGGAAGATAATTCGTTTCTCTATGCCTTGCAAGTATGCACATCGAATAAAACCGGTTACTGTTATACTCAACATTTTTCCCCCTTTCTCCAAATACATGTCTAGGTCAATATTTCTTTGCCTGTGTACGAATGTCCCATCATGTATCAATGAATGTCTTCTTCTTTATTGGTTTATGTTACATTAGGGAATGCGATTTATTGATGTTTCTGGTGTTGGGCCAAGGGAGTTCTGAGTACGAATGAGGAGAACTCACCAACACCTAAACACACAAGTGCTCTCAGGAGATAATTTATCAATTCATTAACTAATGATGGTGGGAACAGTGGTGGTCATGCGGTAGATGACATATGGTGTAGAATATTTAAACAGTTGGCACTCTGAGGTAACTTGTGTGATTTCAATGACCGACCGTCTGGTAACATTTCAATGATATATAGAGATACACATTAAAGTACGATGTGGGACAAGTGTTTAAGGAATTCTCGAGAGACAGGGATTGAATAACGAAAATGTATACAAATAACACAAACATATTATAATTAACGATTGTGTTGGAAATTGGTGAAATTAATGATATTTATGATATTTATGATATTTATGATATTTATGATATTTATGATATTTATGATATTTATGATATTTATGATATTTATGATATTTATGATATTTATGATATTTATGATATTTATGATATTTATGATATTTATGATATTTATGATATTTATGATATTTATGATATTTATGATATTTATGATATTTATGTTAGTTATTATATTTATGATATTTATGATATTTATGATATTTATGATATTTATGATATTTATGATATTTATGATATTTATGATATTTATGATATTTATGATATTTATAATATTTATGATATTTATGATATTTATGATATTTATGATATTTATGATATTTATGATATTTATGATATTTATGATATTTATGATATTTATGATATTTATGATATTTATGATATTTATGATATTTATGATATATATGATATTTATGATATTTATGATATTTATGATATTTATGATATTTATGATATTTATGATATTTATGATATTTATGATATTTATGATATTTATGTTATTTATGATATTTATGATATTTATGATTTTAATGATATTTATGATATTTATGATATTTATGATATTTATGATATTTATGATATTTATGATATTTATGATATTTATGATATTTATGATATTTATGATATTTATGATATTTATGATATTTATGATATTTATGATATTTATGATATTTATGATATTTATGATATTTATGATATTTATGATATTTATGATATTTATGATATTTATGATATTTATGATATTTATGAGTTTTATGATATTTATGATATTTATGATATTTATGATATTTATGATATTTATGATATTTATGATATTGATGATATTGATGATATTTGTGATATTTATGATATTTATGAGATTTATGATATTTATGATATTTATGATATTTATGATATTTATGATATTTATGATATTTATGATATTTATGATATTTATGATATTTTTGATATTTTTGATATTTTCGATATTTTCAATATTTATGGTATTTATGGTAGTTATTATATTTATGATATTTAAAAAATTTATGATATGTTACAATTATGATAACTGTTATAACTGTGATAATTGTTTTAATTGTAATAATTGTTATAAATGTTATAATTTTTATAATTGTTATTGTTACAATTTTTATAATTGTTATAATTATTATAATTTTTATAATTGTTATAAATGTTATAATTTTTATATTTTTCATAATAGTTACAATTATAAAAATTGTTATAATTGTTGTGATTGTTATAGTTGCTATAATTGTTTTAATTGTTATAATTGTTATAGTTGTTATAATTGTTATAATTGTTATAAATGTTATAATTGTTATAATTGTTATAATTGTTATAATTGTTATGATTGTTATAATTGTTATAATTGTTTTATTTTCATAATTGTTATAATTGTTATGATCGTTATAATTGTTTTATTTTCATAATTGTTATAATTGTTATATTTTTCATAATTGTTACAATTATAAAAATTGTTATAATTGTTGTGATTGTTACAATTATAAAAATTTTTATAATTGTTGTGATTGTTATAATTATAAAAATTGTTATAATTGTTGTGATTGTTATAATAATTATAATTTTTACAATTTTTATAATTGTTATAATTTTTATAATTTATATAATTGGTATACTTCTTATAATTGTTATAATTATTATAATTTTTACAATTTTTATAATTATTATAATTGTTATAATTGTTATAATTGTTTTAATTGTTTTAATTGTTATAATTGTTATAAAAGTTATAACTGTTATAATTGTTATAATTGTTATAACTGTTTAACTGTCATAATTGTTATAATTGTTCTAACTGTAATAATTGTTATATTTTTGTAAGTGTTATAATGTGCAATTTTTTTATTATAACAAAACTTATTAAATTTTTTTGAATTTACAAAATTTCCTCAAATTCAGTGAAAATCTGACATTTTATTCTTATCTTTCTTTACATTGTGTTTTGTACATTTTAACAACTTTTTAATTTTTTTTTTCTGTGAAAAAAACAACATTCAACCTCCACAACAGCAAGAAAAAAATCTGACGAGACCATAACCACAATTTGATATTTGTTTTCCTCCATTCATGTTTTCTGACTGACTTCTGTAAATAACCAACAACAAACGTACCATAAAATACCAAAAACCAATTTCAATTTAATATCCCAGATATCAGTTTCTGTTTGGGATTCGCCGCAAAAAAATATAAACTCCAATTAAAAGATGAAGCCAAAAAAAATCCAAAAATATCAAGAAAATTCTACATTGGTGAAGAAGCAAAATTGTGAAGAAAAAAGCAACACAAAATAACAATAAAGTTTTGTGAGAAATGCTTGTCAGAAAATATAACCGATAAAGTTAAGATTAAACGCAAATTTATACACTGACAGAAATTTTCGCTACATCAAAGACACAATTTCAATTCATTCATGATTTCTTGTATTGTAAGGCGACGAGAATATTTAACGCCAGTTTTTGTTATAATTGTTTTAATTGTTATAATTGTTATAATTGTTATAATTGTTATAATTGTTATAATTGTTATAATTGTTATAATTGTTATAATTGTTATAATTGTTATAATTGTTATAATTGTTATAATTGTTATAATTGTTATAATTGTTATAATTGTTATAATTGTTATAATTGTTATAATTGTTATAATTGTTATAATTGTTATAATTGTTATAATTGTTATAATTGTTATAATTGTAATAATTGTTATAATTGTAATAATTGTTATAATTGTTATAATTTTTATAATTGTTATAATTGTTATAATTGTTATAATTGTTATAATTGTTATAATTGTTATAATTGTTATAATTGTTATAATTGTTATAATTGTTACAATTGTTATAATTGTTATATTTGTTATAATTGTTATAATTGTTATAATTGTTATAATTGTTATAATTGTTATAATTGTTATAATTGTTATAATTGTTATAATTGTTATAATTGTTATAATTGTTATAATTGTTATAATTGTTATAATTGTTATAATTATAATTGTGATAAATGTTATAATTGTTATAACTGTTATAACTTTTATAATTGTTATAACTGTTATAATTGTTATAACTGTTATATAATTGTTATTTTGTATAAAAGACAGATTACACATTTTCCTGTTTAAAGTTTCGTTAAGTGTTTTCTCTGCCACAAACTCGTGCCCTAAGTAGTTTCGTGCATGGTTAGGTACTTGTGTAATTTCAAAGTTTTCTTCACTTTATCTTTAGTTAACAACAAAAACACATACGTATAAGTTTAAGAATCAACCTCATGTTTGCTTCTTTCAAATACCAGTTATTTTTTTTCCAAAGCAGAACCCCAAAAAATATGTATATAAAACTACACATACTAGAAGTTAACAACATAAATACTTCAGCTCTCTGCACACATAAAATGTTATGTCCATGGGATGATGCTTGGATGGTGAAAGAATTTGGTGCCAAGTACAAAAAAGAAGAAACGGTATCATCAGTCGAAAGTTACACTTTATTTACTTCCAAAATGAATGCATAACATTAGGTCTCTCTCCTATGAGCTCTCTCTCTCCCCACGTTGTGCTAACAGCAAAAAGGAGTTTAATTTGATGATAACATTAAATTACCGTCCACATCTTCAGCATACGAAATTGTGTTGAGTCCATAAAATATTTTGCAAAACAACAAGAAAACATTACTGGTCATACATACAAATGAGTGGATATGAGAAATTTTTTTTTAGAATTTGTGGTTTACCCTCTATGCAACATTGCACTAGCCATTGTGCAGTAGGTTACGGGTATACATCACACTATAAGAAATTTTCCTTCCAAAAAGTTTGAGACCAAACTTATAGGCTGCTGAGGGCTAACCACCACCGCCCCCTCATCTTCCCTTCCCCTAGACGTGATGTGTGTACATCCAATATTTTCTATTAGCCATTTTATTGTTGTTATTTTTGTAGTTTATGCAAATTTGTCCATGTGTATGTATGTAAATACATGCATGCACTCCATATATGTTAGTTGTTGTGTGTTCTGTTGCATTACACTGTCGTAGTCGTTGTTGTTGTTGTTATACAAATATGTAATAATACGTGTTTGTTGTTTGGAAAACAAAACGACGACAACAATTGCTGCATACAAACACCATCAAAAAACAATTTGTATGGCAGTTAACAGTTTGATAGTTTTGATAGCTTTCAGTTGTTGTTGTTGTTGCTGGTGCCATGAAATGGTCTCAGTCCATTGGCTTCACTCGTTGATGTTGTCCATAGTAAAATGTTGTAGGTTATTGACCAAACATTACATTTCGTTGTTGTTGTTGTTGTTTGCTGCTGCTGTTATTGTGGTCACAAGTAAATATGCACATTTTGTGGTATCTGGAAGTTTATTTTATAATAGTTTGGTTTTTTTCGTGCGCTCCATTAATGGACTTTCCTTTTAGGGTGTGTGTGTGAAGGTGGGTGGGTGAATGAGAGATAAATGGAATACACTCAGGCAAAGAATAGAGATATGGGAAAAGCTCTTTTTATTCAAAAATTTTCTTAAATCTTAAAAAATTAACCTAGAATTTTAGTTCTTACAAATTTTTATTTGATAAATTTTTTTACTAATTACAAATTTGTTCTTTTTCCCATTTTAGAAACACCCCAGCCCTCTCAACATTGCCCCCGTAAAAATGGTTACTTCGGCCATGAAAAACCTGGCATTTGCGATAAATTCTATTACTGCGTCGATGGCCAATTCAACATGATCACCTGCCCCATTGGTCTGGTCTTCAATCCCAAAACTGGTATTTGCACTTGGCCCGATGAGGTTGGTGTGACCGGTTGCAAATCCGAAGATATTTTCGAATTCGAATGTCCTGCCGTAAATGAAACCGTTGCCGTAACTCATCCCCGTTATGCTGATCCCGATGATTGCCAATATTTCTATGTGTGTGTCAATGGTGATTTGCCCAGACGTAATGGCTGCAAATTGGGTCAAGTGTTCGATGACAGCAAGAAATTGTGTGAATGGGCCCGTAAAGTACCAGAATGGTAAGTTATTACAAAAGAGTATATCTTCTCTAGAACGATTTGTATAACACAATTTTTTATAACAGCGCCGATTGGTACAAGGACAGATTGAGCGATGCTGAGTTGGAGGAATTGGAAAATCCCAAACCCAAAGAAAAGAAACCTCAGCGCACACGTGGCCAATCACGTCGCAAGCCCGCCCATATCGAGGAAGATGATGAATAAGGCAGTGAAGTGCCAGGGCAGTACGTTTGGAAACGGCTTTTCTAAAGACTGCAGCTTTTAAAGGAAACCAGTTAGCTTTAAGTTTTGATACTTTGTAAAGAAAAAAGAGAAATTTAATATTTTATTTTTTTTTGTTTTAAATTAAAGTTTGTAATAAAGTAAAAAGAGAAGTGTAAAGAAGTCGAAAATAATGAGTGATAATGTGTTTTAGTTTAAAGGGAGTTTTATGGTGATACAAAAGAGCTTAAAGTGCAATAAGTATAAATGTCAACAGATATAGCCCATATTTACTCCTGAGTCATATTTTGATAAGCGTTACATACACCTTGATTGAATTCAGTGTACTTACAAAAAATGTATATATGAAAGTGAATAAAGAATTGCCAATCAGACACAAGACTTCGATGAATTAAAGGAATAAGCTTTTTACCCCTATTAGACCTAGCAAATTGCAGTTTTTGAAAGAGGTATAATGGTTTCTGAGTAAATATTATTTTATGAAGGTAAATAAGGGTCTTTATGTTTAGAAGGTTGTTAAAAGAGACACCATACACCATACATGAGGGACAGGTTGGAATCTTTTCAATCCATATATATATCGAATAGTATTATTAAAAACAACATTCAGTTTACTCTTGCTAGAGGAATCACTGTTAGAAAATAGCTCACAACCAAAGAACAATCCAGGCAGTATGTTCGACTTTGCAAGTAGTACACATATTTGAGGAGGAAATTGTATTAACAATTTCAATGTTTTCGTATCATACGCTATGTAGCCTCCTACCCGTAGGGTGAGGGTATAATTATAACATCTGTAAAAGTTATAACAATTATAATAGTTTTAATCATTATACTAATTGTAACAATTTCCGCAACTGAAACAATTTTAACAGTTATAAGGCTCACAGCAATTATAACAGTTATAACAAGTAGAACAATAATAATAAGAGTTTTAACGATTATAGCAATTACAGCAATTATAACTATTATAACACCTTATGAACAGTTATGATAATTATAAAAATTCTAACAATAATAACAATTATAAAATTTACAACAATTATAGCAACTATAACAGTTATAATTTTTAAAACTATAACAATTAAAAAAATTTCAACAATTATAACACATATAACATATATAACAGTTATGATAATTTTAACAAGTAGAACAATTACAACAACTTTAACATATATTATAATTATAACAGTTATAACACCTATAGCAATTATAACAACTACAAGCATTATAACAATTGTTACAACTATAAAAATTATAACAAATATTTCAAAATGGCATTAATACCATAAATTTTCTAAATACCAGAAAATAATAAATATCGTAAATATCCTAAATATATTAAATATTACAACAGTTGTAACAATGATAAGAATTTTACCAATTAAAACAATTCTACCAATTGTAACAATTATAACAATCATAACAATTATAACATTTACAACAATTATAATAATTATAACAATTATACAAATTATAAAAATTATAAGAATTATATCAATTATAATAATTATAACAATTATAAAAATTATAAAAATTATAACAATTATAGTAATTATAATAATTATAATAATTATAACAATTATAACAATTATACAATTATAACAATTATAACAATTATAACAATTATAACAATTATAACAATTATAACAATTATAACAATTATAACAATTATAACAATTATAACAATTATAACAATTATAACAATTATAACAATTATAACAATTATAACAATTATAACAATTATAACAATTATAACAATTTCAACAATTATAACAGTTATACCAAGTATAACAATTAATTACAGCTATAACAAATATCACAATTATAACAAATATTAAAATGATAACAATTTTAACAATTACAAAAATTTTAATAAATATAAGAATTACAACAATTATAACAATCATAACATTTATATCAGTTATATTGCTATTAAAATTTTTATAATTGTCATATTTGTTATAAATATTTAAATTGTTATAGTTTCAAATGTTGTCATTGTTATTGTAATAATTATATTTTTAAGAATTTTTTTTTTAAATTTTATTATTTAGACAATTTTTATTATTTTTAAATTATTTATAACTTATTATTTTTTAATTTATATTATATTTATAACTTTAATATTTTTATATTATTATTTTTATTTTTGCAATTTTTATAATTTTAAAAATTTTTATAATTTTTGTATATTTCAGATAATTTTGGTAATTTTTATAATTTTATTTTTACAATTTTTATAGTTACTATAATTTTTATAATTCTTATTTTTATTATAATTTTTATAATTCTTATTTTTATTATAATTTTTATAATTATTATAATTTTTATAATTTTAATAATTTCTATAATTTTTATAGCTTTTATTATTTTTATAGTTTTTAAATATTTATAATTGAATTTTACAAACATTTATAATTTCTATAATTTTTTTATATTTCACATAATTTATTTAATTTTTTGTTATATTTTTAAAAATTTTTTAGTTTCTATAATTTTTATAATTGTCGTTATTATTATAATGTTTATAATTTTTAAAATTTTTATAATATTTATAATTTTTATAATTTTAGTAGTTTTAATGATGTTTATAATTTTAATAATTTTTATAATTTCTATAATTTTTATATTTTTTATAATTTTTATATATTTTTGTTAAATTTTTTTATTTCACGCTATTTATAATTTTTTAAATTTCTAAAATTTTTATAATTTTTGAAATTTTTATATAATTTTATTTATTTTATTTTATAATTGTTATGATTATAATTTTTATAGATTTTATAATTTTTATAACTTGTTATTTTTATAATTATAAAACAATAGTCATAATTCATCAGATCAACAAAACAAGAAATTTTTATATATTATATAATTTTTATATTTTTTTTTTTGTTTTAAAAATTTTTGTAAATTTTTTTGTTTTTTGAAATTTTTATCATTATACAATATTGGCCATAACGTGAGATCGGGGCAAAAATTATATAATTTTAAATAAACAATGTTGTCTATATATGTTCTGAATATAGTTTTTAGTTCAACTCACTAGTTAAAATTTAACGGCGAAAAAAAATAAAAAAAAATATGTTGTGATAAACGTACCTCCTCATGGTCAAATCATCTCCCTTAGCAATCATCATTTATCATTCATCATTTTTATAACCACTCCATAACATCACTATCATCATCCCATCAATGTCATGACTGTCAAAATTCGCAACGCTGTGAGTTATTTCATTTAAACATTCAGCAACATTTATTTCTATGTCCTTAATCTAAAGAGTATGTACATCCTGGCAGGAAGCAAAAATGCAACAAAAACAACGAGGAAAACTACATAAATCTTATGAATCAGCAGCATTCTTGGCGTATGCTACAAGAGGATGACTTAGACTGCTGGTAGAATAGAGTGGCAAAAATGCAAATAGTTGCATACTTAGGGTTATCACTAGACCATCATCGAACTTCTTAGAATAAAAAGAGCAAACAATTTAATAAATTAAAAAAAAAATTAAAAAAGTTTAAAAATATTCCAACAAAAGGTCTTTAACTAAACAACGTTAACCTTGACGCAGCTATTGTCAACGTTAGCTTGCTCAATGAAGTAACAGTAATTGTTGCTGCTGCTACTAAAGCTTTGACTTTAGAACGTTGCTGCACTGCATTCTTTCTTTTTTACTAGCTCCATAAAAATCCCGTAAACATTTGTCCCCCATCGATACGATAAGCTCGGTGGCGTCTGGGTAAGTGCATATTTCGTTTCGTTTTCAATTCCTTAAACAGCCATTGCTGGAAAAAACATGAGAACTGTTATCGTTGCTTATGGTTATTCGTCTTTTTTTTTTAAAGGATACACTTTATATGGTTTCTTAAAGGATACGTGATAGAAAGAAGGGGTGCCTTAAAGTTGTTATTTTGGTAAGCTTTATGTTTATGGGGCATGTATTTGTGTTGATTATGTTGGAAATCAGGTTATGCAATTGTTCTCTGAGGGGGTAGGAAAGTAGTGGAAGGACAATATTATTATGATATACAAATGGATCATCGTGACTCTCACGAATAACTCTGGAAAAAATAGAAATTTAAATATTGTATATTGTTGGACTTTTATTTAATAAATTGACAAGTACGAAAAAGTTCACTAAAAATTAATTGCATTGTACCGTCAAGTACTATTGTTGTATCAAAAAGTGCATTAATTGTACCAAAAAGTATATTTTTTGTACCACAAAGTACTTTTATTATAATAAAAGGTATTAATGTTGTATCAAAAAGTACCTTTTTGTACCAAAAAGTACATTTATTGTAACTAAAAGTACATTTATTGTACCAAAAAATGAATAATGTACTTAAAAGTACAGTTGTTGTAACAAATATATCATTTTTCAGCTCATTGATTTGGGATTCAATTGTGAGAGCTGCATGTGAAAGTAGCCCCAAAAAGAAGAAGTTCTGCATCATTCGTTTTGTCAAGTTACATGCCATAATAATTTAATATCGGTTTGAAGTTAGTAAGTATCGTATAGGGGAATTTGTCACGTTTTAGGCTCATTTGTTTAACATAACTCGAGAGCTAAAAGTGCGATTTAGCTGAAACAAATTTTAAAAAATTTAGAATTACAATTTCTTTAATCTGTTTTATATAATGTTTCCCTACATAAGCAATAGTTTAACTTTTCCATTTATAAAATGATTTTAAACTGGGTTTATTTCGTAGCAGTTACAATAAAACTGTTGTACTCCGTGGCGTATGATTTACGTGGAATATAACTTATGATAATCATATGCCACCATACAACAAAAGAACCTATAACGTGACAAATTCCCCTATACGATACTTACTAACTTCAAACCGATATTGAATTATTATGGCATCTAACTTGACAAAACGAATGATGCAGAACGTCCTCTTTTTGGGGCTACTTTCACGTGCAGTTTTCAGAATTGAGTCCCAAAATCATGTGTTGCACTGTGCTATGAAACGATTCACAGAACAAAACATTCTCAATATTTTTTATAATGTGTTACATATTTGATAAAGCCGCCTCTTATTTTGTGACCGCAATCGGTTCTTCGGTGAAATTTTTCATAAACACTCTTTTTCCCGTACCCTGCAATTATTGAACTTTTTCTAATCTTTGGTAGTTTGTATAAACATTATGTCCCTCGATATGGTTACAAAACGGAAAAATACATCTATACATATATAGTATATGTACTTGTATATGTTCACCATAAATAGCTTATTTTTACCCCCTTATGGTATCGTAATGGTATTGCTTTTTTTATAGTTAACTAAATGGCAAAAGTTTCAATTTTCACAATTGCGTTTGATTTTCAAGGTAACCCGAAGGGGTTGATAAAGAGTTATGCATTTTTTCCCCACAATAGAGTCGTAATGCTTCCTATAAACCGCGGCAAGGGATTGAGATTTGTGTTATTTCTTTTGAAGATTGAAATTTATGTAGATTCGGATGCAACGACTCAATAAATTTGGTGGAATTTTCATATATGCATCACAAGATGTTTGTCATAAATATTGCAGAAAAGGAATTTATATTCAAAGGATTTCTAAAAAATAAACGTAATCATATAGTAAAAGTTATATTTAAACTCTCCCATACATATTATTATTATGGAAAATTTACACTAATAGTACTAAAATATTAATGTTACACAATAATGCATAATTCGGATATGCAAAACTTCTATGCACTCCTCTTAATTAACAAACAAAATAAAATAACAACTACAAAAAATACTACATGTTATCAAATATTTCACATGTGTTATGTCAAAGCAGTTCAAACAGCGCTCTCCACATATCAAATGTAATCAATTATTTTTACATGTTATGAATGAATGCCAACATTATGTTAGTAATTCAAATATTTATTCTTGCCAATAATTCTAGTATAAATCATAGAATTACATATGCATATAAATGTTATATATATAAAACTCTGATAAAATATTTAAATGTACCATATGCAGATAGTAGAAGTAGAAAACTTTATTTACTTTCAATGTAATCGATAACAAAATCTAAAAGCCTAAACAATTGCAAAATATATTTTAAAAATACACACAAATTTTTCAGTTAAAATCCCATTCGAACATATCAAATATTAGTGGGAAAGTGGCAGAATCAATTATATGGTAAAAGGCGACTTATGATTAAGCTATCTTGCAATAATAATAAATAAGATAAAGATAAAGATAAAGATAAAGATAAAGATAAAGATAAAGATAAAGATAAAGATAAAGATAAAGATAAAGATAAAGATAAAGATAAAGATAAAGATAAAGATAAAGATAAAGATAAAGATAAAGATAAAGATAAAGATAAAGATAAAGATAAAGATAAAGATAAAGATAAAGATAAAGATAAAGATAAAGATAAAGATAAAGATAAAGATAAAGATAAAGATAAAGATAAAGATAAAGATAAAGATAAAGATAAAGATAAAGATAAAGATAAAGATAAAGATAAAGATAAAGATAAAGATAAAGATAAAGATAAAGATAAAGATAAAGATAAAGATAAAGATAAAGATAAAGATAAAGATAAAGATAAAGATAAAGATAAAGATAAAGATAAAGATAAAGATAAAGATAAAGATAAAGATAAAGATAAAGATAAAGATAAAGATAAAGATAAAGATAAAGATAAAGATAAAGATAAAGATAAAGATAAAGATAAAGATAAAGATAAAGATAAAGATAAAGATAAAGATAAAGATAAAGATAAAGATAAAGATAAAGATAAAGATAAAGATAAAGATAAAGATAAAGATAAAGATAAAGATAAAGATAAAGATAAAGATAAAGATAAAGATAAAGATAAAGATAAAGATAAAGATAAAGATAAAGATAAAGATAAAGATAAAGATAAATGAAAATAAAAATATAAATAAAAATTAAAATATAAAAATAAATTAAAACCAAAATTAAAAAAAAATTTTAAATTACAAATAAAAAAAAATTAAATAAAAATATAAACAAAAATGTAAATGAAAAATAAAATTAAAATAAAAATAAAAATATGAATGAAAATGAAAATCAAATAAAAACTAAAAAAAAAATAAAATAAAAATTAAATAAATTAAACAATAAAAATATATAAATTGAAAATAAAAATTAAAATTTAAACAAAAATTAAAATTAATATAAATATGAAAATTAAACTTAAAATAAATTAAGTTACAATAAAAATACAACTATAAGTAGAAATATAAACAAAAATAAAATTAAAATAAAATAAAAAAAAAATAAATAAAAATAATAATAAAACAAAAAAAAAATAAAAATAAAAAAAAAAATAATATATAGATAAAGACAATAATAAAACTTAAAATATAAATAAAAATTAAAATAAAAAATAAAAATATTAATAAAAGGGGTCTGAAGATGAACTCGTCATGGAGTTCGAAACGCGTCATCCTAGTGCGTGACACACTGAATTTGACCAAAAATATCAAACAATAAAAAACACTTTTCTGATCGTAAGCCGAATTTGATGTATCATTTGATACACTTTAACGTAAATTTAATATTAATAAAAATTAAAATAAAAATATAAAAAAAATTAAATTTATAATGAAAAAAAAAAAATATATATAGATAAAAATAAAAATAAGAATAAAAATTAAAATCAAAATAAAATTAAAAATAAAAATAAAAAACAAAAAAACACATTTTATTGAAATTTCGAAATTTTCTTTATATGATAAAGTTAGTGTGATGAAAGGTAAAGCTTCTGATTGGTTTAACTTGGCACACGCAGAGTGATCCTTGTCAATTGCACTACAAGTCTACTCACAGAGCTCTTTATTCGTGGTACTACTGCGGTCGGATTGGAGTACCTCCATGTGGTGACGCTTGGAAACGTGCTATTGACACCCGCCGAAGCACAGTTAACTGTGAGAGGCGAAACCTGAAACCCAGGCACGTCGGCTCAGAGTGAGCGTTACCCCCTGGTCAGCGTCTGACACAGAATGGGTGGCTGTAATAAAATCCTGGCAGGAGGAGAAAACTGCGACGTGGTGCGTTGGGCTTGCAACTCGCCACCGACGTTTGAACTATTGCAATGAAAAGAAGTAAGAAAATAATAAAATGGACCCCACAAAATGTTGACGACCACCGCAAACAGATTAAGGGCCATGATTTAAGGATATTCACATGGAATGTTAGAACACTGTATAGACCAGGTGCCTCTATCCAACTGACGGCAGTTCTCGAAGAATACAAGGCTGACATAACCGCTTTACAGAAAATCCGGTGGACGGGACATAGGGGCTCGTCCATGAAACATGTCTGGGGCACCATATTCCACAAAAGCAACATGCCACTAGCATATGGCAAAGATCTCATCACTACGAAAGGAGTTCGCAAAATGGGTTAAGCGGTCAGCGAGGACAAAAAAAAATTATTTCGATGAACGAAGAGTCCTTTTAATGGGGACGCACCGTGAAGGTTGACAACACAGTACAACTCATGATTTTAGGCCTCAATTCTGAGGACTGCACGTGATAGTAGCCCCAAAAAGAAGAATTTCTGCATTATTAATTTTATCAAGTTATATGCCATAATAATTTAATATAGATTTGAATTTAGCGAATTTGAATTTGTCACGTTTTATGCTCTTTTTTTAAAATAACATATATACTATATGGTGGCGTACGATTATCATAAGTAATATTCCACGTAAATCATACGCCACGGAGTAGAACAATTTTATTTTAACTGCTACAAAATAGACCCGGTTCAAATTCATTTGATAAATGGAAAAGTGAAACTGTTGCCTATATAGGGAAACGTTATAAGAACAGATTAAAAAAATTGTAATTCTTAATTTTTTTTTAATTTGTTTCAGCTAAATCGGACTAGTGGTTCTCGAGTTATGTCAAACAAAGAGCCTTAAACGTGACAAATTCCCCTATACGATCCTTACTAACTTCAAATCGATATTAAATTATTATGGCATGTAACTTGACAAAACAAATGATGCGGAACTTCTTCTTTTTGGGGCTACTTTGACGAGCAGTTCTCAGAATAGAATCCCAAATCAATGAGCTGAAAAATATTGTACTGTGTAATTATTGTTTTGAGGTTGTGTATGAATTTACCTACCTCGGATCTTCCGTCAATCAGGAATTCAAAGACTACGATGGCTGGGACATGTTGCCAGAAAAAATGTTAATGCTCCATTAAGTAAGTAAGTGAGTGAATTTCTTAACTCTACCTCTCATAATATCCCAACTGTATCATATTCAATTATCCTTACCAGCGTAGCGTTCCCATAGCTTTCGTTGTTACCCCAGCCAGCCAGGCTAGCCCCTTCAAACATTTGCTATTCTTTGCAAAACAAATCAACCAAAAATCTACGAACCCCCAAAAAATAAACATTATCGGTTTAGATGACCCCACAAATAACCAAAAAGCATTTAATTGTGGTTTTAAAAGCATTTAATGGATTTTGTGAATTTTAGACCTAAAATAAACGCCGCAACCAGCACAACTTTGGTCCAACAATAAATATTAAAATCGTATAAAATATCAATTTCAATTTCAAATGCACATATAACCCAATTTCAATGTCCCCCTCTCCAACCACGCCATGCTTTCCTTTGGGTTTGGGCGGGCACCATGCAAGCGAATGGGTATATACCAAAAATTATGAATGTGAATATTTTAGCAACAAACCATTGTGAGTAATAAATTTTCTATGAATTTCCTGTACCAAAAACAAAAATCACATTAAAATTAGTTTTTAGTTTTTGTAACAAATAGAGACATTCTTCTCTCTGTGTGTTGCCGTTGCTGGCAAAGGATATCTGCTGTATGCTAATCACCTTATAATAGGATAAAAATTAAAATAGCACAAAGCACAAATGAATTGCATGAATTGCTGCTGTGTGTATTATGATGAAGGTCATCGTCATCATCATCATCATCTCATCTTGCTAAAAGAGTTTATCATAAAAAACAAGGAGGAAAGTGCAGCAAAATCCATGTTGGGGCACTTCCTAAATTGGCCATAAATTAACCGACAAACTAAAAAAAGTAGCTTCCAACTTTTGAGACATGGCAACGGTTCGGGGAAACACAAATCAATATAATCTCGTTGCTGGTTGTTTTTGCTGCTGTATGCAGAACAAACTTGATGGAAACATAAAATTATATATTGGAAATGAAGTTGTTAGGAAATCAAATAAAAGTGATAACTTCGATTGACTTAAATTGATAGTATAATTTATAAAATGTAAAAAAAAACATCAATTAAAAGATTTACATGCTGACGAATCCTTCAGAGACTTTTAAAGAAATTGTTTTAAGAATTTTTACTTAACATATGAGTTTACGCTCTTAATTAAAGTTGGTTTCTTAGGAAAATATTCAAATTCATTCATTTACAAGGACATTGAAAAGGGGAGAAGGTCCTTGCATTTGTAAAAATATCACGACATCGCACAAATGACTTTTAGAAATTATTTTGTAACAATTACAGAAAAGTTCATAATTTTATACATTTATGGAATTTTGAAGACATTTTTAAGGAGTTTAATTACTTTCAAAGGGGTCAAAAATCTTTGAAATGTAAACAAAATATTTTGAAAATATTTTGTAACAGTAAGAAAAAAAATTTCATTATTTGTAACAATTATGTAGACCATATAGACAGTCTAAAATGTGCAACAATTTTTCTAACCGTTTTAAAGGACTTTGAGGTCAACAAAATTCTCAAAAGAAGCAAAAGGTCCTTGAAATCGCAACAATTTATATTGAAACTGTTTTTTTTTTAAGGGAGAAAAAATTCACAATTTTTAATTATATTATTTTGTATGATTTTGTTTACTCTCGTGTTATTAAAATGTACCGATTTTTAAATGAAATTACTTATGTATTTTTACAAACTTGCTTGTGGAGCGTAAACGGTTGGAGATAGGTCTTTCGGTCCCATGGCCAGACGAGACATTTAGTAAAACTGTGAAAAGAGTACAGCCAGCAAATGTAGTAAGTTAAATTAATAGTTATGGACATATGGAATGGGTATGGGTGTACCGAAAGGGTATTCTACTGTACCAACTGAAAATCATGAACAAATTTTGTATATTTTTATATTTTTAATATTGTGTTTATTACCAATAGGGTTTTTTTCACGAGTTGTCAAAGTATATTTTTATATCTTTATATTTTTATATTTTGATATTTTTATATTTTTATATTTTTATATTTTTATATTTTTATATTTTTATATTTTTATATTTTTATATTTTTATATTTTTATCTATATATATAAAAATGAAATGGTCCACGTATGTCATACCATCACTTGAGAACGGCTGGAGCGATTTGGCTGATTTTTTTTTTATTCGATTCGAAATTTTCCGTAGATTGTTTGTGTTGAAAAAAATCAAATCCAGGTGGCGCTAGGGTGGATTTATATCGAAAATTTGAATGCATGTACCAATTCAACTGAAATTTAGAATGGATATTCGTTTGATCGTGAGAAAGCATTTTATGTACAAATGGACCCGGTAGGTGGCGCTGGGGTCGGTTTACAATCAAAATTTTAACGAAAGGGCCAATTTAACTGAAATTCAGAATCTATGTTTGTTTGATCATCAGAAAAAATTGTATGTACAAATGGACCCGGTAGATGGGCTAGGGTGGATTTATATAGAAAATTTGAATGCATGTACCAATTTAACTGAAATTTAGAATTTATGTTTGTGGAACCTTAAGAAAAAATTGTTTGTATAAATTGACCCGGTAGGTGTCGCTAGGGTGGAATTATAAAGAAAATTTTTACGAATTAAACAATTTGACTGAAATTTTGAATGTATATTTGTTTTATTATGAGAATTTTTTTTGTATATATGGACCTACAGTTGATTCGGCTGGGGTTGAATTATTTCGAAAATTTATATCCATTGTCCGATTTTACTTAAACTTAAAATATATGATTTTTTTGACATGAGAAAATTTGAATGTATGTTTGGAACCAGTTGCCGGTGTTTAGCTTATGATACATATAATTTTTGGAATGTCATTTAGTCACTTTTTTTAACATCATAGTTATTCAGAAGTCTATATATATAAAACAGATGTACATTTTGATGTCACCATAATTGTGAAAACGGTTGACCCCATTTGTCCCAAAATTTCAGTGAAAGTTGAGGATTGGCTATAGATGGTCACCCAGACCGCAAAAAGGCTAAAAGAAGAATGACTAACTTTTATAATGGCGCACTTCCTACAGAATTAGAGAGCTTCACAAAGTGGTTTTTCCCATTTCGAAATTTAAGGGGACAATAACGAAAATATGAAGAACTGTTGATATCACCCAGACCATACGGTTAATGGGGTTGCTGAGCCTAATAAAGGCATTTTTGGAAATTCGTACTCCTTAGGATAAAAAGGTACAAACACCCAGTACACCAACGCAGAAAGTTTTATGTCAGTCTATCGGCTTAAAAATTTGGTTTTAGAATATATGCCTATCAATAAGTAAGTTTTCATCACATCATGGACGACACTGCTGATCCGTTTTAGCAATTCTTATAATAATATATAATATCTTTTAGATATATGAAGTACAAAATTTGTCCGGGAAAACCTCGCCCATTAAATTGAAATATTTTGGGGTCAAAGAAATAAACCAATCGTTTTTAGATTTCAACTACACTCAAGATTATAATATAGTATAATAGTCAAGTGTGGATCTCCAAAACGTGTGTACGCGCACAAATCCGAACGACTGCACCAAATTTTCAAAATTCCCTTGCTATGGAAAATATATAAGTAAGTGATGCAAACGAAAGAAGTCCTTCTGTAAGGTGCCGGCGTCAAATGTAGTTGTTTGGCCCATAGAAATGAGACGAATGCATAGAAAAGATTTACCACTGCATTTATGAATATTCCGGCTAAAATTTTATTTTTGAATAGAGGACGGAATACGCGTTGCAAAATGGTGAGGTTTATCTAAAGAGCACAAATTCAAGATGAAGATGATAATATAGAAACGATATGTTTATTTTGATCAGTAGGGGAGGGAAGGTAGTGTGATACAAATATATTTTGGTCGTGATGAAAGAAATTTTGATACATAGGTAGTACTTACCAATACTCGATCTGAGGACAAAGAGATCATAGCAAAAGTTTTGTTTTATTTTCCCTATCTTTCTTAATAATTATATTTATTTCTGTATATGTCACTTAACGTATCTTTTACGGCCTGACGGATGTTGATACAACTTTTTCTGATAAAAAGAGTTCGTATTATTAGATCTGAACTTCTTTAGCCTTCACTACCATCTACTTCGTGTAAACTTTTAAAAACGTTTAACATTTGAGATTCAGATATAAAATATGGCAAGTGTGTATGAGGCTTCAGTTCTTAGACCACTTTCCCTTAGGACATATTTTATTTGTGTCCATAGAGCTTGGTACAACTCTTTTTTATGCCAATAACTTTGCTGGCATTTATAATTTATAATTTATAATTTATAATTTATAATTTATAATTTATAATTTATAATTTATAATTTATAATTTATAATTTATAATTTATAATTTATAATTTATAATTTATAATTTATAATTTATAATTTATAATTTATAATTTATAATTTATAATTTATAATTTATAATTTATAATTTATAATTTATAATTTATAATTTATAATTTATAATTTATAATTTATAATTTATAATTTATAATTTATAATTTATAATTTATAATTTATAATTTATAATTTATAATTTATAATTTATAATTTATAATTTATAATTTATAATTTATAATTTATAATTTATAATTTATAATTTATAATTTATAATTTATAATTTATAATTTATAATTTATAATTTATAATTTATAATTTATAATTTATAATTTATAATTTATAATTTATAATTTATAATTTATAATTTATAATTTATAATTTATAATTTATAATTTATAATTTATAATTTATAATTTATAATTTATAATTTATAATTTATAATTTATAATTTATAATTTATAATTTATAATTTATAATTTATAATTTATAATTTATAATTTATAATTTATAATTTATAATTTATAATTTATAATTTATAATTTATAATTTATAATTTATAATTTATAATTTATAATTTATAATTTATAATTTATAATTTATAATTTATAATTTATAATTTATAATTTATAATTTATAATTTATAATTTATAATTTATAATTTATAATTTATAATTTATAATTTATAATTTATAATTTATAATTTATAATTTATAATTTATAATTTATAATTTATAATTTATAATTTATAATTTATAATTTATAATTTATAATTTATAATTTATAATTTATAATTTATAATTTTTAATTTTTAATTTTTAATTTTTAATTTTTAGTTTTTAGTTTTTAATTTTTAATTTTTAATTTTTAGTTTTTAACAAAATTACAAAATTACAAAATTACAAAATTACAAAATTACAAAATTACAAAATTACAAAATTACAAAATTACAAAATTACAAAATTACAAAATTACAAAATTACAAAATTACAAAATTACAAAATTACAAAATTACAAAATTACAAAATTACAAAATTACAAAATTACAAAATTACAAAATTACAAAATTACAAAATTACAAAATTACAAAATTACAAAATTACAAAATTACAAAATTACAAAATTACAAAATTACAAAATTACAAAATTACAAAATTACAAAATTACAAAATTACAAAATTACAAAATTACAAAATTACAAAATTACAAAATTACAAAATTACAAAATTACAAAATTACAAAATTACAAAATTACAAAATTACAAAATTACAAAATTACAAAATTACAAAATTACAAAATTACAAAATTACAAAATTACAAAATTACAAAATTACAAAATTACAAAATTACAAAATTACAAAATTACAAAATTACAAAATTACAAAATTACAAAATTACAAAATTACAAAATTACAAAATTACAAAATTACAAAATTACAAAACTACAAAATTACAAAACTACAAAATTACAAAATTACAAAATTACAAAATTACAAAATTACAAAATTACAAAATTACAAAATTACAAAATTACAAAATTACAAAATTACAAAATTACAAAATTACAAAATTACAAAATTACAAAATTACAAAATTACAAAATTACAAAATTACAAAATTACAAAATTACAAAATTACAAAATTACAAAATTACAAAATTACAAAATTACAAAATTACAAAATTACAAAATTACAAAATTACAAAATTACAAAATTACAAAATTACAAAATTACAAAATTACAAAATTACAAAATTACAAAATTACAAAATTACAAAATTACAAAATTACAAAATTACAAAATTACAAAATTACAAAATTACAAAATTACAAAATTCCAAATTTCAAAATTACAAAATTACAAAATTCCAAATTTCAAAATTACAAAATTACAAAATTAGAAAATTATTAACCTAAATTTCTTAGTTTTAGGTGTTAATTTTTCAATTAAATTTTTTTTTAATTCTCTGTAACCATTATATTGCTATTTGAGGCGATTTTTGCCACCAAAGTATTGTGAAATTATCTTCCTTGGTATGAGTAAATATATAATTATATAGCCATCAACATTGTTCATATGCTTTGCATTAAGAAATGTTAATGTTATTATATTATGAAATAACCACATAGCTGACACTTTCACGCCAAACCGTAGACCATAAACATCCACAAAAAGCAGCAATAATTCATTTTTGGTTTCATGTACATCATACATTATGTACTGTGCATGTACTATATAGAAAACAAATGAGATTTATGCTAGACTTCCTCTCTGGAAAGGGCAATTGTACAATATGTGCCAACATCAGTGTCATAAAGCAGCTTGATCTAGACTCGCAGACGTTTGTTTTTATAAGATTCCTATTTAGTTTAGTTCTTTATGTTCTGCCAGTCAGTCAGTCAGTGTTTTTGCCACTTGCTGATGTTTTTGTGTACTCTGCACAAAGGACATTTAAATGAATTAATGTCAATCATACGTCATGGTGGCCAAAGAAAATACATCGCCTATGCAGCGATATGGAAATTTGTTTTGCGACAACATAAGAGAGAAAGAGAAAGTAGGTGGCAATGTGTTCTGCTTTAAGAACACATATGATATGTATATTTTGAAGTGGTTCATATGCATTCATATTGTTTTTCTCCCATGTTACATTATAAGTAGATCCTTACAAGCTTTAGCTAATCCATTCTATGATGTTATTACGATTTCTTTGTCGTCTTGCCAGCGCAGTAAAGAAAAAACAATTGCTAGTTTTTCTTTTTAGATATTTCATAATATTTCTTAGTTACTTTGTATGTAAAGGATATTCGCATGTTTTATATTTCTTATATTTCTTAGTTACTTTGTATGTAAAGGATATTCGCATGTTTTCCTGCATATGTTATTTTGTGTAACTTGTAAGTAACTTGTCAAAATTGTTGGATTTCTCTTGGCGCCGAACCAATTCCAATATCATATTTAAAAAGGCGAAACAAAGTACGAAGTTGTAGGGTTGTTTTATTTGGAACATAGATGTTATTGGTAAGTGTATAATAAAATGTAACAATTTTTGTATATTCATAGAAAAAAACAAGCATTGATAAAGAAAAACGAAACTCTTAACCAATGCAAACATTGTATGTTATAGTTAAATGCCAAGTTTTCGTAATATAAATCATTGTTGCAACAAAAATTACTATATTGAATGTATGACAGTGATTCTTGTTACTTAAGTCGGAGACTTAAAAGGATTTCATGCATTTTTTAGTAATTAATATCAATCATACGTTAAATGAATAATATCAATCATACGTTTATTAATTAATATCTATAATACGTTCAAAAAAATAATATCACTCATACGTTTATTAATTAATATCAATCATACGTCTTTTTATTTCATACCTTTTGTTCGACTATGTAATCACTGCCATAAATTTAATGCCTAACTTAATTTTTGTTTAGTTTTTTCTAATAAAACTCCTCGTTGCAGCCCTTAAAAAATCACAATTATATTAGCTAAGGTTTTTATTGATGGCGGAAAGAACAACTTTGTAATATATTTCAAAGTTTCTTTTAATATATTAAAACCTGAGAATACGTAAAGTACAAAATGACAAAAATTGACTTCACCAACTTTACAGACACATTAGGCTACGAAAGCGCACTGGCAGACATGGGCTGCCTACAAAAAAAGCAAATAAGTCTTCTATTAAGCACAGCTCCAAACTTTAGGTTTCCTTCATTATGTTACGTTCTGTGAAACCATAAAGGAGTAATGCAACATTGCCACATTTTCGTCTCTTTCAAAAATGTTCTCTGTCATGCACCACTATATATTATAAGTATTTAAAGTTGTTGTTTTCAATACATTTTATTAGTTTGCTTTTTGTTGCTTCTACTGCAGCTATTCGCTTTTCAATCTTTGCTATCGATAAATATGAAAATCTTTTTCTTGTATCATTCATGTTTCTTTACGGTGAAATATTTTGTGCAATGAAATGTTAACATGTCTTTCAACTAATGCCAAAAAGTAGCTATGTAGCTACAAATGTATCCTCTATGATTTTTACACACACACCCAAACACACACACACACACACAAAGAGACACAAAATCGACGAAAACGATGAAAATTTCAGCAAGCACAGGAATCAAAGTCTTAAATGGGGCAAACAGAAAAAAACCAGGACGAAACTAAGCGAACGCTAAAAAACTAAAGTTCTAACAGTTTTGCGAATACAAAAAAGTGTAAAGGTGACACTCAAAAACAAAAATAAGTATAAAGGAAGAAAGTTTTTGTATCTATGGCCCATGTCCATCATGATAAAATTAAATTAGTAAAAATTACCATAGACATTTGGCACAACCAAGAGGTCCTTCAAATGGAAAAAAATTATTGTCCCCAATACAAAACTTAAAAAATTTCTTCAAATATTTTAAAAAATATTTTATTTTAAATTTGGGATCTTGTCTTATTTGTATACGAGTATTTATGAACTTTACCTGCGGTAGTAAAATGGTATTATCGAATACTTCAAGGTACTTCAAATATTAAATTAAGACCTATGTGCCATACACATGACAAATTTTAAATAGTTTTGTATAAAGTATAATAGCCGCTTGAAAAAGCTTAACATACGGAAATATTCAAAGAGGCAGTGGCAGTGTTAAGGTCGTTCAACATATCGATGCAGTCTGGAGCACCATACAAGCAACATGATATGACAATTTAAAAATATGGAAATTATTTCAAGGATTTGGAAAGTTGCCAAGGTCCTTGAAATAAAATAAAAGTCTAGCCGTGCTGATATATTGAAAACTTATAAATTACATTTTATTCCATATTTTCTACTAATCTTTGTATCCAGTGACAAAATCCAGATTCCCTGGCCTTATCATGCGAGAGACCAGGGTTCGATTCCTGCCTTAGTCACCTACATTTATCCATTGTAATTTTGTAATTTTTGTGATTTTTTAATTTTTATAATCTAATTTTTTTAAATTTTGTATTTTTGTGATTTTGTAATTTTGTAATTTTGTAATTTTGTAATTTTGTAATTTTGTAATTTTGTAATTTTGTAATTTTGTAATTTTGTAATTTTGTAATTTTGTAATTTTGTAATTTTGTAATTTTGTAATTTTGTAATTTTGTAATTTTGTAATTTTGTAATTTTGTAATTTTGTAATTTTGTAATTTTGTAATTTTGTAATTTTGTAATTTTGTAATTTTGTAATTTTGTAATTTTGTAATTTTGTAATTTTGTAATTTTGTAATTTTGTAATTTTGTAATTTTGTAATTTTGTAATTTTGTAATTTTGTAATTTTGTAATTTTGTAATTTTGTAATTTTGTAATTTTGTAATTTTGTAATTTTGTAATTTTGTAATTTTGTAATTTTGTAATTTTGTAATTTTGTAATTTTGTAATTTTGTAATTTTGTAATTTTGTAATTTTGTAATTTTGTAATTTTGTAATTTTGTAATTTTGTAATTTTGTAATTTTGTAATTTTGTAATTTTGTAATTTTGTAATTTTGTAATTTTGTAATTTTGTAATTTTGTAATTTTGTAATTTTGTAATTTTGTAATTTTGTAATTTTGTAATTTTGTAATTTTGTAATTTTGTAATTTTGTAATTTTGTAATTTTGTAATTTTGTAATTTTGTAATTTTGTAATTTTGTAATTTTGTAATTTTGTAATTTTGTAATTTTGTAATTTTGTAATTTTGTAATTTTGTAATTTTGTAATTTTGTAATTTTGTAATTTTGTGATTTTGTAATTTTGTAATTCTGAAATTTTGTAATTTTGTAATTTTGTAATTTTGTAATTTTGTAATTTTGTAATTTTGTAATTTTGTAATTTTGTAATTTTGTAATTTTGTAATTTTGTAATTTTGTAATTTTGTAATTTTGTAATTTTGTAATTTTGTAATTTTGTAATTTTGTAATTTTGTAATTTTGTAATTTTGTAATTTTGTAATTTTGTAATTTTGTAATTTTGTAATTTTGTAATTTTGTAATTTTGTAATTTTGTAATTTTGTAATTTTGTAATTTTGTAATTTTGTAATTTTGTAATTTTGTAATTTTGTAATTTTGTAATTTTGTAATTTTGTAATTTTGTAATTTTGTAATTTTGTAATTTTGTAATTTTGTAATTTTGTAATTTTGTAATTTTGTAATTTTGTAATTTTGTAATTTTGTAATTTTGTAATTTTGTAATTTTGTAATTTTGTAATTTTGTAATTTTGTAATTTTGTAATTTTGTAATTTTGTAATTTTGTAATTTTGTAATTTTGTAATTTTGTAATTTTGTAATTTTGTAATTTTGTAATTTTGTAATTTTGTAATTTTGTAATTTTGTAATTTTGTAATTTTGTAATTTTGTACTTTTGTAATTTTGTAATTTTGTAATTTTGTAATTTTGTAATTTTGTAATTTTGTAATTTTGTAATTTTGTAATTTTGTAATTTTGTAATTTTGTAATTTTGTAATTTTGTAATTTTGTAATTTTGTAATTTTGTAATTTTGTAATTTTGTAATTTTGTAATTTTGTAATTTTGTAATTTTGTAATTTTGTAATTTTGTAATTTTGTAATTTTGTAATTTTGTAATTTTGTAATTTTGTAATTTTGTAATTTTGTAATTTTGTAATTTTGTAATTTTGTAATTTTGTAATTTTGTAATTTTGTAATTTTGTAATTTTGTAATTTTGTAATTTTGTAATTTTGTAATTTTGTAATTTTGTAATTTTGTAATTTTGTAATTTTGTAATTTTGTAATTTTGTAATTTTGTAATTTTGTAATTTTGTAATTTTGTAATTTTGTAATTTTGTAATTTTGTAATTTTGTAATTTTGTAATTTTGTAATTTTGTAATTTTGTAATTTTGTAATTTTGTAATTTTGTAATTTTGTAATTTTGTAATTTTGTAATTTTGTAATTTTGTAATTTTTGTAATTTTTGTAATTTTGTAATTTTGTAATTTTGTAATTTTGTAATTTTGTAATTTTGTAATTTTGTAATTTTGTAATTTTGTAATTTTGTAATTTTGTAATTTTGTAATTTTGTAATTTTGTAATTTTGTAATTTTGTAATTTTGTAATTTTGTAATTTTGTAATTTTGTAATTTTGTAATTTTGTAATTTTGTAATTTTGTAATTTTGTAATTTTGTAATTTTGTATTTTTGTAATTTTGTAATTATGTAATTTTGTAATTTTGAATTTTGTAATTTTGTAATTTTGTAATTTTGTAATTTTGTAATTTTGTAATTTTGTAATTTTGTAATTTTGTAATTTTGTAATTTTGTAATTTTGTAATTTTGTAATTTTGTAATTTTGTAATTTTGTAATTTTGTAAATTTGTAAATTTGTAATTTTTATAATCTAATTTTTTTATTCTTTATATTCCAACAGACATTTTTTCTCCCAGTGTAATTGAGTGTAAGAGTCTAAGGAAAAGAGAAAAATAATTCACAACAATGTTGCATATTTTCAGGCAAAGCGATAGTGAACATCCTCAACTCCAGCGGCAAATAAATTTATTCTATGGACTATAAATTGAATTTGTGCGCCCTAAGCGAAAACTTAAGCATGGCGAAACATTGAACAAGCTATTGAAAACAGCAACAACGACAACAACAACAAATTGAAACAGAAAGGAAAGCACTATAAGAACTAGAAGAAATGCCGAATTACCCAATAGTTGTATTGAATTGCATTTGCAATACATTCAATGATTGCATAGCCAAAACTATTTCAATAGAACTCTAAACAAGAAGAAGTACAAGTAGAAATATATGGGAGCGTATTCCCGTATCCAACAGGATGCTCATAATAGCAGCAGCAGAAAAGGGAAAGAAGACACAATGTATCAAACTCCAATAACACCAGCCCATATACAACAAGGAATCCTTAGAGTTGTTGGTTTGTGAATAAGGATATATTTAGTTGGTGATTTGTTACGTTGACTGATAAGGATACGGTTGCGAGTTGGGAAATGTATAGAAAACAGGCATTGGAGCAATCTCTCCAGGAAACATTGAAATGAATGTGAGTTTGTTATATGATTTTTAGTTTGTCTTCATTGTTGTTAGTTATGCAAATAGATTTATTTTGGTAGTATTGACGCAATGTATAGGTACAAGTGCTAATATAAGTACATGTGTGTGTGTGTATTTTCTTGCAAACAAATGAGTATATCCTGTTAGATACATTTACATTCACATATGAGTGTTGTGCCATCTATATGTAAACGCATTGGTATGCTATCAAGACAATTTGTTGTCTAGTCCATAAATTGAACATTGTTTTGTCTGCAAATTGTTGGTCTATAAATCGTATTGACCATCGTAATGCTTATGCCTGAAAATTACACATAAATATTGCATAAAATATCAATAAATCTTTGACAAATAGATTATTGAATTGAGGTGTAATCGTAATAGCAACATGCGGTAGACCAATATTGATATAGATAAAAAAATATTGTATATAAGAAATAGCTACACCATGATATGAGATATGAGACTATGGGGAGAGTTTCTGGTTGTAGCACTGATGAGCCATTGACATTGTGAAATATGATAGAATATCCAATGGATTGTGGTAGACGAAAACAAAAATACATTCTATACCTATTTTTGATTAGCACACTTCAAATGAGAAACAGATGAAGGCTTTTAACCTAGAAGTCTCACAGAACAGATTGATTCGCTTGTGTCCGTATCTGTAGAGCATTCTGCGCTGTAGAGCATAGATCAGTGTCTCATATAATTGTATTTTTTTTATCGAAAGAGGGCTTTGTCATTAGATCGCTTGCTTAGCGCATAGTATCAGTTAATTTTTTGTTTTACGGTGGATTCAAATTATACAATCTTTTTACTTAAATTAACTTAGTTTTGTTCTCATTTATCACCAGACCAACTTCTTCCGACAGATTCTCAATGCCTGAAGAGGTTGCAGTGACATCCAGCAGCCTACGGCTAATGATACCTATATCATCGGCGTAGTATTTTTAATATTCCTAATTTTTTTTAATATTTTTAATATTGTTTTTTGTAGTACTACTGCGGACGGGGTACCTCCACGTGGTGACGCATGGAAGCCTGCCTTTGACACCCGTCAGAGCACGACTAACTGTAAGGGGCGAAACCTAAGCCAGGTGGACAAGCACGAGTTTGGATGTGGATTTGTGGTTGGCAAGAGACTTCGACACCTGTGTGAATGTATAGCCACCATAAGAGTCAAAACAAAGTTTTTCCACATAACACTTATATGTGCTTATGCTCCGATTGGACCTTATCTGTGCGGCTTTAGACCTTGTAAATCTACGACGGATCAAATATTCACTTTACGACAAATCCTAGAAAAAAAATCATGAAAAGCAGATCGGCATCTACCACCTCATTGTTGACTACAAAGCTTCCTTCGACTCTCCGATAAGGAGTAAGTTATATGAAGCAATGGGTGAGTTTGGTATTCCTGCAAAGCTAATTCGACTTTGCAGATGTACCTTGGAAAACACCTAATCCTCGGCTAAGATTGGTAAGGATCACTCTGAACCATTCTCAGGCATATTCCACAAGAGCCACATGTCACTAGCCTATGCGGATGATATAGACATCATTGGCCGAAATCTGCGGTATGTTACTGCAGTTTTCTCAACACTTGAAAAGGAGTCAGCAAAAATGGGTTTAGCGGTCAACGAGAACAAAACAAAAATAATGATTTCGACGAACAAAGAGTCTTCTCGATGGGGACGCACCGTTAACGTTGACAATTATTGTTTTGAGGTAGTCGACGAGTTTACCTACCTCGGTTCTTCCGTCAACAAGAAAAATAATGTCAGCCAAGAAATTAAACGGAGAATAGTGCTAGCCAATAGATGTTTCTACGGACTTCGGCAGCACTTTAGTAACACCAACTTATCTCGGCATACTAAGAAACAACTAGACCAGGTGCTTATCTTACCTGTTCTGTTGTACACTGCCGAATCATGGGTGCTTACTACAACGGACATACAAAACCTGGGAGTATTCGAGAGAAAAGTACTCCGAAAAATATATGGACCTATCTGTTTCGCCATCGGATGAACCATGAGCTGTATGAGCTTTACCACGACATCAACGTAGCTAAAAGAGTCAGAATCCAACGACTTTGATGGCTGGGACATGTTGCCAGGATGGATGTAAATGCTCCAGCGAGAAAGGTGTTTGAAGGCGAACCTAAAGGACGGCGCTGAGCAGGGAGACCCAAACTCCGTTGTAAGGGCCAAGTGGTAGGTGACGTGCCATAATCTGGTAGGACTATCTGGAGAACACACGCAGAAGACCGTAATTGGCCACTTAAGTAAGTAAGTAATATTGTTAATATTTTTAATATTTTAAATAATTTTAATATCTATATATATAAAAATGAAATGGTCCACGTATGTCATACAATCACTTGAGAACGGCTGGAGGGAATTTTCCCTCGGAATTTTCCCTAGATTGTTTGTGTTGAAAAAAATCAAATCCAGGTGGCGCTAGGGTGGATTTATATCGAAAATTTCTATTCTATTATTGCTAATAGAATTTGTTTTTACAAGAGTTGTGTGAAATGGATTATGTTGACAGCTGGCAGGGCAGATAGCTATTTCGATGGTTGCCAAACCATCATCATCAGTGCCGTTTGCTGTGCCTTCTCCACTCATTATCACAACCTTAAGTGTTAAAAGCTTCACACAATCAATGTGAAGCTCACACACACCGGTGCGAAAATGGTATCAACGAAGACAATAATATTTTTAATATTTTTAATATTTTTAATATTTTTAATATTTTTAATATCTATATATATAAAAATTAAATGGTCCACGTATGTCATACCATCACTTGAGAACGGCTGGAGCGATTTGGCTGATTTTTTTTATTCGATTCGAAATTTTCCGTAGATTGTTCGTGTTGAAAAAAATCAAATCCAGGTGGCGCCAGGGTGGATTTATATCGAATATTTGAATGCATGTACCAATTCAACTGAAATTTAGAATGGATATTCGTTTGATCATGAGAAAACATTTTATGTACAAATGGACCCGGTAGGTGGCGCTGGGGTCGGTTTATAATCAAAATTTTAACGAAAGAGCCAATTTAATTGAAATTCAGAATCTATGTTTGTATGATCATCAGAAAAAATTTTATGTACAAATGGACCCGGTAGATGGCGCTAGGGTGGATTTATATCGAAAATTTAAATGCATGTACTAATTTAATTGAAATGTTGTATTTATGTTTGCGGAACCTTGAGAAAAAATTGTTTGTATAAATTGACCCGGTAGGTGGCGCTAGGGTGGAATTATAATGAAAATGTTTACGAATTAAACAATTTGACTGAAATTTTGAATGTATATTTGTTTTATTATGAGAATTTTTTTTGTATATATGGACCTACAGTTGATTTGGCTGGGGTTGAATTATTTCGGAAATTTATATCCATTGTCCGATCTTACTTAAACTTAAAATATATGATTTTTTTGACATGAGAAAATTTTGAATGTATGTTTGGAACCAGTTGCCGGTGTTTAGCTTATGGTACACCTAATTTTTGGAAAGTCATTTAGTCACTTTTTTTTAACATCATAGTTGTTCAGAAGTCTATATATATAAAACAGATGTACATTTTGATGTCACCACTAATTGTGAAAACGGTTGACCATATTTGTCCCAAAATTTCAGTGAAAGTTTAGGATTGGCTATAGCTGGTCACCCAGACCGCAAACGGCTTAAAGAAGAATGCCTAACTTCTATAATGGCGCACTTCCTACAGAATTAGAGAGCTTTGCAAAGTGGTTTTTCCCATTTCGAAATTTTAGGGGACAATAACGAAAATAGGAATAGCTGTTGATATAACCCAGACCATACGGTTAATGGGGTTGCTGAGCCTAATGAAGGCATTTTTGGAAATTTTTATAGTGGATATTTGTTTGTTCATAAGAAAGCATTGTATGTACAAATGGGCCCGGTAGGCGGCGCTGGGGTGGGTTTATAACCAAAATTTGAACGAATGGATCAATTTAACTGAAATTTTAAAAGCGTATTTGTGTGATCATAAGAACAAATAGTATGTACAAATGGACCCGGTAGGTGGCGCTGGGGTGGATTTATAACGATAATTTATAAGAATTGACAAAATGTTGCAATTTTAGTGAATGTTTTTATTAATTCGTGAATGTTTTTAATTGATTATAATATGTGTTAATAGTCATGTATTAATCGCCGAATGTGTGTACGCGCACAACTCTGACCGGCCTAATTTTCAAAAATGAACATTCGAGGAATTTTCTTAAATCTCTATGGATGGTAGCCAGTAAGTGAGGCAAGAGAAAAAAGTTTTTCTCAAAGGTGCCGGCGTCAAATTTAGTCACCCTAGGTAGCGCTGGAGTATATTTATATCGAAAATTTCACAGGATAGACCAATTCAACAGAAATTCAGAAAGTATATTTGTTTGATCATGACAAACAATTTTATGTACAAATATACCCGGTAGGTGGCGCTGGGGTGGATTAATACTGAAAATTTGAGCGATTAGACCAATTTAGCTGAAACTCAGAGGGTTTTTTGGTATATATGGTTTGTGGCGCTGAAGTGGACTCATTTCGCACCAAATTGGATAATTATTTTTATTTGTTGCAGATACAACACGGATGTGCAGAAAAGATTTGGCACTGTAGATATGAATATACAGGCCATAATATTATTTTTGATACTTGACACTGTAGATGTTCATATATAGTAGTGGAGGAGGCGTGACACAAATATTTTTTAGTCGTGAAGAAATAAAATTTGATACACAGATACTACTTAGCACTACTCAATCAGAGGGCGAAGAGCGCTAATCTAAAGTTTTTTCTAATTGGCTTTATGTTCCGATTCATTGAAAAGATCCAATATATCCACTTTAACACTCTGAACAATAGAATGTATAAAAAGCAAACGTGGTTTTGTGAAAACTCTACACTCCATTTTATGTATTTGTTTTCTTACAAGTATGTACGTATCAATTACTTTGAAAGTTTGCCGGGACAGCTAGTTTTTAATATTAATATTGTGTTATAATTCGGTTAAAGATCTATAATTTTTTTTTATATTTTTGATATTTGAAATATTGGATATATTTTTGCTATTTCTGATATTTTTGATGTTTTTGATATTTTAGATATTTGAGATATTTTTGATATTTATGATATTTTAGATATTTTTGATATTTTTAAAATTTTTAATATTTTTAATATTTTTAATATTTTAGATATTTTTGATATTTTTGATGTTTTTGATATTTTAGATATTTTTGATATTTGAGATATTTGTGATATTTGAGATATTTTTGATATTTAGATATTTTTGATATTTCTGATATTTGAGATATTTTTGATATTTCTGATATTTGAGATATTTTTGATATTTTAGAGATTTTTAGATATTTGAGATATTTTTTATATTTTAGAGACTTTTAGATATTTTTGAAATTTTTAATATTTTTGATATTTTAGATATTTTAGAGATTTTTAGATATTTGAGATATTTTTGATATTTTAGAGATTTTTGGATATTTGAGATATTTTTGATATTTTTAATATTTTTAATATTTTTAATATTTTAGATATTTGAGATATTAAATATTTTTAATATCACAGTGCAACAGTGAAAAAAATACAAAAACGGGATAGTATAGGTTCGATTCTACTATCGAAGGGTAATAAAACCCTATACTCAGTTTGGCGAGATTGGTGACCAATTTTTTTTTATGGGCCCCTAAAGATTCTCAAAATCAGTGAGCCCCATGAAAAAAGGTGTAATCAGTTTTTGTCCAACAGCTATCTCACACTTCGTGATAGCGCTAAACTGTATTCGGCAATAATGTAGCTGGGAGTTTTGCGCACTAACTTTTTTAACAAATTATGTCAAAAAGGTTGGTTATTCCTGCACTTGTTCAAATAAAATTGAAGAAGAATTTATTATTTTTTCACTTTTTTGAGCATTACTTTGAGGGAGTCCAAATTTTTCTCTAACACTGTTCGCCAAAATTGTAGCCCTGATAAAGATAAACAACTTTCGTGAACATATCAATCCAATCTGAACGTGTCTAGGCAGCCTAAATAGATCATAAAGTCCACGTTGATACAGGTTTTTCGAACCTTTACGCACTTATAAGCCAGTAACGTGGTTGAATATCAACCGATTTTAAATTTCTTAGTGGATTTAGAAAGAAGAGACTGCGGTCTTTCCAACCATATATATAGTTATATTGGCAACTTGTCATATCTGTTTGTTTTTTGCCTCAAAATTTCAAACTTTTATAATTTTTTCACTATTTTTAAGTTTGATGAAGTTTGTAGCCCCTATTTTATAAGGACACCCTAATGTTTACTACTTTATTCAGAAAGTGCACGCTTTCACGAGTTAAACGCATATGTGTTTGTAAAAATCGGTTAACAAATAGTTGAGTTATTCATGTTTTCCGAGGGACCCAACTTTCATATCCTATGCTAAAATCAAAGTTCAAGTAATTAACAACAACACCAAAACAATGCTTCTTCTTCAACACTTTGATTTTAGTATAGGATAAGAAAGTTGGGTCCCTCGGAAAACATGAATAACTTAACTATTTGTTAACCGATTTTTACAAACACATATGCGTTTAACTCGTGAAAGCGTGCACTTTCTGAATAAAGTAGTAAACATTAGGGTGTCCTTATAAAATAGGGGCTACAAACTTCATCAAACTAAAAAATAGTGAAAAAATTATAAAAGTTTGAAATTTTGAGGCAAAAAACAAACAGATATGACAAGTTGCCAATATAACTATATATATGGTTGGAAAGACCGCAGTCTCTTCTTTCTAAATCCACTAAGAAATTTAAAATCGGTTGATATTCAACCAGGTTACTGGCTTATAAGTGCGTAAAGGTTCGAAAAACCGGTATCAACGAGGACTTTATGATCTATTTAGGCTGCCTAGACACGTTCAGATTGGATTGATATGTTCACGAAAGTTGTTTATCTTTATCAGGGCTACAATTTTGGCGAACAGTGTTAGAGAAAAATTTGGAATCCCTCAAAGTAATGCTCAAAAAAGTGAAAAAATAATAAATTCTTCTTCAATTTTTTTTGAAAAAGGGCAGGAATAACCAACCTTTTTGACATAATTTGTTAATAAAGTTAGTGCGCAAAACTCCCAGCTACATTATTGCCGAATACAGTTAAGCGCTATCACGAAGTGTGAGATAGCTGTTGGACAAAAACTGATCACACCTTTTTTCATGGGGCTCACTGATTTTGAGAATCTTTAGGGGCCCATAAAAAAAAATTGGTCACCAATCTCGTCAAACTGAGTATAGGGTTTTATTACCCTTCGATAGTAGAATCGAACCTATACTATCCCGTTTTTGTATTTTTCAAAAAGTCGTCATTTGTTGCATAGTGTATTTTAATATTTTAATATTATTAATATTTTAATTTTTTTAATATTATTATTATTATTATATTTTTAATATTATTAATATTTCTATTGCTCTTGATTTGTTTATGTTTTAAAACAATTTTAACTTTCGGTAACCCAACTAAGTGATTACAGTATATCCCATCAACTTCCTTCTCAGTTTACTTAGAAGTTCACTTTTAATGTATTTAACTCATTGCCAAAAAGGTCACCCGATTTGAAAAGAATCGCTTACTAACTGTTTACATATTTTAATCCTTGTAATACCCTTTGTAATACATAGCTAAGTTGACTATGTCAATGCAACGACCTCTTCAAATGTTGACAAAGTGTAAACAAGTGGAATTTATTTACTTAAAATCTAAAATTAATTTGTATTGTCTAAAATAAGTCAGCCTTTGGAAAGGTCATGATTTTATTTAATTGCCAATCTAGTGAATGCTTATATAACTTGTTTTTTTTTCTGCATTGTTGCTGTAGTACTATGTGTACGTGTGAGTGTGTATGTGTTTTATGACTTTTTGTTTAAACTAATTATTAAATCAAATCATTTGTTGCTCTATTTGCATTCCAAGTCGAATGTCAAAACTTCATTTATTTGCAAATTGAACATTGATTTGTTGACAACTGATTTGAAATCGTAGTCGTACACAAAACAAACAAACAAACAACAACAAATGTCATAAAGGAAAAATATATATATATGTATACCCTTCTCTCTCTTTATGCATAGAGAAAAGGACTAGAGTCAACACGAACCAATGATGATGGCAGATTTCTATGAATACAAATGCACAAGAGATAACAAATTTAACCAATTTAATAAAAAATATTTTACTGTATTTACAGACAACCAGTATGTGTGAATGTTTATTTGTTGTATCAAAAACGAAAGAAACCGTTGACAACGACAACAACAACGTGGCCCATGCACATATAGACACAAATGTTAACAGCAAAAGGATTCATTGTGTGGGTATGTGTGACATGTGTGTATGCTCTGCTGCCCCCGCTCCGTCTCTCTCTCGTAACGTTAAACTATTGATGCTGTGTTTGTTTGTTGTGTGCGGCGTATCGCTGTTTTGTGCTTTTAGGGTAAAAACTATTTAGCGTAATGAATGTGATTCATTCGTTGTAAAATTATGCAAAATCAACTAAAAAGGACGATCTCGCCTCGCCGTTTTCCCTGAATCACAACACAAAACAGCTAAATTGCTGCAAAAGTTGTGGATTCCTGATGGAATGATGGCATAAAATGGCTGTGAGCATTTATAGGCAAGTGTGTGTGAGTGTGTGAGAGCGTTTAATTGGGGGGAAAGTGATGACATGTATGTATGTGTCAAGGTTTCTGTGTGTGACTATGTGTAAACATAACCTTACATCCAATCAAGTGCATGTATTCAGTGGTTCACAGTTTGACAATGGCACTAAAACGAATCTGTTTCTATTTGAATGCAATTTCTCCATGAGAATGTGGAGAAGTTGGCCATAAAAGTTTTCTAAGAAATATTTTATAGCAATGAATTCTGAAGGCAATAAAAACCTAGAAAATCAAACCGCCACATGTATGAGGATTGTTATTTATATTTCGGGTCCTGGTAATACCAGAGTTTGCCAGATTCAAACTGGAACTTTCATTGGAAAGTTTGAGAATTAAATTGCAGACTATACTTTTGAACACATACATTTCGCATGTGTTCAAATCACCTTAAACTTAATACTTAATTTAAAATATAATTCAAAATATATAATTCTAAAATATACAAATCCAAAATTTAATTATTCCTTATTTAATCCAATACACTTGTGTCCATATATTGGCCAAACAAAAGAAACTAATTTATAACCAAATTGAATTGAATTACAATTTGTCCACCATTCAATGGTAATGACTTTACATAAAACAGCTTAACCGCTTATTTGCACTACAAATTAATCATATGTATGTTATATTATATACCAATATTCACACCTTTGTGTATTTGTTTACATATATTAAATGTATTTGTTTACTCATAATATTTAGGCTATTTATTAATAATACATATAGTGTCGAGTGTTGACACTACACTTTGCGACTTATAGCGATGTATTTGTGCGCTTTCTCTCTTGATTGTGTGTGTGTGTGTGTGCTATTATTTGGTTGTTAATTAAATGTCATGTAAACAATTTGTGTCCTTTTAATTATATTTAAATTATTAATAATATACTGTAGGCTATTTTGTTGCTATTTTATTAGTGTGTGTGTGTGTGTGAGAGAGTGTTAAGCAGACTTTAGCCGCAATTGCAAATTGAATATATAATTTAATCAACAAGCGAAACAATGTGTTGATGATCAGTGCCATTGAAATTGTAATGACAGCAAAAAACAACAACAAATTTGTTTAAAATGGTAAATATTTAACACAATATGTAATGCAATTTGTTAAAAATATGGCTATTGTTTAAAGAAAATGTGTTGAACAAGATTTTCACATATAAACATAAAAATAAGAGGGGTATAAATCTGATGGCGGCTGCACCTAGTGCTCCTGCTTATGTTAGCTTTAATTTTACATTATAAGTTAACATCAGAATAAATAAATAAATAAGAGATAGGTATAAAGTTACGATCCTTGATTTCATTGATATTAATTAGTTAGCCCCTACTGCTGAGACAAGTTGACTTCAAAATGAAAAGAATAAACAATTTTCGTACGTATACTTTATGCATAATTATTGTTAACAATTTCAAGAATAGCTGACTGTGAGACGTATAAGTAACATTAATTTGGAAGTATGAGTAATACGTATGAGTAGTACATATGAGTAATACGTATGAGTAATACTAACGGGGAAATATTACACAATTGGTGTCAAAGAAAGCACAAACATCAGGGTAATATTTTTCTTCACCAACTCAGGATTCCAAAAAAAGGACTATAAAGATTATAGCCCTCAACTTTCTTTGAAATCTTCAATATATATAAGTTGTACACAAATAACATTAAACTGCAAAGTGGATGATCCACAAAAACGAAGCAATTTTTTAAACAACTCTAAAAGTACAAATTGGAAAAAAAATCCACTCCGTTATAAATACAAATGTCATAATAATGTTACCCTCATATGAAACCTTTTTGAAAAGCTTGATAAAAAATTCTATAATAGTAAAAAAAACTGGTAAGATAATAACCTTCGTCTAAGCCGAAGCTCAGATACTCTTCACCGTTTGTCGAAATTATGATAAAACAAATTATTTGCACTACAACTATGTATATTTTATTAAAATTTGCACCGCCAAAAGAGAGAAGTTTGTATGAGAGGTGGACATTACTTTTAGCCACTCACATCCATTTTTTTAAACCTTAAAAAGGGGAGTCCTGTGTGTCAAGTGGAAATTGTTTCTGTGCAAATTTTCAATTATCAGCTCCACAGCTCTTAAACTAAGGCTGTAATCAGGGGCAGACAGACGGACACGCCCAAAATAGTGGTGTTTGTATGAGAGGTGGCAGTAGTCTTTGCTCGACCTTGTTCACCTTAAAACTTAACCTTCGCTTAGAGGTTAGAAGCTTGCCTACCAAAATTCAGCTCGATTACTGTTAAACTACGGCAGTAATTGAGGGGACAGACAGACAGACGGACACGTCTAAAAAGTGGAAGTTTGTATGAGTGGTGGGAGTAGTTTTTGTCCGGTCTTGCTCATTTTAGAACTTAAACTACGCTTAGAGAACAGAAGCTTGTATACGATATCTCTTAAACTACGACTGTAATCGCGGGACAGACAGACAGACGGACATTTTTATACCCTCACCCTACGGGTGATACGACCCATAGGGGTAACAAATAGAAGGAGTCACTTTAGACCCTATGTTTCTTTGAACCAAATTCGATTCATTATGGTACCTCCCTTTCAAATGAACCATACCGTCCATTTTAGAAATCACGTAATAATATTAACACAAATAACGCGATCGTGCCCAATAATAAAACAGTAGCACGATAAAGCTTTCGAAAAAAATACTGGAAGCTAGCCACGCCCCTTCTGTAACCTTCCGTACAGATGTATCACTCCGCCAACTTTTGAAATTCTGTATTTTGTTAAGCTGTAACAGGACAAATTCGAAGTCCAGCCACGTTTCTGATACCTCCCAAACTAATCTACCATTCCACCCACTTTTGAAATCAAGTAACAATACGCAATATGATTGGATGGCTGGTGGGCAGGAAACCTTTGACACACTCCTTCTCGTACCTCCCATAAAAATGACCGAATTCACCCCCATAGTTTTAAGATGTACGCTTATGAAAATTTAACTCAGAAATGAATATGAACTATATCGGCGGACGACGCCTTCTGGTATCTCCCATAAAAATTACCTATTTTAGGAAAATTAAAATTTTTCCATAAATTTCAAAAGGCCAACTGAAAATTATGTAATAGTACACAAGTATTATGTGTATGTAATTGTATACAATTTTATGTAATAGTTCCACAATTTCCGCTTGATTTCTTGGCTGACACTATTTTTCTTATTGACGGAAGTTCAGAAGTATTTTAGCTCATCTACTACCTCAAAACAATAATTTTCAACGTTGACGGTGCGTCCCCATCGAGAGAACTCTTTGTTCGTCAAAATGATTGTTTTTGTTTTGTCCTCCTTGACCGCTAAACTTATTTTTGCTGATTCATTTTCGGCCAATGATGTCTATGTCATCGGCACAGGCTAGTGGCATGTGGCTCTTGTGGAATATGGAGCCAGACATGTTGACATCAGCCTTTCTCATCACCTTCTCCATAACTATATTAAATAGTGTACAGGACACGCTATCACCCTGCCTGGGACCTCTTTCCGTGTTGAATGGTTCAGAGTGATCTTTACCAATCTGAACCGAGGATTTGGTGTTTTCCAATGTACATCTGCAAAGTCGAATTAGTTATGCAGGAATACCAAACTCGGACATGGCTTCATTAAACTTACTCCTTATGGGAGAGTCGAAGGCAGTTTTGTAGTCGATAAAGAGGTGGTAGGTGTCGATCTGCCTGGACCAGCCGTGGCATAGTGGTAAGAATACGCGACTACCATGCGGGAGATCCCGGGTTCGATTCCCGCCTACATCTACATTTTTCATTCATTGCCGGCCCCCTCTATGTTGTCGACAGCGACGTCGCAGTATAAGTGTCGAGTCGATCGGCATGTCTAGTAAAAGCCTTCTCAAACAGTGACGTTCGCATACGCCGATAAACAAGTAGGTGCCGTTAGTTATGAATCTAAAAAGAGATAGCGTGTTAATTCACAACAACGCGAGAAGCTATCCCATACCTCATTCATGGGGTGTAAAGGGAAATTAAGTTTTTTTAAGGAGTCGATCTGCTTTTCTTGATTTTTTTCTAGGATTTGTCGTAAAGTGAATATTTGATCCGTCGTAGATTTACAAGGTCTAAAGCCGGACTGATTAGGTCCAATTAGTGTTTATACAATTGGCTTTAGACGTTCACACACTAAGCTCGAAATGACCTTGTACGCCATTGGTAATGGGCTTTTTCCACGGTAGTTGTTACCCTCACAACGTACTCCTTTCTTGTATATGGGCTATAACAGACTGAGACTCCAATCCCCGGACTTTAGCCAGATGTTCTCATGAGCTGATGCATGCTTCTAATTAACTCCTCTCCACCTGCCTTAAACAATTAAGCTGGGAGACCATAGCCTGCAGCCGTTTTGTTATTTTTAAGACGGGATATTGCCACACGTATCTCACTCTGACTCGGAGGTGGACAGTTAATACCATCATCTTGGATTGGATCCGTCACTAGCTGGTCATCGCTTGCCCGCTTGCAGGAGAGCATTCTCGCCTAAACGTTCTGGTAGAATTTTCGAGCTTCTCCTCTACTTCGGAGCAACTCAGTGCACTCATCCTGCCTCTTCTTAAGCTCCTTCTTTTTCCGTCTATAGGGACGAGTTGCCTCTTGTCTCTTCTCCCTGTGCCGTTCACGTACAGCTCGCGCTGCCATTGGCTGCAGTTTCGCCCTGTATGCAGCATCCGTCTCTCTCGTGACATTGCGACATTCATCATCGTACCAGGTATCTTCTTGAGACGACTTTGAGTAACCAAGCAAGCTTTTCGCAGTCCGTCCTATGGAATCGGCTATATATTGCCACTGCGAGGTAATATTATCAGGGGTTAGAGCATTCCGTAGCAGTTGAGTTAGGTTGTTGTTGTTGTAACAGCTGGTGGTAGCTGGGGTGATAATTTTTTATACCGATTTTTCTATGTATCGGCACTCGATCGGGCATATAATCCGATTATCATACGATCATTGTTGGCAACTCTTTTCGTTCCTTTGTAGATAACAAGGTTTGTGTCAAGGATTGTTAGGTGTTGTTGTTGTGAGTTTTTACGCCAAATTCCACCAAAGATGGCGCCAGCTGGCTTGTTGATTTATATGAGATGTTGATAAATCATTTTCCTTGATCCTTGCGCAATCTGGGTTTTTTGAAGTGGAAGCATCTAGGATGAGTTTTGTTGGCTGGAGAACTCTAAAGTTTTTGAAAAAGTAATTTTTCACCTATGTTGATTTTGGCCAGTGCACCGGAAGGGAATCGATCCCGGCACCTTCGGATTGCTAGTCTACGTCGCTTCCACTGAGTTATCGAAGGTCACGTTAGGTGGTTGGAGTAGGCGTCCGCTACCTCTGTGGTCCGCAGTTTACCGATGTGCAGCTGTCCAGACCGGATATGATGGTCCGACAGGACGACGTTCATAAAACGCAGTCACGGATATGGCCTCCGTACATTTATTACCATGAAACTTATGGACTAATAATGCCAACATTTTGATTATTCCCTTGAATTTATTGTTTTATTTTTCAAAAAAAAAAACTCTCCTTACAAATAAAGTAGAGTAATTTTGGACATCCTTAATATATATCGTTTCATTAATATCCCATCCTGTTGTGTATCACTCTAACATGTCTATGACTACATGATTTAATTAAACGCTCGACTTCTTGTTATTTAATCAACAACTATTAATTAATCATATGCAATTCTGCTATTTAACTTCCTGTTTCATATATAAATTCCCTTCAAATTGCCTAATAAATTGCTGGACATCATTTCCGCATTAATACACATTCATTACAAACACTAAATTCATTAAAACAAGACCACATTATTTTTTTTTTTTTTTGTAATATTATTCACAGGACATTTGGTTGACAAAATGTTATCAGGCTATGAGTTCATGTCGCGTGAGCCTGTCGTGTTTTTGTCCCCTCTCTTGTTTTGTGTTTTTGGTTTTGTTGATGTTTTTCATGCTGCTGTTTTATATCATCGTAATGAGGCTAATGAATTTGTTTGTTATCACTATAATGCTTTAACGCCTTTGGAACTTTTGCTAAACAGCAAAACCAACAAGCCGACCAACAACAACCACAACTCCCAGCAGCTATGGCAAGATGTGTTCATTCATTAACTTACCACGACGGCAGTCAAGTATCCATCCAACCATTCATCCATCTATCCATTACTCCTGTTAAGGTTGTTTCGGAAGGCTGGCGTATGATTTTTGGTCTCTGTTAATTAGTCACTCTCAATTGTTGTGTTTTGCCAAACTTGAAAACTGTAAGGAAAGATCGAGAGAGAGAAAAGATAGATTGAGAAAGAAATAAAATATATTGTCAGCAAAAGATAAAACAAACATGTTGTCCTGTCCTGTCCATAGTCCAGTGAAATCGTGCGTAAATGACAGTTAATTTAATTTAAGAGGAGTCTCTTTTCCATAGGCACAGCAGAATAAGAAACAAGTATGAACCTTAAAAATTTCAATATAAATCGTAAATTGTGAAATGAAAAATATCATGAACACAGTAACTGTTATTAAGGGAAACTTTTTATGCCTCAAGAAATGTAAAAAGTTTTCTGTGAAAAAAAATATTGTTCTACAAGAGTCTGAGTTGGCAACATCAATGACCGTTAAATGCTACTAGTTACTGTTAATATACAAGATAATTATATATTATACGTTTTTAATAGTAACAAAAGATTAAATACGCAATTACAGATAACATACAATTGTAAGACTTCATATACCGAGATCTAGGTAAAAAGGCCACTGGTTGCCATAGCAATTAAGTATTTTCTTATTTTGCAATTTTGTAATTTTGTAATTTTGTAATTTTGTAATTTTGTAATTTTGTAATTTTGTAATTTTGTAATTTTGTAATTTTGTAATTTTGTAATTTTGTAATTTTGTAATTTTGTAATTTTGTAATTTTGTAATTTTGTAATTTTGTAATTTTGTAATTTTGTAAATTTTTAATTTTGTAATTTTGTATTTTTGTAATTTTGTAATTTTGTAATTTTGTAATTTTGTAATTTTGTAATTTTGTAATTTTGTAATTTTGTAATTTTGTAATTTTGTAATTTTGTAATTTTGTAATTTTGTAATTTTGTAATTTTGTAATTTTGTAATTTTGTAATTTTGTAATTTTGTAATTTTGTAATTTTGTAATTTTGTAATTTTGTAATTTTGTAATTTTGTAATTTTGTAATTTTGTAATTTTGTAATTTTGTAATTTTTTATTTTTGTAATTTTGTAATTTTGTAATTTTGTAATTTTGTAATTTTGTAATTTTGTAATTTTGTAATTTTGTAATTTTGTAATTTTGTAATTTTGTAATTTTGTAATTTTGTAATTTTGTAATGTTGTAATTTTGTAATTTTGTAATTTTGTAATTTTGTAATTTTGTAATTTTGTAATTTTGTAATTTTAAAAATTAAACATTAAAAATAAAAAATTAAAAATAAAAAATTAGAAATTAAAAATAAATTAAATATAAATTAAAAATTAAAAATTAAAAATTAAAAATTAAAAATTAAAAATTAAAAATTAAAAATTAAAAATTAAAAATTAAAAATTAAAAATTAAAAATTAAAAATTAAAAATTAAAAATTAAAAATTAAAAATTAAAAATTAAAAATTAAAAATTAAAAATTAAAAATTAAAAATTAAAAATTAAAAATTAAAAATTAAAAATTAAAAATTAAAAATTAAAAATTAAAAATTAAAAATTAAAAATTAAAAATTAAAAATTAAAAATTAAAAATTAAAAATTAAAAATTAAAAATTAAAAATTAAAAATTAAAAATTAAAAATTAAAAATTAAAAATTAAAAATTAAAAATTAAAAATTAAAAATTAAAAATTAAAAATTAAAAATATAAAATTAAATTTAAAATTATGTTTTATATTCTTTTAAGATTGATAAATTTAATCAAAATTTTTCTCATATTTGCATATCCTTCTCATATTTGCTATTGTTCAACATTTACATTTCATCAAATCAAAAAATGGGCCCAAGGCCCGTATGTCATTTACACAACAAACCCTAGCGAAAGTAGAAAATAAACCCTAATACATTGACACCTTTTTCATTAACAAAATATGGAGTTTATACCAAACGGTCCCAAAATTACGTGATCACTCATAATATGTTCTATGAAAAACAAAACTCAATCAACAACAATTGGGGTTTGTGCAGAGGTTATGACTCGCAGCAATAGCTTTTTGTTTGCTAACCCACTTACTATATGTTAAACCAAATTTATTTGCAGAGTCAACAGCAACGATTTATGGTAAATTTTTTTCCAAAATTTTTTCTTCCTGTCCTGCTTGTTTTTTTTTTGATATTTTTACTACAAAGAAAATTAAATATCAAGTAAAGTTGATTGTCATGCTCTTGTCAAACTTTTGCAAACATGTAATCAAAGCAACACAATGTTGCATAGATTCATTTTGACATACAGCAATTTACGTAGACAAATGTATACTTTAGCCCCTAAACAATGGGTTCATAGCATGTACCCTTTTGTTAGCGAATGTCTCCCTTGGGTGACCCTTCATACTGGCAGGAGCTTGTCGGTTTTCCAACTGATAAAGTATATAAACTGGTGCCTGGCAAGGCAAATAAGGCAAACATTTCCTTTTGTTGGAGAGCTATTTGTATAAATCACATGAATTTATTATGTTGATGTTATAAATCAATGCTTCGCATTTGTTGTAAAATATTTATGAGTACACAAAATCGAATTTTCTTATCAAATATTCAATATTTTGCATGTACTGCCTTAAGGTATGCAATAGCAGTACTTAGAGGAGTAAATTGAATTTGTTAATTTTACTGTCTATCACTAAAAATTAAATTGTACAAAGGCTGGGTAATCACGACCATTTGTAAGTCTTATTTTCAGTAATCTATGCGATACACAGTAGTCCCTTTAGCTTGAATGACAATTGATGGGGTTAGAAGTAAAGGGATGCAAGTGACAAAAACTTCATTTCGAGGTATTTGCCTCTGTCATTCACGCATGCCTTAACACCCACTAGCCAATCTTCAATAGGATGCAAGTGACAATAACTTCATTTCGAGGTATTTGCCTCTGTCATTCACGCATGCCTTAACACCCACTAGCCAATCTTCAATAGCAGCACCCGATGCGTCCATTGGAAAAATTCGCTACAGCCATATTGCGGTAACATTTGTGGCATACCATGTCCTCTAAACTGTCCACTATTCGTAATCCATTGGGTTTAAATGGGGCAAGTGGGGGAGCGGATAAGTGGGAGTGCCGATGCTTCTATATATGACCATACATACAACCTATCATTTACCTCCCCCATCCAAATGTTACTGTAACACTTTATTGTTCAAAAAAGTAATTTTGATGTATGAAACAGTACTTTAATTGTGCCAAAAAGTACTTTTATTATGACAGAAATTATAAACAATAAGGTGGACCCTTAATGTATGGGAGAACTGAAAAGCTCAACTGTTTAAAAAAAAAAGGTTAGTTCTATGTGAAGTTAGGTTAGGAAAAAACATTTGAAAAAAATATGAGCTCGATCGCTTGAAAATTGGCGTGCCCCTCGCGATTAGAAGTTTGTGAACCATAGGGTACATTTTTTCTTTAAAGTCTTCGAAAAAAGGGTAACATTTTTTTCGGTTTTAAAATGTTTACTTTTTTGAAATAAAAACTAGTAAGATAATTATCTTCGGCTATGTCAAAGTTCAGATACTCCTCAAAATTTTTAAAAATGGTGATAAAACTCGTTATTTGCACTACAACTATATTTTATTAAACTTTTACTGCAAAAAGGGAGGGGTGGAAGGTGGAAGTAGTTTTTGTTCGATATTGGTCATCTCAGAACTTAACCTTCGCTTATGGAATAGAAGCTTGCTCTCTGCTCGATAGCTTTGAAACTACTGCTGTAAACGCGGGAACAGACATACGGACATCCCCAAAAAGAAGATGGCAGTAGCTTTTTGCCGATCTTGCTCATCTTCGATCTTAACCTCGGTTTGAATGATAGATAGACAGACGGACACCGATCTTTCACATCTTAGAACTTTCTTTCGCTAAGGGGATAAACACTTACATATTAAATATCAGCTCAACATTTCTTAAACTACGGGTATATATAGACGGAAACCCACCAAAAAGGGGAGTTTGTATGGAAGGTGGCAGTAGCTTTAGGCCGATCTTGCTCATATTAGAACTTACTTCCGCTTAGAGAATAGCATTTCGCGCACCAAATTTCCTTAACTACTGCTGTTGTCGTGGGGCAGACTACCTAAAGGGGCAATTTGTATGGGAGGTGGGAGTAGTTTTTGATCGTGCATATCTTAAAACTCAGCCTCTGCTTAGAGTAGGGAAGCTTGCATACAAAATTTCAGCTTGATAGCTCTTAAACTACTGCTGTAATCGCGGAGAGAGACAGACGGACACGCCCAAAAAAAAGGGATTTTGCATGGAAGGTGAGAGTAGTTTTTGATCGATCAGGCTCATCTTATAACTTTGCTCCCGCTTGGAGTAAGAAAGCTTGCGTACAAAATTGCAACTTGATTTATCTTAAACTACGGCTGTAAATGTAGGGACAGACCCCCAAAATAGGGAGTTTGTATGGGAGGTGGAAGAAGCTTTTGACCGGGATCGGGCTCATCTTAGAATTTAACCTCTGCTTTGAGAATACTTTTTTGTATAACAAATACTATTGTTCTACTAAAAATTATTTTAATTGTACCACGATTAACTTTTTTTATACCCCAATGTACATGTATTGTACCAAAAAGTACTTGTATTGTACCTAGAAATGCTTTTATTGCATTAAAAACTACCCTTATTGTACCTAGAAGTACTTTTATTGCATCGAAAAGTACTATAATTGTAGAAAAAAATAATATTATTACCGAAAAGTACTTTTTTGTACAAAAGACACTACTGTTCTACTAAAAAGTACTTTAATTGTACCAAGAAGTAAATTTTGTATATTGCAACGTACTTTTATTATACTAAAAAGTACTTTTATTTTACCAAAAAGTACTATTATTGTACCAAAAAGTTTTTAATTGTACCATGAAGTACTTTTTTATACCCCAGCGTACTTGTATTGTACCAAAAAGTACTTTTATTGCAACAAAAAGTAAATTTATTATACCAAAAAATACTTTTATTTTTCCAAAAAGTACTATTAAAAAAAAGTACTTTATTTTACCAAAAAGTACAATTAGTGTACAAAAAAGGACTTTTCTTGTACCGAAAACTACTTTTATTGCATCAAAAAGTACTATTATTGTACCGAAAAGTACTTTTACTGTACCGAAAACTAATTTTATTGCATCAAAAAGTACTACTATACCGAAGAGTACTTTAATTTTACCAAATAGTACTATAATTGTACCAAAAAGTACTATTATTGTGCCGAAAAATGGATTTATTGTACAAAAAAGTACATTTATTGTGCCAAATAGAACTTTTATTTTACCATAAATTACTTTTATTGTACCAAGACGTACTTTTCTTATACCTTGTATTGTACCGAAAAGTACTTTTATTGTACCAGAAAGTAGTTTTATTGCACCGTAAATTACTTTTATTTGACAAACAGTACTATTGTTGTACCAAAAACTACTTTTATTGTGCCATAAAGTACTATTATTTTGCCAAAAAGTACATTTATTGTACCAAAAAGTACTTTATTATATCAAAAAGTACTTTTATTTTACCTAAAAGTACTTTTATTGTACCAAAAAGTAATCTTATTGCACCAAAAAATATTTTTATTGTACCTAAAAGTACCATTATTGTACCAAAAAGTAATCCTATTTAGCCAAAAAGTACTATTTTGTACCAAAAAGTACTATTTTGTACCGAAAAGAATTTAATTATACCAAGAAGTACTTTTTCTATACCCCAACGTACTTGTGTCGTACCAAAAAACAAATAATATAAAATTATTTTATTGTACCAAAAAGTACTTTTTTACACTGTTAGACAAATTTAAACTTTTGATCAAATCAAACTGACCAGATTCTGAAAATATAGCTCAAATAAATATATACGTATCTCCCAGTTTTTCTTGATCAGCTCATTTAAGTTTTTTTCGAGCAATTCAATTTTTGGAGCGAAGCTCCCATACAAGTTCTCGCAAGTGAATTTTTAATGATCGCAGAAATCTGCGAGTTGTTAATAGATTTTGATGAATTTTTTGTTGATTTTTTTTTATGGCCAGGACTGGGTTCTGACGAAGCCCAAATTTAAAATTTGTCACAAATTTAATGTGTCACAAACTTATTTTGCAAACAGATTTTAATTAACTTTTTTTTAATATTTGTCAAATTACCAGGAGCGGGTTCTGACGTAACTTGAATATAAAATTTGTCAAAAATTAAAATTGTCAAAAAAAATTGCATTTTCACAATTTTTTTTTTAAATTGTGACAAAATTTTAAATTTTGCTTCCCCAGTAACCGCCTTTGGCCATTTAAAAAACATTGAAGTGAAAAAGTTCTGCACCTTGACAATATATCGCTCCGTATTCAATGTAACAGTTTTATCACTTTAAGCGTCGTAAAAATATGAACCATTAATGCCTCTTTCTTATAAAACTGCCCCCATACAGAAATCTTGGATGATAGAAATTTAAATTAAGTTTTCCATATAATTTTTTTTTATGTTTTCAGTTACCTTAAGACTTTGTGCTACAAATCTTATTTTATTTATATTTCCTTCCCCCTATATCTCAATCACAAACTTCTGCTTTGCATACCTTTAATATCCGCTTTAATGAAAATTTGAACTTTAACCCCAGTTCATAGTGGCATATTTGCGTGGCTCTGTGTATGCACCACAGTATATGTGTGTGTGTGTGTGTGTGTTAGGTTTCCATTAACATTCTTCTTTGGATCAGCGTCATGACATCCTTGTTAATGGAGACAACGCAACAAAGTCTTTTGCACCCAATGTCGAAAAGGCATATCAACGGCACAACGAGGCGACATGAACAGGACAGGCGGCTGTGTGTGTGTGTGTGTGTCATGGCAATGACTCGTATGCCAGCCACACAGAGAAAGAGACATTGCAACCTAACATTGCAGCAACAACAACAGCCTCGCTCTATAGCAACAACTTCGGCAACAGCTTAAGGACTTTACAAGGGAATCTTTAGAATCAGGGCGGCCAGACGGACGAACAAACGATCACTCGCCTGTCAGAGCGTACAAAGAGCCCAAAATACCTGGAGACATATTATGGCAGCCAAAGGAACACAAGCATCATAAATGAAATGATTTAAAATGCTTAAGGAAAATATGTTGTCATAAGATTCCGGGGGCGCGGAGGGGAGACTATGTCGTGAAGTACGCACATCTCTATGCATGTTGCAACATTAGTCGTCGCGTGTACTGGTGGTAGTGATGGGTTGTCATATGACAAACATTTGTATGCGAGTAAATGCTTGCTTGCCATCAATGAATTCTTGATTGTCTCGCTATGTAACGATAATTGAGAATATTTCTTAAGCTGCCATTCCTGGGGATACCTGGTAAGCGGTACGAAACCACTCCATTATGTAACAAGTACTTAGTCATGCATTAAGGGATGTCGACATATTTTCCCTGGCATATCAAATGCTGCAGCAAAATGTTTATGGTAACAGTGATGATAGCATTGGCAAAGGGGGGCGTATAGTTACCATGACACTATAGAGTTTAGAAACTTCTTAAAAGGGATAACAATAACTTATGTAGGATGCACATTTGAATTATGGTAAATGGAGTTAAAGCGGAAATAAAGTACTAAATTATATCACACCGATATTTATAGAGGAGGCTAAATTACTGTGATATGATTCCAACGGAGGGAATTGCTTAAGCAATTTCGAAAACAGATCTAAGAATATAAAAATATAAAAATATAAAAATATAAAAATATAAAAATATAAAAATATAAAAATATAAAAATATAAAATATAAAAATATAAAAATATAAAAATATAAAAATATAAAAATATAAAAATATAAAAATATAAAATTATAAAAATATAAAAATATAAAAATATAAAAATATAAAAATATAAAAATATAAAAATATAAAAATATAAAAATATAAAAATATAAAAATATAAAAATATAAAAATATAAAAATATAAAAATATAAAAATATAAAAATATAAAAATATAAAAATATAAAAATATAAAAATATAAAAATATAAAAATATAAAAATATAAAAATATAAAAATATAAAAATATAAAAATATAAAAATATAAAAATATAAAAATATAAAAATATAAAAATATAAAAATATAAAAATATAAAAATATAAAAATATAAAAATATAAAAATATAAAAATATAAAAATATAAAAATATAAAAATATAAAAATATAAAAATATAAAAATATAAAAATATAAAAATATAAAAATATAAAAATATAAAAATATAAAAATATAAAAATATAAAAATATAAAAATATAAAAATATAAAAATATAAAAATATAAAAATATAAAAATATAAAAATATAAAAATATAAAAATATAAAAATATAAAAATATAAAAATAAAAAAATTTAAAAATATAAAATCTTTTCAACTAACAAAGTTGAAACGCAATTTTCGTGTAGAGGCATTAAACAATCCTCTCTTGGCAATGACAATTTATCAACTATCCGCTCAGAAATAACCCCCAGTAATAAGCCTATGGCCGCTTAAACTCTCGGCTCTGCCTTTTTGACGCTCATTGCATGGTCTCGGCCTTTGTATGAGGATGTAAGACAATTATTATATTTCCATATACATACCTACAATAATTTAATAATATTAGTATGCTCCATTCACAGTACAGTAAATTCTCCTTAAGATATGCTTTACCATTTCGTATTACTCCAGTTCTTCCTCCTCCCTCCAGAAAACTGCCGGGTTTATGATTAACTACTTACTCCACGCATTATTAATTTTAATGACAATTTAACAATGTTTCCTTCATGCTGCCAAGCAACAACAAAAACAAAAACAATCCTCCCAATATTGGTATACTTCAAATGTAACGTTATATGCCTTCATGCCTATGAGCTATGCTACATTTTCTCCAGCTCTGCCTGGTTTTGAGTAATTTTGGTAAAATGATTTGATAATTTATTCATGCTATCCCCCCGCTCGTCATGCTCGCTTTCTCGAGTTGCATAAACAGCATAGCAGAGTAAAGCAGCATTGTGGCTGTAGCAGAGTAACAGTTCCAAAGCTGCTTTCTGCTCATAAATCTATGTGTACTACCAAAATGTGTGTGGCAAAATGGTAAACTGCTTTGGTACCAGTGTCCTCGTGAACCAAACGTATAGAATCACAACAGTTGCTATTGCCTTTGCTGCTTCTGCCAGCCAGCATACACGGTGGTACAACAAAAGCCTAAGCTTGTTAGTATTATGACAAAGTATCTTTCATAAAGTATCTGCAAAATATAAACAATAAAATATGGGAAAATTTTGGAAGCGCTTACATAAGAAACTGGCTATTCAGCAACTATGATGGCTGCCTATGGTATTTGCTAGTTGCTGGCATGGACTGTGTATGGAGTTGTGGCTGGACTCATAATTTGTGTGTATTTTTTCACCGATATTTTACAAAAATTTCTCTGGACTATGTAAGAGTATGGCCCAAACTCATACACACACACAGACGTTAGCCCGAGCCAAAAATAAATCTCTCTGCCATTGTTTGGGGAAAATCTCTCGTTGTTATTATTTAAGCTCAGATTTATTTCACAGGCGATTCTGATGAAATACGAAGTAACAAAATAACTAATCACTTTTCAAAATACGTTCTATATAGTTTTCGTCTAATAAACAAGAGTAATATAGCTGCATATTTTTTATTTTTATGGTAGGAAAAATGTTTTGAAATAATTGTCGATATGTTGAAAAGATTTACAAAAAAATTGGCTACAGCAATATTGTGATATCATTTGAGAGACCATGTCCTCCAAACTGTCCACTATTTGTATTCCATTGGGTTGTAAAGATGGGTTTCCTTTGGGTGGTATATACTTAATCTCATTCAGGGTCCACATAAGGACCCACCAACCTTACGAAATAAGAACACAAGTGATTTCCCGACTAGGGCTAGTAAATAGCGTTTATTAGGATTTGATTTTCTTATACTCGTAATACACTTGTGTTAGAAATATGACAAATAATTTCCTTTTTTACGACAACAAACAATTGCAATTCGGGCTGAATTCAAATATCTGCGCTGGGTATACTCGCGAGTCGGTAACGATATCGATTTGCAGATAATCGAGAACTATTTAATTAGCCCAGTACTAGTACTGTTAATGGAATTCTGGCATAAGACCCGGCTACCAGGCTCGATTTCGGATTTCAGGTTTCGGGTTCAGGTTCGGATGCCAAATTCGTAGGACCAGCTCGGGTATTAGATCCGAGTAGCAGGCTCGGGATCTTCGAATAAGCCTGGCAACGACTAGCAGGTTCGAGATCGTAGAGTGAACCCGGGATCGTGAAATAAGCTCGATCGAGAAACAGGAAACCGATGCCGATATAGGAGAACAGACAGCCGAAGCCGCTGTGGAGGAACAGACAGCCGAAGCTGCTGTGTGAGAACAGACAACCGAAGCCGCTGTGGGAGAACAGACAGCCGAAGCTGCTGTGGGGAACAGACATCCGAAGTCGCTGTGGGGGAACAGACTGTCGAAGCCGCTATGGAGGAACACACAGCCGAAGCCGCTGTTGGGAAAAAGACAGCCGTAGCCGCTTTGGGAAAACAGACAACCGAAGTCGCTGTGAGGGAACAGACAGCTGAAGCCGCTGTGAGGGAACAGACAACCGAAGCCGCTGTGGGGAACAGACAACCGAAGTCGCTGTGGGAGAACAGATAGCCGAAGCCGCTGTGAGGGAACAGACAACCGAAGCCGCTGTGGGAGAACAGACAGTCGAAGCTGTTGTGGGGAACAGACAACCGAAGTCGCTGTGGGAGAACAGATAGCCGAAGCTGCTGTAGGGAACAGACAACCGAAGTCGCTGTGAGGGAACAGATAGCCGAAGCCGCTGTGAGGGAACAGACAACCGAAGCCGCTGTGGGAGAACAGACAGCCGAAGCCGCTGTGAGAGAACAGACAACCGAAGCCGCTGTGGGAGAACAGACAGCCGAAGCTGCTGTGGGGAACAGACATCCGAAGTCGCTGTGGGGGAACAGACTGTCGAAGCCGCTATGGAGGAACACACAGCCGAAGCCGCTGTTGGGAAAAAGACAGCCGTAGCCGCTTTGGGAAAACAGACAACCGAAGTCGCTGTGAGGGAACAGACAGCTGAAGCCGCTGTGAGGGAACAGACAACCGAAGCCGCTGTGGGAGAACAGACAGCCGAAGCCGCTGTGAGGGAACAGACTACCGAAGTCGCTGTGGGGGAACAGACAGCCGAAGCCGCTGTGGAGGAACAGACAACCGAAGTCGCTGTGGGGAAACTGACAGTCGAAGCGGCGGTGGAGGAACAGACAACAGAAGTCACTCTGGGGAAACAGATGACCGAAGTAACTGCGAATATGTATTATCACCGGATCAAAAGGAACTTACTTACTAACTAAGCTGGCAATTCTTTGCAATCCTTTTGGATTATATATCGCACTTAGGAAAATATTATAAGCGCTTTGAACTTCTGCGTTTCTTCTCCAGTTAGTCACACCAAGTTCTGTTAGGTTCACAATAACCTGGTCTTTCTAAAGGAATTTTAGTCGCCCTCTTCTGTGCCGTCCATCGAATTCATTGTCGAAAACTTTTCGAGCTGGAGCTTTTCGTCCATGCGTACAACATGACCTAGCCAACGCAACCTCTGCACCTTAATGCGTCTGACCACGTCAATGTCAGTGTACAGCTCGTACAGCTCATGATTCATACGACGTCGATTTTTTCCGTTAACGATGATGGGCCCATATATTTTACGGAATATATTTCTCTCAAATACCGCCAGAACCAATTCATCCGCTTGAGTCATAACCCAGGATTCAGAACCATACATCAAGACAGTTAGAACCAGTATCTGGTATAGCTGGGTTTTTGTTTGTCGAGAGAGGGCTCTGTCATTAAATCGCTTGCTTTGTCCGTAGTAGCATTTGTTAGTAAACAGGTTTCTTCTCCAGATTTCGTGGTTGACATTATTTGTTTTGTTGATGGCAGAGCCTAGGTAGTCAAAATTATCTACCACCTAGAAATTATAGTTTTCAACGTTCAGGCAGTTTCCCAAATGAGTAGATTCTTTGTTCGTTGAAACTAATAACTTCGTTTTGTCCTCGTTCACCATTAGACACATTTTCGCTGATTCCTTGTGTATACTTGGGAAGGCTGTAGTCACATATTGCAGTTTTCGACCGATGATGTCATAACTTAACTTACTTAATTTCCCTTTGCACTCCATGAATGAGGTATGGGATAGCTTCTCGCGTTGTTATGAATTAACACGCTTTCTATTTTTAGATGCACAACTAACGGCACCTACTTGTTTATCGACGAATGCAAACGTCACTGTTTGAGATGCTCTTACTAGACACGCCGATTGACTCGACATTTAATACTGCGAAGTTGCTGTCAACAACATTCGAGGGGAGCCGACAATGAAAGAAACAATTTTTTAAAATGATTGGAGCCAGGTTTGAACCTGCGATCTCCCGCACGGGTAGTCGCGTATTCCAACCACTATGCCACGGCCGGTCTACTTTTGTTAAATATCTTGCCACTTGTTTTTACTGCACCTCATTATCATCTCCATCACTATGTTGAAGAGATCACACGATAAGCGGTTACCTTTTTTTAGGCCTCGTCTGGTATAGAATGGCTCCGTAAGGTCCTTGCCAATCTTCACTGAAGACTTCATGTCTCTCAGCGTCATTCCGCAAAGACGTATCAGCTTCGCTGGAAATTCAAACTCAGACAAGGCTTCGAGTAATTTCTGCCGTATCAGACTGTCATGGGCAGCTTTATAGTCGACGAAAAGATGGTACGTGTCGATCTGTTTCTCTTGGGTCTTTTCCAGATTTTGCCGAAGTGTAAATATTTGGTCAATTGTTGATTTACCAGGTCTAAAGCCGCACTGATAAGGTCCGATCAGGTTGGATAACACTGGCTTTAGTCATTCACATAGAACACTCGACAGGACCTTAACAGTGTTATATGCGATGGGTAAAAGGCAGACTCCGCGGAAGTTGGAGCACACGCTTGGATCACCTTTTTATTGCACAGGACATAATACTCTTAGATTCCAATCATCCAGGATGCACCCATTAAGCCAAACCGTGCTTAGGAGCCGATGCATGCTCGTTATCAGCTTCTCGCCACCGGACTTGAAAAGCTCTGCCGGAAGTCCGTCGACACCGGCTGCTTTATTATTTTTCAGCCGCGATATTGCTCTTCTTACCTCGGCTGTACTTGGAGGTGGGCAATCTAAGCCTTCGTCGACAATTGGCGTGATACCTTCACGTGTGCTGCCTTCTTAAACCAGCAGTTGCTGGAAGTATTCTCTCCACGTATGCAGTACACTCTGCGTATCTGTGACCAGATTTCCATCCTTGTCCTTACAGGAGGGCCTCACCTCTATCCTTGTATCGCTCTTTATCCTCGTTCTCCCGTCCCTTCATCTGACGTTTTTTTCGCTTAAATAACTGTCTCGTCTTCTTTACTGTCTCCTTGTGCCGTTCCCTAACAGCCAGTGTTACTATTGACTGCAGTGTTGCCCTATAAGCAGCATACTGTTCCTCAGACGCTATGCGACATTCTTCATCGTACCAGGATTCGTCTGAGTGCCGTTTTTCATATCCTAGCACGGTTGTTGCGGCGGTTGCCATGAAATGCGCAATATGCTGCCATTGTGTATCGGGAACGTCAGAAAATAGAGGCGTTGTGTCGTAGTAGTTGGGAGAGCTGGTTGGCGTAGGCAGTGGCTATCTCTGGAGTTTGCAGCTTTGCGATGTCCAGGTCCTTGGCTGCAACCAGGTAATGATCCGAGCCAATATTAGCCCGTGGTCCCTGACACTATTTGCATGCCTGCCATCAATTACCACATGATCAATTTGACTTTTTGGTGTTTTGATCGGAGGATCTTTATGATGGAATCTGGTTCCACTCACTACCATGTTCCTTCCCGCTTCCCAGCCTAAAACCCTTGTCTGACGTGTAGGTATGTAGGCTGAATTTACCGATCGATGGACCAAGAACATCTTCCATTCCTAGTTTTGCATTAAAATCTCCCAGAACAATTTTAATGTCGTGGCTTGGGCAGCGGTCGTATGTTTTCTCTAGGCGCTCGTAAAATGCATCTTTATTTTCATCGTCTTTATCTTCCGTCGGGGCATGAACACAAATCAGCGTAATGTGGAAATATTTCACCTTGATGCGGATTGTGGCTATTCGATCACTAACAGGCTTGAATCGCGAGACAAGATGTCTGAGTCTCTCGCCAACTACAAATCCACACCCAAATTCGTGCTTTTCGGCATGTTAGCTGAAATAAAAATTCCAATTTTTACGTCGCGACCATCCTTGTCCTGTCCATCTCATCTCCTGGATGGCGGTGATGTCAGCCTTATATTTTATGAGGACATCCGCCAGTCGGATAGTGGCACCTTCTCCATATAGATTCCGTACGTTCCACGTGCATATCCTTAAATCACGGTCCTTATTTCGTTTGCGGGGGTCGTCAACATTTGGGAGGTTCCATTTGTACTTTTTCTTTCTAGTGTTTTCATAGCCAGTAAATGACCTAAAGGCAGGTGGCACGCCCAACCATCAGTGTTCGTCGCTCACTATCTGCCGCTATTCATGATAGAAAGAATATTACGAACAACGTTGCCCAGGTGCCACCACAAAGGAGGTTGTGAGTCGGCTTGCGATGCAAGATTCACTTTACATCCCCAATGGCACCCAACTACTTATAATAGTCGGATTTTATTCCTGGGAAGAACAAAATTGTCAAGGAAGTTTTTTACATTCGAATATAAAGAATAAGATTGATTGATTTTTATTTATTATCCGCAACTGCAAATATTTGTCATAATTTTTATTTCGAAATTTTATGTTTTTTTTTTCGTTTCACAAAATTTGTCATTCCTCCCCTCCCCGATCCTGCAACAAAGAATTTCCAATAACTGATTGAATTTTATTTTCCTTTTGATCTTGCCTCACTTTCATTTTCAGCCTTTCACTACATCTCTTGTCAAAGGTGATAAATTTACCTTAAGCCTTTCAAGTTCAAAAGCTGCATTTGTAATGCCACTCAAATGGAAAACGAAACTCAAACTCAAACATTTGAATGAAACAAATTCACAGACTCATTCCCTCTATGGTAGTGTGTGAACATGAAAATTATCTTAAAAATGTTCGAGCATCCTTACCAATGCCGCCTGCCTGCCTGCCTCACTGACTGAATGCAATGAAAAACTCATGACAGCAATATAAATATTTCAATATCATCAAACCATAAAGATTTTCTGTGTTTTTGTTGTTGTTGCTGTTGTTGTGTTTGTTTTTCTGCTCAAGAGGTATTGACACGCAACAAAATCCTTAAGAATAAAAGGATTTAACATATGTAAACATGTAATGGAAATGCACAAAGGGCAAAAGGATGAAAGACTAAAGACACGACGACGACGACAACAGCCAAAGAGTTGAATGTCAAACTCATGCATGCACTGAAAAACATATAAGGAAGAGCGGAAATGCCACACACACACACACATATATAGGTGGATGAAAAGAATGCCATAGAAAATCGTTAGTATTTAACATTAAGGATAATGTAAACACCTTAAATAACAACATCAAGTTCGAATAAAACATCATCACTTGTGACAAAGTGCTATAGAAATGGAGAGAGCAGAGAGGTATGGGAATTTTGGAAAGGAAAGAAAGACAAATAATTTTGTTACTTAATAACAAAGAATGTGTAAAGATACTTGTGTTAATCAACTATTTATCTTCTACCAATAACAAACCATTTAAAACAACTGATAAACAGACTCATATCCACATCATTGGCTGTATGGGAGTCCTGGACACTTCTAAGGATCCACAGGATCAACTTTACTTCAACTCTTCAAATTTACTTCCTCATACATTTTACCAATCCTACCATACCCACCTCTACTATCTTTCCTGAAGTCTACTCTGTCTTCCTTAGGAGACAATGAGAGCGAAAAAAAATCAAACACATTCCAGAAATCAATTGTCTCCGTCTTTTTTTCTGGTGTATGCTCCAGACAAACGATTCGTCTTTTGTGCATTCGAACATACAGTCCGTAGTCAGTCAGTCGTTCATTCAGAAACAATGGGCGAACAAAATTGAAATCTGAAATCACAAACAATACAAGTGAACACTCCACACCACTTGAATTCCGAATTCCCCTCACACTCACCACCGTAAGCAGTCCCTGACATATAATATGTCATGGATGAAGTCTTCTGGTAACGAGAGAGATTTACGTTAAACGCAGAGAAGGGGCGAGCCGCCCTAGAACCCTTTTCTGCCAATAAAGTGATTTCACTTGTCGTCGTTTGACTTAACGAGTCACCGCCACAACTACAACCTAAAAGTAGACTATACATGATGCATGTGGCTAAAGTGAAGCGATGGAAGAAAAGTACAGCAACAAAAATGAACGAGGTTTAAATAAATTATGCATGTATGACACATCAGGTAGGTGGGGAAGGGGGATTATGAGTGGGTTTACACGAAAAGAGACACAATTTTAAACAGAACAGTGGGGCAAAAGTGAAAGTCGATGAACAAGAATTTTGTAACTTGATAATTTTGTAATATTGTAATTTTGTATTTTTGTATTTTTGTAATTTTGTAATTTTGTAATTTTGTAATTTTGTAATTTTGTAATTTTGTAATTTTGTAATTTTGTAATTTTGTAATTTTGTAATTTTGTAATTTTGTAATTTTGTAATTTTGTAATTTTGTAATTTTGTAATTTTGTAATTAAAAATTAAAAATTAATTTGTAATTAAAAATTAAAATTACGAAATTACAAAATTACAAAATTACAAAATTACAAAATTACAAAATTACAAAATTACAAAATTACAAAATTACAAAATTACAAAATTACAAAATTACAAAATTACAAAATTACAAAATTACAAAATTACAAAATTACAAAATTACAAAATTACAAAATTACAAAATTACAAAATTACAAAATTACAAAATTACAAAATTACAAAATTACAAAATTACAAAATTACAAAATTACAAAATTACAAAATTACAAAATTACAAAATTACAAAATTACAAAATTACAAAATTACAAAATTACAAAATTACAAAATTACAAAATTACAAAATTACAAAATTACAAAATTACAAAATTACAAAATTACAAAATTACAAAATTACAAAATTACAAAATTACAAAATTACAAAATTACAAAATTACAAAATTACAAAATTACAAAATTACAAAATTACAAAATTACAAAATTACAAAATTACAAAATTACAAAATTACAAAATTACAAAATTACAAAATTACAAAATTACAAAATTACAAAATTACAAAATTACAAAATTACAAAATTACAAAATTACAAAATTACAAAATTACAAAATTACAAAATTACAAAATTACAAAATTACAAAATTACAAAATTACAAAATTACAAAATTACAAAATTACAAAATTACAAAATTACAAAATTACAAAATTACAAAATTACAAAATTACAAAATTACAAAATTACAAAATTACAAAATTACAAAATTACAAAATTACAAAATTACAAAATTACAAAATTACAAAATTACAAAATTACAAAATTACAAAATTACAAAATTACAAAATTACAAAATTACAAAATTACAAAATTACAAAATTACAAAATTACAAAATTACAAAATTACAAAATTACAAAATTACAAAATTACAAAATTACAAAATTACAAAATTACAAAATTACAAAATTACAAAATTACAAAATTACAAAATTACAAAATTACAAAATTACAAAATTACAAAATTACAAAATTACAAAATTACAAAATTACAAAATTACAAAATTACAAAATTACAAAATTACAATATTACAAAATTACAAAATTTGAATAATACAAAATTGCAAAATTACAAAATTTGAATAATACAAAATTGCAAAATTACAAAATTACAGAAATTACAAAATTTATAAATAAATAACAAGAATGCTTATTTCATTTAACATTACGTAGCTTTGTCTCCCACCGTCTTCGCGTCAATACCTACAACACAACAGTTATGTGATTTATGGGCTGTTGTTACAGTTGTTGTTGTTGTTATGTATTGTTTATAACAACAACTTACTGTGTGTTGTCATCCAACAAATCCAAATCATCATTGTCATCATCAGATTTGTCATACTTCTACCTCAACATCGCCGTCGTCGTCATCATCATCGCATCAGCTTTTGTATCACTGCAAAACATCCTTTTTAGAGGATAACATAGAGAGAGTGATACTTGGAACTGCCAGCAGATGAGGTAAGTATTATTGCGTATGTACGATATGGTACATTCGATCACAAGCGGATTTGCTATGCAACCTTATGGAAATGTCGGCAGCTTCTTTCCGCATTGCCTTACGTAGGCCACGATAGGCTGAGTGGAAATTTTTTGTTTAGACGAGTTTAGTCGGAAAAGGAGGAGTAGGTGATAACACTGCTGCTGCTAGTGGTGGGATGACAATGTTAAGTCTAAGAACATGTTATGTAGGTAATGTATGTAAGCGTTTGTTTGATCAAATATGCACTTAACAGATATTTTACGCGAATGTATGCGCCGCGCCGCCTTTGCAAACAAATACGAAATGTTTTATTCACGTGTTTCCTGTTTTTATGACTTGTATGAAATGATTTGACGTATATATGTATTTTTTTTTTGTTGTTGTTTGATTTGCACAATGTTAGGCTTTCTTTTGCATGAATTTACAAATAGTTTGCATATTTTTAGGGGTTGTCACATAGGTAAACAGTGAAAGAAAAGTGAAATATATTTACGGTGAGAATAACAAAATCAGATTGCTTAGGTTTTAGATTACAAGACAAATTCACTGCAAGTGTAAGTCATAGTCATCACTGGTATTAAAATTTAATTTTCACACCTAAAAGTATGCTAAGGTTTTATGTGTTATAGTGGTTTTTTATATATTTTCACTTTTACCTAAATGTATTATTTACAGCATGATTTTGGGGGAATCTTAAGTGATATTGACAGAATTCGCATGGTTGAGTGTTATTTTCTTATTAATCATTAATACTCTAAGTTATTATAACAAATCGGTATTTCAATTAAATCGCGATGTTGTGTTAGCATAATAATTTTATATCTAAAAAATTCAATACATGCAAAATTTTTCATTGGATTTCTCACTACTTCTTCCCTTCATCTTTATCCTTAAACTCTCTGTTCCTAATTGTTTACTTCTCTCTTACAATAAACCACATACAAATATTTACACAACAACCCGCTGACCTCTGAACTCACTACCCTCCTTAACCTTTAACATATGTCGTGAAAGATAAATTCGAAAATGTATTTAGTCTACGTCTACGAGAAAAAAAACAAAGAAATCACATAAATACATATTCAATAAATCACCTCAACATGGCAGGCAGCACCAATGATTGATTGCAGATTAAGGATATTCAGACAAATACTAATGCAAAAGCATTTGCACTTCTACAGTGAAGTCTAATGAGGCAAGTGTTGCCTTTACGAAAAACTCACTTCACTTGCACAATTCGAAAAGAAAATAAATGCATTTGCATTAAGAAGTAATGTTACTCAGTAACGTACCAACACACAAAGCGAGAGAGAGTGACATACATAGCGAGGCACGGCAAAAAACTAAGTTTAAGAGACAATGAACCAAACTTATACGATTACACAAACCAATAGCTCCAGTGCTCGTGACGCCACAAACCAATGCACTATAGCTAGCGGTGTGTGTGTGTGTGTGTGATGCTTAAAGATTAGATGCACTTCATTTGAGAAATAACACACAAAAGTTAGGCAAAAACAACAACAACAAAAACACCATGACAACTGCTCAAGATTGCATTATCTCATTGGGTCTTTAAGTGGAAACTTTGTGTTGGTTTCATGCCTTTCCTTAGCTTCCGTAGATGGGGGCGGCTGTTGTAACAGCTAGCAAAAGGATAACGGTGAGAACTATTTAATATTCGTTGCATAAATTCCAATTAATTGTTGCTGAGCAGCAAACAAACAAAGAAAATAAAAAAAAAACAGATTAGGATAAACTTCAAGAGAATATTACTACGTTTTTAAATAGTTTGCCACAGTTTTATTAGTTGGACACAATAACTGTTAAGGGCTGTACTACATTTTTGGTTAACTCTGGGAGAGGCATTAACAATCTGGAGGTACAGGTTGTAACTAGGTGTGAGAAAAAAATATTTTATAAAATAAATTTTTATAAATAAAAAATCATTGCAGAAAATTAACAAAATTCTAAAAATTAAAAGTTATCAAAATTGCTGAAAATTTCGATGCTACAAAAATTAAATATCTGTTTCTAAAATGTAAGAAAAGTAATTCCCAATGTTTAAATTTAGATGTGACAAAAATAAGGTCCAGAAAAAATGTAGCCCATTTTGTATCAACTAAGATTTGGATCTTATACAGATATTATGTCGATTTATTAATAACCTAAGCTGTTTATATTAACAGACTACATTGCGATGCTGACTTCATGCCAAAGAGCTATTTCGATTTTGGATCTGGTATTGGTACAGGAATGTGGGCTGCAAGTGGTGTTTGGAAGGATTCCATATTTGAGTACTTCAACGTTGACAGTACTCGTCATATGAACGAATTATCCGAACTTATTGTAGCCCAGACTTATCTATAATAGCTATTTTCCTTAAAGGATACCTGAAAAATAAACAGCCACCCATTGGCTTTTGGCGTATAAAAGGAACATAGTCGCGAGGATATGCAGAAAATATCTTTAATCATCTGTCAAGCGCCGTCATAGATAATATGTTACAGCCACATCAAGAAAGAGCATTGGGGTTGGGGGATAAGACTACCTTTTCCTTATGCTCTGTATACGAATCTGAAACCTATTTTGCTTCAGCACATCAGAATTTTTTCGTAACCACAAAAAATGCCAAATCTCGACCCCAAAGTTAAAGTTTTTTGAGGTTATGTCAAAGTCCTTAAGCGATTGGGATAAACATACTTCAGTCTGCCCTCGGACTCAGAACTTCTACTTTTCTTGCAACGTTGTTCGTAATATTTTTTATCATGAATAACGGCAGATAGTGAGCGACGACCCCTGACGGTTGGGCTAGCTACCCACCTTCAGGTCCTTTTGCTGGCTATGAAAACACGAGAAAGAAAAAGTAAGAAACGGAACCCCCCAAATGTTGACAACCTCTGCAAACGTAATAAGGACCATGATTTAAGGATATGCACCTGCAACGTCCGGACTCTCTATAGACAAGGTGCCACTATCCGACTGGCGGATGTCCTCAAAAATTATAAGGCTGACATCACCGCCATCCAGGAGATGAGATAGACAGGACAAGGATGCTCACGACGTAAAAATTGCCATATCTATTACAGCTACCATGCGGAGAAGCACGAATTTGAATGTGGATTTGTAGTTGGCGAGAAACTTAAACATATTGTCTCGCGATTCAATCTCGTAATTGATCGAATAGTCACAATCCGCATCAAGGCGAAATGTTTGTGCTCATGCCCCGACGGAAGATAAAGACAATGAAATTGAAGATGCATTTTACGAGCGCCTAGAGGAAACATACGACCGCCGCCCTGGCCGCGACATGAAAATTCTTCTGGGACACTTTAATGCAAAAATAGAAAGGGAAGATGTTCTTGGTCCATCGTCAGACAATGTGTTTAGGCTGGAGAGCTTCGCAGATATCCAGAACGCAACTTGGCTATCCCCCGATCAAAACACCAAAAATCTAATTAGTCATGTGGTAATTGATGGCAGGCATGCACCTAGTGTCATGAACGTGCGTGTGATCCGTGGTGATAATCTTGGCTCGGATCATTACCCGGTTGCAGCCAAGGTGCGCACAAGATTAGCAGATCGAAAAACGCACGTCACCAAACGCAAAGGAAGCTAGATATCCAAAGATGCATAACACCGAGATAGCGACTGCCAACTCCAACCAGCGCTCCCAACTTTTACCACTTCTAACATTCTCGATACACAGTGGCAGCATACAGCGCATTCAATGGCAACCGCGCTAGGATATGAAAATGGCGCTGAGACGAATTCTGGTTTAATAACGAATGTCGCATAGCGTCTGAGGAACAAGATGCTGCTTATAAGGTAACGCCAAAGCCAATTGTAACCCGGGCTGTTAGGGAACGGCACAAGGAGACATTGAAATAGCCGAGATAGCTTAAAAAACCTTATTTCGCTTTACACCCCATGAATGAGGTATGGGATAGCTTCTCGCGTTGTTGCGAGTTAACAAGCTTTCTATTTTAGATTCACAACAAACGACACCTACTTGTTTATCGACAAATACGAACGTCACTATTTAAGAAGCTTCTACTAGACATACCGATTGGCTCAACATCTATACTGCGGAGTTGCTGTCGACAACATCAAGGGGGCAGGCAATGAAAGAAAACTGTAGATGACTGGAGCCGGGAATCGAATCACGGGTCCCCCGCATGATAGTCGCGTGCGAAAAAAAACGTCAGATGAAGGAACGAAAGAACAAGGATATAAAGCGATACAGGGATAGAGGCGAGGCCGGAAAATTTTACCAGAAAGTAAAAGCAAAAGGCTGCGGTAATAGGATTCCCTCCTGTAAGGACAAGAATGGAAATCTGGTTACAGATACGCAGAGTGTACTGCAAATATGGAGAGAACACTTCCAGCAACTGATGGTTCCAGAAGGCAGTGCTCGTGAAGGTATCACGCCAATTGTCGATAACGGCTTTGATTGCCCACCACCAAGTCATGTCGAGGTAAGAAGAGCAATATCGCGGCTGTAAAATAATAAAGCAGCCGGTGCCGGCGGACTTTCGGCAGAGCTCTTCAAGTCCGGTGGTGAGGAGCTGATGCCGAGCATGTGCCAGTTCCTACGCACGGCTTGGGTTAATTAGTGAATGCCCGTTGATTGCAATCTAAGCGTATTATGTCCTGTGCTGAGAAAGGTGAAAAAAGGTGAAAGTGTGTGCTCCAACTACTGCGGGATCAGCCTTTTACCCATCGCATATAACGTCCTGTCGAGTGTGCTATGTGAAAGACTAAAGCCAATGATATCTAACCTGATCGGGTCTTATCAGTGTGGCTTTAGACCTGGTAAATCAACAACTGACCAGATATTCACACTTCGACAAATCATGGAAAAGGCCCAAGAGAAACAAATCGACACGTACCATCTTTTCATCGAATATAAAGCTGCCTTCGACAGCCCGATACGGCAGAAATTACTTGAAGCCACGGCTAAGTTTGTTGTTCCAGCGAAGCTGATACGCTTTTGCAGAATGACGCTGACTGACACGAAGTTTTCAGTGAAGATAGGCAAGGACCTTACGGAGTCGTTCAATACCAGACGAGGCCTAAAACAAGGCGACGGCCTCGTGTGACCTCTGCAACATAGTGATGGAGATGATAATGAGGAAAGCTGCAGTAAACACGAGTGGCACGATATTCAACAATAGCCACGTGCTACTCGCGTATGCTAATGAAGTAGACATAATCTGTCGATAACTGCGAGATATGACTGCAGCCTTCTCAGGTATACAGAAGGAATCAGCGTTCAATGGGTCTAATGGTGAACGAGGACAATACGAAGTTATAAGTTTCAACGAACAAAGAGTCTACTCGTATGGGAAACTGCGTGAACGTTGACAACTATAATATCGAGGTGGTAGATAATTTTATCTACCTAGGCTCCGCCATCAACAAAGCAAATAATATTAGCCTAGAAAACCGGAGAAGAATCCTGCTTGCAAATAAATGCTACTACGGACTAAGCAAGCGATTCAATGACAGAGCCCTCTCTCAACGAACAAAACTCCAGCATATACCAGATACTGGTTCTACCTGTCTTGATGTATGATTCAGAATCGTGGGTTATGACACATGCGGATGAATCGGTTCTGGCAGTATTCGAGACAAGAATACTTCATAAAATATATGGGCCCATCATCGTTAACGAAGAATATCGACGTCGAATAAATCATGATTTGTACACTGACATTGACGTGGTCAGACGCATTAAGGTGCAGCGGTTGCGTTGGCTAGGTCATGCTATACGAATGGACGAAAATGCTCAAGCTCGAAAAGTCTTCGACAATGAACTCGCTAGACGGTGCAGAAGAGGGCGACCAAAATTCTGTTGGAAAGACCAGGTAACTGATAACTTGGCAGAATTTCGTGTAACTGCAAAGAAGTGCCAGCTTAGTAAGATCGAACGGAAACTTTTCCTACCTCCCATTTAAACTGCCCCTTTTTGGGTGTGTCCGTCTGTCTGCCTTCGATTACAGCCGTAGTTTAACAGCTATCAAACTGAAATTTGATATGCAACCTTCTATTATCTTAGCGGAGGATAAGTTCTAAGATCAGTGAGATCGAACAGAAACTACTCCCAACAACCATACAAACTGGAGTGTCTGTCTGTCTGCTCCCCCGAATACAGCCGTAGTTTAAGAGCTAACGAGTTGAAATTTGGTATGCAAGCTTCTATCCTCTAAGCGGAGGTTAAGTTCTGAAATGAGTAAAACAGGACGGAAACTACTCCCACCTACCATACAACCGCCCACTTTTGACGGTTAACAACACACTCGGCAGCTGTCTGTACTGTTTTAAAAAAAAAACAAACCCCAAGTTTACTGTCATTGTATATTCTTTAACATGTTATCATATTGACCGCAATTTTTTCTTTTGTGCGAACACTTCACGTCAACTTTATGTAGGGTACCCCAAATTTCACTTTGCACCCAACGACACTTCAAACTACCAACACTATGAACCCAATTTCAAGTTATTCTATGTCGCCATACGAGTTCACAATTTGAATTAGATTTCAAATTATTTTCAATTTCAATTGAGGCTTTCTCCTCTCTCTCCCTCAACGCTGCCCATATTTCTCACGCTCTCCTTTGACTCTCCTCGACCATTTTCAACAACTGACTGACTCAAAGCAATGCAACAAAGTTTTTCCACATAGTTTTCTATCGTTTCTTTAGCCGAAAATTGTGCAAACCAAAAAAGAAAAAAACCCACGCAGGCAAAGATGAAGCGCGGCAAAGTGCTAACGACAACAACAACACACACAGAGCAAATAGTGCAAAAAGAAAATTTACGAACTTATTCACGCCAAATGCTGAGTACTTGAGACTAAACCAAATTAAAAAGTTGTCAAATGCAAGAGGCAACAACAAAAAGGTCACAGACGAAACTGGGGTGGTGGTGGTGGAGACACATGGGACGTTGGGGCAGCTTGCTTCAACCAAGTGAACCCAAGAGTTTGATCGACGCCTGGAAGGACTGAGGCTAAGAGAGGAAGAAAGGAAGTATAACAACTAAACTGCAATTGCGAATGCGAATACAATTTCTGGTCGTCTATCCACATGAATCCTGCATATGATTTGATTAAACGCTACAGAACTTAGTAGTAGAAGTAGTGGAGCAGTATGGGTGGCAATGTGGTGAGGGATTCGAGTAAAATGCTCAGTTGAGTGGCACTGCTAAGCGAGTGACGCTTAAAAACATCCTCTGCCGCAAGTGAACATTCATAGCAAAATTGACATTTATCAGACACAACAGTTTTGTTGCTTCTTTCTCTCTTTCGAGTGCTGAGGTTTCAGTTTGGTCTCCGATTTTATTTTCATTTCTTTTACTTGTGTTTCTTATTTCTGTTTCTGTTTTTTTTTTTTTGCAAACTAACCATAAACTTTAGTAAAACTTAGCATAGGACTTCATTGCAAATGTCAGTGGGGAAAAAGTACTTTTCTTCTACATTTCTTTGCTTTCTATTTTGAACTAAATTATTTTTAAACAGAGAAAATTAGTTTAAACTTCTCCAAGAATGCTAATTAAAGGGAGAATAATGCAACCAATATAACTTTGAGTGGCATTTTACGATGGACGGAATAGGGCACGATGTTCTAAACGTTTAGGAAACTAGCTAATAATGCGTTATGACCAACTTATGGGGAGGGGAGGAGGGGACAGCTGTAGCTCTTGTTAAACTTACAAGATTACTTTATAGCTTAAGAGAAAGTTTAATGAGGTTGCGTTTCGTAGAAAAATGAGGGAGATGATCATGAGGAAGGAGGCAGTGAGCACTATTGGTACCATCTTTAATAAGAGGCATATGCAGCTCGCGTATGCCGATGTTATAGATACCATTGGCTGAGAACTTCGGGATGTTAATGCGGCCTTTTCAAACATTGAGGGGCAGTCGGCAGAAGTGGCTCGGGTGGTAAATGAGGACGATCCTAACTTATTTGTTTCAACGTACAAAAAGACTACTCGTTTGAAGACGCTGGTCGTACAAGAAAAGTTACTTTTTGGTGGAAAGTGGGAGGTGCCACGCCCCTTTTCAAAAAAAAATATATTGGCCAAATTAATGGACTGATGGCAATGACATTTTCTCTGTATGGTACTGATCCTAGGACCTCTATCATAGGCTGTATGGAAACTAAATTAAACAAAGGGGAGTGCCTCCGCCCACTCGCACAAAAATTTCAATCGGTCATATTTCACGAGCAATTAAAGGTATGAAGATAAGATTTGGTACATATGTTATTGGTACAAGAAGGATTGCGTCTGGCTGGGAAAAAGACGGTGCCACGCCCCTTTTGAAAAATCGTTATATCGGCCAATATATGGAGTGGCAATGGCCTCAATCATATGCTACATGAAAATATAATTATAATTTCAACATAAAAATAAAAAATATAAAAATATAAAAATATAAAAATATAAAAATATAAAAATATAAAAATATAAAAATATAAAAATATAAAAATATAAAAATATAAAAATATAAAAATATAAAAATATAAAAATATAAAAATATAAAAATATAAAAATATAAAAATATAAAAATATAAAAATATAAAAATATAAAAATATAAAAATATAAAAATATAAAAATATAAAAATATAAAAATATAAAAATATAAAAATATAATAATATAAAAATATAAAAATATAAAAATATAAAAATATAAAAATATAAAAATATAAAAATATAAAAATATAAAAATATAAAAATATAAAAATATAAACATAAATAAATAAAAATATAAAATGTGAATGTGACCTCTGTTCACATACACAATTACATAATATGCCTGACACTGTGTTAAATTCTTAAGACATTGATTTTTTTCCTTAATATGTCCGCTTGAAGGTTGATCTCCAATCTGTAACATTTTAATTCATTAAAGTGATATTTTGTTCATTGTCTTCAATGAGTGACTTAAGTTCTAATTGTAACGATTACTTAGAGATAAGAAAAATCAATATATAAAAGTAGGGCTTTAAGCCAACCACCAACTGGTCTTCCAGAAATATGACAAGTTGTTACAAGATATTTATGTTTATTTAACTTTTCTGCTGCTTCACAAAACTAATAATGGCAATGAAATCATATTATGACAAACAATTGACCAAGTTTGAAAGATATTCTAACTGATATATCAAAAATAACAATTACAAGTACATTACCTATAGACAATTAATTGGTCTCTGTCTCGATTGACAAGAAAATCCAAAGAGGAAGCCAAGAACACAACAACAAAGTAATATGAACAAACAACAATTTTTCTTTTTGGTGATTGATACATTTTACCTTCAACCCAATCAAATTCCGATTGAAAACGAAACCATCGATTTCGATGGTGTTCGTTTGTTTGTTTGTTTGTAGGCTCAAGAATGCTTTTAGGCCTAAGAGCCATGGCCATGATTTAGCAATCATTAAACCTATTAGGTATGCGACAATTGTAACACAAAATTGTTCACAATAGTCAACCAAACACAAATGTGACTCATTAACGCACTTTGTTTGTGCGATTGAATTTTAGCATTATTTCCCGGCCGATCTATTTTGGAAATTAAAAGTGCGTAAACTTGTCGCTTGTACTTTATACACGCTCTTGTCTTGTTGTAGTACCTGAGCGTATTTTGTGAAATGATTATTTTTTCGTATTTTTTTTAAGTACAATTTTAAAACCATGATTTGACCATATTGGCAGTCCAAACACGATCATTTTATAAATTCTTCAGATGTGAATGCAAAATAATGCGTTCACAAATATGTTTTAACCGTCGTCGAACGTTTTTGGTTTGTTGTTGCTTCTTTTTGTAGGTTCTGTTGTGTGTGAATGTCATGTAAATGATTGAACTTGAAAATGTACACGCGATGTATTCCGCTTATTTTTTCTGCCTCAGGCAAACGGTTGATTTAAATACTTAAAAATGCGAATCACCGTTGGCACAATGATTAAAGACTTTGCAAAACAATTAGGCAAATTGTGTGTGTGTGTGTATGGGGTAGAGGGTATATCATGTATATTCCTCTAGGAAATTGTACGCGAAATGTTGTTATCTAGAGGTTTTAGGCCAATTAATTACAAAAAGTGTTCTATTATTTGCACGACTATTTTGTTAACTGTCATATAATAGACGAATGAGGTTAGTTTGTCAACTGCATATGATCGATATTGATAGGCTATGCCTCCCTCTACTTTATGGCCTAGTATATGCCCTTACATCCTTTCAAAAACCAACTTTATATCTTATAAAGTAAAACATTTTTCAGATCAAAAAAAAGAAGAAGTTCTGCATCATTCGTTTTGTCAAGTTACATGCCATAATAATTTCATATCGATTTGAAGTTAGTAAGTATCGTATAGGGGAATCTGTCACGGTTTAGGCTCTTTTGTTTGATATTGAGTCCCAAAATCATGTGCTAAACATTTTTAATAAATGATCCCTATAATAAAGTGATGAACTACACAGTACAACATTTTTCATTTCATTGATTAGGGACTCAATTCTGAGAATTGCACATGAAAGTAGCCCTAGAAATAAGAACTTCTGCATCATTCGTTTTGTCAATTTGGATGAATTAAAAATTTAGTAGACATACGAATTTTGTTTTGGTAGGTTTGTTCCGGATTTCTTTTTTCTCCTTTAAAATAACTACAACTTTGCTTAAGACACAAAAAAGATATACTATACGGTATACCGATTTATGGAAATGGGGAATTTTCTAATTTAAGTCATTCTGATGAATAACCAGAATCTCTATTTGGAGGTCCCCAAGCAGCTTATAACGTCCAAGAGATCACATATTCCCGAGCAATGCCATTGAACATCCGTTCAGTTGTAGCAAATGTGAGAAGGCGCAATGTTAGCTAACCTTGCATGCTACCAACGATGCGTCTTAGGAAGTAGGTAACAGAAGTTACTGAAGCTCAACACAACGGCGCTCTTAGTGGCTTTGGCATCCCCAAGAAACTAGGATCGGGCTCGGTGGCCACTCTGCTTAAACAAAACCAATCACACCCATACCGTCTATTCACGATCAGCACAAACAAGAGACTGCTGCATCAACACTCGCTGCCCTTGTGAGTGAATGCTTTTTTTATACAGCGAGGAAATGTGCGCCGTAAAGCGAAGGTGTTCCAGAATTGAAAAAGGCCGTTATAGCGAAATGCCCTAAAAAGAGGGACCGTATATAGAGGTATGAGTGTATTATGAAAATACGAAGAAAAGAAAACAAGAACACCGCCAAATGTTGACGACCCATGTAAACGTTATAAGGATTGATTTATTGAAATGCAACTGGAATTTCCGAACTCTATACAGAGATGGTGCCTTTATCTTACTGGCGGTTGTCATTGACAAATACAAGGCTGACATCACCGCCATACAGGAAATGAGATGGACGGGACAGAGATGCACACGGCGAAAGGACTGTGACATCTTTTACAGCTGCAATGCAGAAAGACACGAATTCGGATGTGAATTCATAGTCGACAAGAGACTTCGACATTTTGTCTCGTGGTTCTGTAGGTGATCAAATAGCCATTATTCGCCCGGAAGACTAAGATGAGGGCATTTAAGATGCATTCTATAAGCGCCTGGAGGAAATATATGAACGCTGGCCTGGACATGACATTACAATTGTTCTGGCAGATTTTAATGCTAAAATAGGAAGGGAAGATGAAATTGGTTCAGCAGTCGAAATATTCTGTCAACACAATAACACCTCCGATAACGGATTCAGACTGGTTAACTTCGCAGAGTGAAGGTACATGGAAGTGAGTGGAACCAGATGTTAGCACAAAGAAACCCGCAAAGAAACTTGGCTATATCCCGATCAAAACACCAAAAATCAAATTGATCATGTGGTAATTGATGGCAGGAATGCATCTGGTGTCATAGACGTGCGTGTGATCCGTGGTGCTAATATTCGCCGATCATTACCTGGTTGAAGCCAAGGTGCGCACAAGATTGAGCAGAGCGAAAAAAGCACGTAACCAAACACAAAGAATGCAAGACATCGCGAAGCTGCAAGTCTCAACTTCAACGCCACGGCCCCTCTACTTGAAATGTTGCATTCCATGGCAACCGCGTTAGGATATGAAAAACGGCGCGAATCCTGGTACGATGAAGAATGTCCTATATCGTCTGAGGAACTGGATACTGCTTATAGGGCAACGCTACAATTATAATCCGGGCTGTTAGGGAACGGCAAAAGGAAACAGTCAAACAAGTTGACTCCCGTTCCTTCAGTTAAAAAAAACGTCTGATGAAGGAACGGGAGAACGAGGATATATTTAGGGATACTGGGATAGATGTGAGGCCCGAAAATGTTACCAGAAGGTAAAAGCAAAAGGCTTACGACAAAGAGTTCCCCTACTGTAAGGACAAGTATGGAAATCTGATTACAGATACGCAGAGCAACTATTAGTTCCAGAAGGCAGCGCACGTGAATGTATCACGCCAATTGCCGTCGCCGGCTTAGATTGCCCACCACAAAGTTAAGCCAAGGTAAGAAGACCAATATCGCGACTGAAGAATAATAAAGCGACGGAAGACGATGGAATTCCGGCAGAGCTCTTCAAGTCAAGTGATGCAGAGCTGATAGCGAGTATGCACCAGCTCCTACGCACGGTTTGGCTTAAAGAGTGCATGCCCGATGATTGGAATCTAAGCGTATTATGTCCTGTGCTGATAAAGGGATCCAATTGTGTGCACCATCACCGCGGAATCAGCCTTTTACCCATCGCAGTAAAGGTCCTGTCGACTGTGATATGTAAAAGACTAAAGCCAGTGTTATCCAACCTGATAGGGCCTTATCAGTGTGACTTTACAACTGGTAAATTAACAACTGACCAGATATTCAAACTTCGGCAAGTCCTGGAAAAGACCCAATAGAAACAGATCGTCACGTACCATCTTTCGTTGACTATAAAGCTGCTTTCGACTGCCCGATACGGCAGAAATTACTCGAAGCCATATCTGAGTTTGGTATTCCAGCGAAATTGATATGCCTATGCGGAATGACGCTGAATGACAGGAAGTCTTTAGAAAAGATTGGCAATGCACTTACGGAGCCATTCTATACTAGACGAGGCCTAAAACAAGGCGACAGCATATCGTGTGACCCATTTAACATAGTTATGGAGATGATATTGAGGAAAGCTGCTGTAAACACGAGTGGCACGATATTCAACGCAAGCCAGATGCTACTTGCGCACGCTGATGATGTAAACATCATCGGTCGACAACTGCGGGATGTGACTGCAGCCTTCTTAAGTATACAGAAGGAATCAGCGAAAATGGGTCTAATGGTAAACGAGGACATAACAAAATTATTAGTTTTAATGAACAAAGAATCTACTCGTTTGGGAAACAGTGCGTACGTTGACAATTATAATTCCAGGTAGATACTGTAGTTGATAATTTTATCAATCTAGGCTGCGACATCAACAAAACATATAATGTCAGACTAGAAATCCGGAGAAGAATCCTGCTTGCTAATAAATGCTACGAAGGACTAAGCAAGCGAATAATGACTTAATATCTGTCCTGATGTATAGTTTAGAGTCCTGGGTTATGATACAAGCGATTGAATCGGTTCTGGCAGTCTTCGAGAGAAAAACACTCCGTAAAATATATGGGACCATCATCGTTAATGGTCAGACGCATTAATGTGCAGCGGTTGCGTTGGCTAGGTCATGTTGTACGCATGGAACAAAAAGACTTGCAGTACATCCTACAAAGTTCTAAGTACGTTATTGCTTAGCACGCGACATTATTTTTTCAAGTTTTTGCATATATGTATGTATGTACATGTTAACACATAAACCGTACAAATAACGTCACTTCAAACTTAATTCCATTTTTATTCTTAATTCTATATTCTATCATAGATACGTCTGCATGTTACTAGATAATAGTTTTCATATTTTGGCATAATACTTTTGATGGATTAACAACAGGCGCCAATTTGACAGATATTCGTATGCATGACACTTTATTCTGGTTCAGTTAATTGTATTATTTGACACAACTGGGAGAATTGTGACGCAAAGCACAAAAGCCAACCAATGAACAGTTACTACCACCACCACTACCACTGCCAACACCACCATCACTACAATCACAACCAAATTGTCAACCAATGTGACAGCTACAAAACCGCTTAAAGCCATAAAGTATCACCACAACACCACTGACTGCTGCTGCTGTTGTTGCTGCTCACAGGCACGCTCGACTTTTAAGTCATACTAATAACTTTGTCATTATAATTGCGGTGGTATCGTCTTATCAATGACTTTTTTGTCAATAACTTTATTATGGCCCATGGGTATTTTGTTGTGGTGGCCAAAGAACAGCTACAACAACACGTACAACCACAGAAAAAGTAGATTTTCATGTTTTGGATGAATTATTCTTAACAGTGCGGCAGCTCGTTGACTTTACAATTGAAATCCATACAACATTCCAGGTAGATCCTGTTAAAGAGCTTAAGCACGTTCCTATTAATTTTTTTTTTTAAGAAGTTGAAAATTAATTGGTTTTGTGTAAATTGTTTGACCTTTTTAATCGATATTTGTTAACACAAAGTGTGAGAGAGGACTTGATTTGTTTCGAAGTCTAGGGTGTACAATTTTTAAGTTTTAACCCTCAATGATGGGAACTCGAAGAAAACGGTTAGTTTTTTTTTTCTTTCATTGCCGGTCCCCTCGATGTTGTAGACAGCAACTTCGCAGTATTAAGTGTCGAGCAAATCGGCAGGTCTAGTAAAATCATCTCAAAGAGTGACGTTCGCATTCGTCGATAAACAAGTAGGTGCCGTTTGTTGTGAATCTAAAATAGAAAGCATGTTAATTCACAACAAAGCGAGAAGCAATCCCATACCACATTCATGGGGTGTAAAGGGAAATTAAGTTTTTTAAGATTTATTAAATGCGTTTTTTTAAACTCTCCTTACTTTTTCCAAATACTTAACATTCCCATTAGATACAATAAAAATAATTTTTGGTACTATAATAGTACTTTATGGTACATAAAAAATACTTGTTACTACAATAAATATACATAATAGTACTTTCCTTGCATTATAAGTACTATACTTAGATACAATAAAAGTACTTTCTTGTACAATACATGTACTTTTAAGTATAATTAATATAATTCTAGATACAATAAGAGTACTTTTTGATACAATAGATGTAGTAATTCGTACATTTAAAGGTTTTTTTGGTACAATGAAAGTACTGTTTGTCAGATTAATGTACTTTTTGGTATAATGAATGTACTTTTTGGAACAATAAATGTTCTCTTTGGGACAATTAACGTACTTTGTGGTACAATTAAAGTACAATTTGGCACAATAAATGTACTTTTTGGAACAATAAAAGAAAATTTTGGTACAATAAAAGTACTTTTTGGTGCAATTAGATACAATAAAAAGACTATTTAACAATATTTAAGCTCTTTTTGTTCTTGAACGTACTTTTTTGTTACAATTAAAAAAATTTTGGCACAATTGAAGTAATTTCTGGTACATTTAAGTTTGAAATAATAAAAGTACTTTTGACACAACAAATGTACTATATTGCTCAATAAAACTAATGCTTGTTAATTAAAGTCCTTTGGGTGGAATAAATGTAGTTTTAGGTACAATAAAATTAAAATGTACTTCTTGGTACACTAAAGGACTTTTTGGTACAATTAAAGTACATTTTGATACAATAAAAGTACTTTTGGTACAGTTAAGATAGATTTTTGGTATAATAAAAGTACTCTTGGTATAATTAAAGTACTTTTTCGTATAAAAATTGCTTTGAAAAATAAAATAAACGTATTTCTAGTACAATAAAAGTACTTTTTGTAACAATTAAGGTTTTTTGGTATAATAATTAAAATTAATTTTGGCACAATCAAATTACTTTTGGTACAATAAAAGTTTTTGTTGTTACAATAAAAGTTCTTATTGGTACAATAATGGTAGTTTTTTCAATGTAATAGTCCTTTTTGGCACAATTGAAGTACTTTCCGGTAACATAATACAAATCTTTGGTACACTATATGGTACAATAAAGGTACAATAATGGTACGTTTTTTTTATCAAAACAGTACTTTCTGGTAACATAAAATTACTTTCAGATCAAGTAAAGTAGTTTTTGGGGCAAAAAGATTAGTTTTTGGTTTAACAAAAGTAATTTCTGGTACAATTTATGCACAAAAAAGTACTTTTAGTGTAATAAAAGGACTTTGTCGTGCAACAAAAGTATTTTTGACACAATCAAAGTACTTTAAATGTATTTTTGGTACAATAAAGGTGTTATTTGGTACAATAATGGTACTTTTGTTTACTAAAATAGTCTTTTTTGGCACAAATTAATTACTGTTTGGAAACTTTTTGGCACAAATAAAGTACTTTTTAAGATTAAAAAAATTTTTTCCAATAAAAGTATTTTCGGTTACAATAAAAGTACTTTTTGGTACAACTAACGTTTTTTTTCGTACCAAAAAGCTACTTTTTGGCACAACTAAACTACTTTTGGTACAATCACTGTTCTTTGTGGTACAATAAAGATACTTTTTTGTACAATAAAGGTACAATTTGGCAAAAATAAGGTCCTTTTGTATTATAATAGTACTTTTTGTACTAAATTTACTTTTTGGCACAATTAAAGAACTTTTTGCGAAAAAAATATACATTTTAGTTTAATAAAAGTAATTGTTTATACAATTTAAGCACTTTTTGGAACAATAAAGGTATCTAGTCGTGCAACAGAAGTATTTTTGGGACAATAAAAGTAATATCTAGTACAAAAAGTACTTTTTAGTAAAATAAAGACATAACTTAAAGACAATAATTAAAAATTAAGAGAATTTTTTTTCCCCAAAATTAATTTTCTTTTTTTTTTATTAACAATTGGTATACCCAAATTGGAAAAAAAATAGTTTCAATATTTTTTTTAAAAATAAGGAATAATTTTTTCCAAAGCGATTTATTTTTTTTTTTTTAATTATTATTTTCTTAGTCCAAAAATTGAGGGGCTTGCAGCAACAACGAGTTAACTCCATTTTGAGGCCGAACAGAGTTAACAACCGTTTGGTTAACATAAATGTAAAGTTCTAACATTTGGGGGTGTGCTTGGGCTTTACGATGGTTTTTTGAAGCTTTTAACACTTAAGGTTGTGATAATGAGTGGAGAAGTCCCAACAAATGGGTACTGATGATGATGGTTTGGCAACCATCGAAATAGGTATCTGCCCTGCCAGCTGTCAACATAATCCATTTCACACAACTCTTGTAAAACAAATTCTATTAGCAATAATAGAATAGATCTTGAACCGAACGAGGAAAACACATTTATTATTTGGAGACAAATTTAAAGTGTATAATGCTGTATGGCGGACCGGACATGCATACTTTTTCAAGGATCTAGGCTGCTTTTGCTGTTCTTACTGTTCATACTTACAAATGAAATGGTGATCATTTCTCAAATTCTTGTAACCAATCTCGAATTATCCATTTTTAATATTTGTGAATATTCTTATTTTAAACACATTGGCCGCATATCATTGAATATTTTTTCATAACTTCAGTTGACCATTGAGCAAAACAGGTTTTAACATAAAAGATTAAACTTCTTTCGAAAATTTGGGGAAAAAAGTTTTAAATTGTCATTTGTTTGATGGATGGGTCTTACTTACTGTGTCAAGGACCTTTCGAATGTGTTTAATATTTTTTTTCATAATTGCAAAATATTATGACGTTTAATATACATTAATAAGAAAGTTATGAAAAAAGTATTATGCATATCAAAATTTGTTTTTTTTTTTAAATAATTTTAACGTCGGTCAGAGCATTTTCACCTTTTCAAGGACTAAAGCCTTCTACAATTGCTTAGAATATTTTTCCATTTGCCCAATTTTTATTTCGAGTGTACTTCAGTGAGTGCAATTTTTTGGGTTTATCTTCTTCTTTTGGTCAGTTGCTTTTTGTTGTTGTTGTTTCGTTTTAGATATTTGCCATAGATATTACTGAATATCATATACAAGCTCATGAACTCATACACCCGCACACACACACTCTTACTGTGGTTATTATTTTCCATGGGTTTTTGTTTTTTTTCGGCCTTTTCTTACATTCCAGTCATGTTTTTCAATAAAAATGCCTCATAAACAGTTACTTATACTTAATGTTTACACCTATTTACCCCGAATTATGTGTGTTGGCATAGATTTGTCGTTGTTACTGCCATCCGTGCTCAAATGAACGGCAGAGACAACTTTATGGAGTGCAATTAAACATCTGTAACTACTGTGGTTGCGAACTGCTGCAATAACTGAATGGATGGATAAGAATGAAGACTACTCTATGTGATTCGTATTCTGTCGATGGTGCTGATATTGCAAAGGTCAGGTGGGAGGTTGTCGAATAGTTTTTGTTTCGCTATATAAATAATAAATTTGCTATACAAATAACTTGTAGATGAATTTTAATTTCAATTATGCTGCTTGATAATTTTATAAAATTTTGATATTCTCAAATCAAGTTGAAAATTTTAAAAAAATACAAAATTAATATAATTCTCACATGAAGTTAAAATTAAAAATTAGGGACATATCAAAATTTTGAATTTGCAAATTTTCCCAAAATGTTTTAAGATCAAAGCAATACCTTCTTAAACAACCGCCAGCAATATTATATCTTGTTCATTACACTGTACAACATATGATTTTTGGGACTCAATTCTGAAAACTGCACGAAAAGTAGCCCCAAACGGAATAAGTTCTACATCATTAGTTTTGTCAAGTTACATGACATAATAGTTTAATATCGATTTGAAGTTAGTAAGTATCGTATAGGGAAATTTGTCACGTTTTAGGTTCTTTTGTTATATGGTGGCGTATGATTATCATAAGTAATATTCCACGTAAATCATACGCCATGGAGTACAACAGTTTTATTGTAACTGCTGCAAAATAAACCCAATTCAAAATCATTTGATGAATGGGAAAGTAAAACCCTTGCTTATGTAGAACAACTTTATATAAACAGATTAAAGGAATTGTAATTCTTAATTTTCTTAAATTTGTTTCAGATAAATCGGACTAGTGGTTCTCGAGTTATGTCAAACAAAAGAGCCTAAAACATGACAAAATCCCCTATACGATACTTACTTATTTCAAATCGATATTAAATTATTATGGCATGTAACTTGACAAAACGAATGATGCAGAATTTCTTCTTTTTGAGGCTACTTTTACGTGCAGTGCGCGAGAAGCTATCCCATACCTCATCCATGGAAACTAAGTTAAGGTATGAAGACGAACTAGTTCACTATTGGAACTGGATAGGAGGTCCCTTAGACGACTTATTGAAGTAATCACGGGACACTGTGACGTCAGAGCATTTACATCCAACTGAAAGACGACACAGGAGGATTATTGCAGGCTTTGCGACGATGAGACCATTGAGCACTGGTTAAGCCATTGTCCAGCTCTTCATAGAAGAAGGAAGCAATGGAATGGTTCTTTGGTAGACTCGCCGAATTGTCGTCATGTAACATGGAGAATATGATGAAGTTCACTGAGGGTTTAAGCTGGCTTAAGGGCAGGGGGACATAGTGTCTCCATGTAATCTTACTACTTGTATATATGAAGATGAAACCTAACTAAGTTATATAACCAGTTGACTTTTTTAGGGCTAATTCTCAAATTGAGGCCGATTGCTCTTTTGCAGCAGAATAGGACCGTTGCCGCTTTGCTAATTCTGGCCTGAGTGTTAAGATTCCTATTCAGTTTACTGTCTAATATTAGCCCAAGACATCATTATGGCACAATTTTAACAGAAGCTTCAGCGCAGATTTCAGAAGCTCAGAGAGTAATTTAGGATCCTTGCCGGTGACTATTAGTTCCACGTCATCCGCATATGCGACGGTTGTGCAGCATGATTTAAGCTGGCTTAAGGGCTTAAAGGCAGGGGGCCATAGTGTCCCCATGTAATCTTACAACTTGTATATATGAAGTTGAAACCTAACTAAGTTATACAACCAGTTCACTTTTTTAGGGCTAACTCTCCAATTGAGACCGATTTCTCTTTTGCAGCAGAATAGGACCGTTGCCGCTTTGTTCAGATTCCAATTCAGTTTTCTGTCTAATATTACCCCAAGACACCATTATGACACAATTTTAACAGAAGCTTCAGCGCAGATTCCAGAAGTTCAGAGAGTAATTTAGGAATCTTGCCGGTGACTATTAGTTTCACGTCATCCGCATATGCGACGGTTGTGCAACACGTTTTTTCCATCGTCTTCAGGAGAGAATTGATATTCAGATTCCTCAGTAGTGGAGAGAGTACTCCTTCTTTGGGAGTAAAGCGATCCACCACCTTGGAAATATTTGACGCGTCCAGACTGGATCCAATGCGCCTACATTTTAGTAGTTTATCAACTAAGGCGATGACCACTGGGTTAATCTTCAGTTGTTCCATTGAGTCAATTTCAGATTCAGGTTTGATTTTCCCTTCCTCAATATCCAGGAAGGCAGCGAGAGCGTATTCCTTGTAGTTCAGGGATCTTTCAATGAGACTGGTTATCGAATCTAAAGCAGTTTCTGTGGACTTGCCCTTCGTGTTAGTCGAATGCAGAGCCTTAAATAGGACTTCCTGTTTTAAGATATGATCTGATATATGCATCAATTATTCTCTCTATAATCTTAAGAAAGAAGGAAGATAGGCAGATTACATATTTACTTAATGGTAGGCAAACCACCTAACTAAGTTATATAACCAGTTCACTTTTTTTAAGGCTAACTCTCCAATTGAGGCCGATTGCTCTTTTCCAGCAGGATAGGAACTTTGCCGCTTTGCTGATTCCGGCCTGAGTGTTAAGTTTCCAATTCAGTTTACTGTCTAATAGTAGCCCAAGACACCATATTAACAAAAGTTTCAGCGCATATTCTAAACCCTCAGAGAGTAGTTTAGGATCCTTGCCGGTAACTATTAGTGCCACGTCATCCGCATATATGAAGCACGTTTTTTCCATCGTCTTCAGGAGAGAATTGATGTTCAGATTCCTCAATAGTGGAGAGATTACTCCTCCTTTGGGAGTACGCGAGCCGCCACCAAGGAAATATTTGACGCGTCCAGACTGGATCCAATGCGCCTAAATTTTAGTAGTTTATCAACTAAGGCGGGTTTATCTCCAGTTGTTCCATTGAGTCAATTACAGATTCAGGTTTGACATTATTAAAAGCTCCCTCAATATCTAGGAAGGCGGCTAGTGCGTATTCCTTGTAGTTCATTGATCTTTCAATGAGACTGGTTATCGAATGTAAAGCAGTTTCTGTGGACTTCCTGTCTAAGATATGATCTTATATATGCATCAATTATTCTCTCCATAATTTTAAGTAAGAAGGAAGCTAGGCTGATATTTACTTAATGGTAGGCAAAATTTAATTTGGGAACATACTAAAACTTGGAACTTGGTAAATTTTCCCAAAATTTTGATATTGTCATAGTTCGGTTTGAGATCAGTCAATAATAAATCAATAATTAATAATTGCCAATAGGTTTTTAGTCAAGAGTGTGAAATGTATTATGTTGACAGCAGGTTAGGCGTATGACGTCATTTCGACATTAACCACAATGTCTCGTCAGCGCCCTTTGCTGTGACTTCTCCTCTATCATCATAAACCGTAAGGGAAGAAAACATCTCAAAGCTAATGAGAACTTTTCCCAACGGTGCGAAGAAAGCATCGTCGAAGCGCACAACATGCCAACATAATACACACACAAGCACTTGCCTATGCATATGTCCATCGGACACATTTGCACAGAAGTTTTGTTGATGGCAAAGTGCCAACCCCGTTCTGCGTACCGTCAGTGTATCATCGTTCTTGATTTAGTTTTTTGTTGATCTGTATTGAATTATGATATTGTCATAGTTCGGTTTGAGATCAGTTCTATTGGCAATTAAATGTTGTAAGATCAAAGCAATACTTTCTTGAAACCCCTGCTAGCAGTTTTACATCTTATTCATAAAATTTGTTAGTATAGTTTTTTTTTTGTTTTTGTCATCCGTATCAAACGATCCATCTTAAAATCCATCTAGTTTACAGGTTCCCAAGTTAATATTTGAAAGACTTTTCGAGAGCAATGGAGGAGATGACTCTATAACAAAATAACCCAAAAGCTACGATTACTACGGTTTGGCAAAACTGATGACTGTTGAAAATTTATCAAAAATAATACAACATTTGTAAATTTATAACATAAGAGTACTCCCCCGTCCGTCATATTAAATCAAATACCTTTATTTATTTACACAATTTCAAGTGCAAAAGCCACAATGCAGGGCAATGATTTTGCAAAACTAAAAACTTTTTCGAAATTCATTTACTCATTACAAAAAATTCGCCAACAGTTTGTAATGCTCTCGCTCTCTCTCTCCTTCTCTGGCTTGCCAAATAATGTCTGCAAATTATGATGTAATATGTAATATCGATCGGGGCCTACATTCGTCAACAAGAAGTGAATGAATTTTTAATGGTTTACGAGTATTTCATTAACTATTTGCAAGTTTATTTTTACTTTTTGTGTTTTTAACTAAACTTTTTTTTTTGGTATAATCTATAAATAACCGATAAAGGGTGACAATCAATAAATGTCAACAGTCTGCTTTATTATGTTGCTCGAAATTAAATGAAATAATTATTGTTTAACAGAAAGTGTATTTTTTTGTTTCATGTCTGATCTTAGTACTAGGCCTACCGCAAATTGCCAATTCCACGAACCAAAACCCTAATCAATAATTACTTACGAGTAACTCGTACTCGTATGTTATGTTGTGATTGGGTTTGGTCGTTTGTCACCAAGGTGGTAAAGTGAAGGTGGATGGATGGTTGGATGGGGGTATATTCGTCTTATTGTCGCATTAGCAGAGTTTTAATTGTCAATTACCATTGACCAGCGCATGGGTAACACAACGAATAACACTCGAAGCGTATAAACGGGTTTCCATCCAGACATGTCTTGTTAGCAGCCCCAATGTGTAAAGCATCAACAAAATCGTATTAAACAATGCGAAGCAAAAAGACGACAGACGGCAGTACTAACAATATGACATCCGTCAGTTATGGTTGGTAGGGAAATACGCCCGCAAATGATTATTTGGAGCAGAACGGGGGATGGTATGAACGATGTGGAATATTAGTATGAAAAAAAATTACAAAAGTAATAACAATTTCTAGCATTTACTCATCATAACCGATGCCAAAAAATAATGAATATAAAAATTTGACAAAAAAAAACATTACAAACAGTCAGTTGAACTGTCTAATAAATACCCTCAATTATTGGGTGTATTGATATTATTACTCAATATCTAAAGTGGGCGGAATGGTACATTTGTAGAATGGTACCAAAAGGGGCATGGTTAGCCTTCCAAAACTTCATTCTGCTATAGCTTTACAAAATACAGAATTTGGGCACAATCAGGTTGGGGGTATTGATATTACTACTCGATTTCTAAAGTGGGCGGAATGGTAGATTTGTATAGGAGGTACCAGAAGGAGCGTGGCCATACTTCCGATAGGGCATGGCTAGACTTCCAGTTTATGTTCCAAAACTTCATCCTGCTATAGCTTTACAAAATACAGAATTTCGTCACGATTGGATTGGGGGAATTGATATTAGTAATCGATTTCCAAAGTAGGCGTAGTGGTACATTGTATGGGAGGTACCAGAAGGGGCGTGGCTAGACTTCCATTTTTTTCCAAAACTTAATCGTGCTATAGATTTACTAAATACATAATTTGGGCACGATCGTACTGGGTGTATTGATATACATAAAGTGGGCGAAATGGTAGATTTGTATGGGAGGTACCAGAAGAAGCGTGGCTGGACTTCCAGTGTTTTCTCCAAAACTTTATCCTGTTTACTTAATATTTACAGAATTTGGGCACGATCGGGTTGATTGTATTGAAATTATTACTTGATTACTAAAGTGGACGGAATGGTGCATTTGTTTTGAAGGTACCAGAAGAGGCGGGGTTGGGAAAAAGCTTATGTGTTTATTGCATTTACTTTTTGGTACTATAATTTTAATTACAGGTACAATAAAAATACTTTTTAGTACAATAAATTTTACTTTTTTGTGAAATAAAAGTTATTTTTGTCCTTTTTTAAATAAATGTACCTTTTTGTACTATAAATTTTACTTTTCGATACACTTAGGAAAACATAAAAGTATCTTCTCATTGGATAAAACAATAGTTTTTTTTATTTTTTCAATAAATATAATTTTTGGTCAAATAAAAGTACTTTTAAGTACAATAAATTGTACTTTTTGGTATAATAAAAATACAATAAGTGTACTTTGTGGTACAATACAGTATACTTTGTGTATAAAAACAAATACTTTTAGGTATAGTACAAGAATTTTTGAACACAACTAAAGTACTTTTTTGGTACAAAAAATTTACTTTTTGGTACTATAATAGTTATTTCTTGTATATTAAAGTCCTTAATCGCAAATTGAAAGTTATTTTTGTCTTTTCTTCATTAAATGTACTTTGTGGCATAATAAATTGTACTTTTCGATACACTTTTTGGTACATTGAAAGTACTTTTTGGTATAATAAGAGTACATTTTAATACTTTGGCACAATAAAAATACACTTCGGACAGCAAAAGTATTTTTTGTTACAAAAAAAAGGACATTTAGTAAATCCAGTTGTACTTTTTGAATAATTAAAATAATGTTGGTACAATAAAAGTACATTCTGGAACAATAAAACACTCTTTACGTAACAAAAGTTATATTTATTGCGTTTTTGTAAAAAGTAGTTTTTGATACAAAATTTAACATTTTGTTGCAATAAAAGTACTTTCTCGTAAATAGAAAGTACTTTTTGGCACAATAAAAGTACTTTGTGGTACTATGTAAATATTCTTTAGTACAATTACATAAAGAACTTTCATTGCACAAAAAAGTACTTTATTACACAAAAAAGTTCTTTTCGGTACGATTTTTTAAAATTTAAATTTTGTTGCAATAAAAGTACTATATAGTGCTGTTAGGCACAATAAAAGTACTTTTTGGTGTATTGAAAATACTTTTTGGCACAATAAAAGTACTTTGTGGTACATTGTAAGTACTATTTAGCGAAATAATGTATTTTTTTTCTTTTGTTCAATAAACGTACTTTTTTCAATAAATGTACTTTCTGGCACATGGAAAGAACTCTTACAAATAATAAAAAGTACTTTTATAAAGTACATTCGATGCACCAAATAGTACTTTATAACACAAAATGGTACTTTTTGGTACGATATTAAAACTTTTAGCGAAATAAATGTAAATAAATGTACTTTTTTGGTAGAATAAAAATTATTTTGGTAAAATAAAAGTACTTTTTAGTACAATAAAAATAGGGTTGGTAAAATAAAAGTACTTTTTGGTAACATAATGTACTTTTTAGTAGCATCCCTTCCCCTTTATCTTTGATTTACTTGAATGATAACAAAAATCGAAGTAAGTAACCGAAACTGAATGGGAAGGGGCGGCCCTATTAAGGAAATTTACAGTAACATATTTTCCATATTAGAGATGCCTAAGTTCATTGTAAAATATTGAATCATTTATTTTAGGCAAAAATTGGTTTTAAGTCGCGAAGATTTTCGTGAAATGAAAATAATATGAAGCCATTCACACCCTTTCTGTTAACATTCCAATTAGCTTAAGTTATTTTAAAACTTCCCTAACTGATCTCTCCTTCATCGTCGTACATAGCACACGCTAAAAGTTAACGATCTCTTACTTGTCACATTATAAACGTACATACGAAGGTACACCAAGTGTGGGAGTTAACCGTGTAGTACTTAACTCGCTAATTCTTTTATGCTCAGCGTATCAAAACGTACTTCTTCGTTCTTTATTGCCATCATACGTTCGTACATATTTTGACAACTTCTTTAACGAATTTGTGTTTTTCTGCTAAGACCCCTAAGCGGTCGCAGTTGTTGTCATTGCTATGACGTATTTTCCCCCGCCGAAACTGCTCTAGTATTGAAATTTTTTAAACCCAAAAAAACAAAAATCGTATAATCATACTCGGGTCTCCGTTGGCATTGTAAAGCAAAGGCGACTTGAATTGTTGTTACTGTGTTTTTTTTGTTTTTCGCCACCGAGTCTATGGAAGAAATATTTGTGTATAAAACTGTTGAGCCGTCAAGTTGACAGCATCACAACACAATTGCCAGTTGTCATCGTCACAATATCACAGACAGAAAAAGTCTAATAACCCAATAGCAGTGTCGTTGTTAGCCTGTCATCGGGATACGCGAAAGGAGAATCGAAACTATAACGAACGAAAAAACAACAATCGCCTGTTTTCGCAGCAATATATCGTGATTTAATTAAAAAAACCAAACTCTAGAAGTGATTAGAAAACCAATATAACAATGGCAAGCAAAGTAAGTGTGTGTGTGGCAAATAAATCAAATAAAATCGGAGATGGCTTAAAAAGGACACAATAAATAGCCGTAAAGCTGTGCATATATATATAAAGAATTTTGAATAGTGTTGTAAACATAGTATTTATAAGGAAAAAGTGCTATATTCAAATGCAGAAATAGGAAAATTATAATTTCTGTTAATTCGTTACAATTCAGCTAAGTTTTTTGCTATTCAGCTAACAAAATTAATGGAATAAGTGAAATTTATGTATTATCCAGTTGAATTGTTACAATTCAGCTAAGGTTTTTGCTATTCAGTTAAACAAATTAAGCGAAAATAATGAAATTTAAAGGATTTCAAATTGTATTTAAGAGTTTTTCAACAATTCAGCTGGACATATTTGCATATAAAACAACTTAACATGAAACTTAATTTAAAATATTAAGTATTGTTCAGAATTAAAATTATTTTTGTTAATTCAGCTAACAAAATTAATGGAAAAAGTGAAATTTATGTATATTCCGGTTGAATTATTACAATTCAGCTAAGGTTTTTGCTATTCAGCTAAACAAATTAATAGAAAAAAGTTAATTTTAAAAGATTTTTAAATATATTTATGAGTATTTCAACAATTAGGCTGAATATATTTTCTTATATATCGTCTGAAATGTAAACAAACATGAAACTTAATTAAATAATTAAATATTGTTCAGAATGAACATTATTTTTCTTTAATTCAGCTATGAACCTTCTGAGCGGTAATAGTAAGCTGTGTAAAAACATCAAGTTAGAATACAAATGAACTTTTTTTTAACAAGAAATTTAACTAAATTAAAGAGTTTTGTCTGAAGCTATAAATAAAAAATTAACAATACTTATTTAAGTTACCAAAACTTGCCATCTATTTAGCTACCAAGTTAGCATATTCAGCGACAAATTTTTGACCCATAAAAGTAATATTTCTTCAGCTTTGCAAATAACCACTTTATGTCTCAACTTGTATCTTTGTGCTACCACAATATTCAATTCAGCTACGTTATTCTTTATTCAGCAATAAAATACAAACTTTAAAATATTAATTTAAGTTACCAAAACTTATTTTCATTTATTCAGCTACGAATTTTGACTGTTTAGCGGAAGACTATCTATTCAGCTACCAAGTTAGCATATTCAGCGGATAATTGTTGGTCCATACAACTAATATTAATTCAGCTAAACAAATAATCACTTTATGTCTCAACTTGTATCTTTGTGCTACCAAAATTTCCAATTCAGCTACGTTATTCTTTATTCAGCAATAAAATACTAACTTTAAAATATTAATTTAAGTTACCAAAACTTATTTTCATTTATTCAGCTACGAATTTTGACTTTTTAGCGGAAAACTACCTATTCAGGTACCTAGTTACCATATTCAGCGAAAAATTGTTCACCCATAAAAGTAATATTAATTCAGCTAATCAAATAATCAATTTATGTCTCAACTTGTATCTTTGTGCTACCAAAATTTCCAATTCAACTGCGTTATTCTTTATTCAGCAATAGAATACAACCTGATAATATTAATTTATGTTATCAAAACTAACTTTTATCAATTCAGTTACCAATTTTGCCTATTTAGCGGAAAACTATTGGCCTTTTAAACTATTATTTATTCAGCCTAACAAATAATCACTTTAATAAATACTTTAGATCTCAAATTGTTTCTTTATGCTATCATAAGGTACACTTCGGCCACGAATTTTACTATTCAGCAATAAAACTACAAATTTAAAATATAAATTTAAGTTACCAAAACTAACTTTCATCAATTCAGCTAACAAGGTAGCATATTCAGCGGAAATTTATTGAACTATAAATATAATATTAATCCAGCTAAGGAAATTATCACTTTATTTCTTAACTTGTTACCAAAATTTACAATTCAGCTAAGTGTTTTCCATAATTTAGTTATTGTTTTACGAATTCAGCAAACTGTTTTCTTGTTATAACACAATATTTTTGTGATATTTGATTAATTATATCTAATTATTAGCAATTCAGCTACTTAATTACACGAAATTTTAAACTTTAGCCACAAACTTCTCTAAATGTCTATTTAGCTTTAAACAAAAATGTTTTTTTTTTATAAATTTTGCCTAATTTTATTTCAATGTTACGCATTTATGTAAAAACATGGAGTTTTTTCATAATTCAGCTACTGTTTTACGAATTCAGCAAACTGGTTTCTTGTTATAACTCAAAATTTTTGTGGTATTTGATTTATAATGTATAAATATTAGCAATTCAGCTTCTTAATTACACGAAATTTCACACTTTAGCCACAAATTTCTCTTAATGTCTATGCAGCTTTTAACTAAAGTTGGTTTTTTTATAAATTAGCTTAATTTAGATTTTTTAACCTACAATTTGTTTCTATGTTACGTGCATTCGCAACATCAAACCGTTTCTTCCTAAATCAGCAACTGTTTTACGAATTCAGCCAACTGTTTCCTTTTTCAAATTCAACTTTCTTATGATCTTTTATTGTTAATAGACAATTATTAGCAATTCAGCTAATAATTTACACAAATTTGTTCAAACGACGACCTCCAACATCTCTTGATTTTCTGAATTTTTTTAAAACAACTTATTTCTTGTCTATTCAGCTTTACAAAATGTTCAATCAGCTTATCGTTTTTAGTTTTGTTGTCTTTTTTTTCGCTTTCTAACTAATTTTTCTTCTTTGTTACTCCATCTTTCAGTTCGTTACCTTCATCGGCTTGTTGGCCCTTAGCGGCTCCTGCCTGGCTGGTGTGGCCACTTATGCTTACAACCCATATGTGAAAACCTATGCTGCTGCACCTGCTGCTCTTGTGGCTGCCGCTCCAGCTGCTGCTGTCGTTAAAACCGAAGAAGTTGATCCTCATCCTCAGTATGATTTCTCTTATGGTGTCCATGATTCCATAACTGGTGATATCAAGAATCAAGCTGAGACTCGTGATGGTGGAAATGTTGCTGGTTCCTACAGTGTGGTAGATGCTGACGGTTACAAGCGTACCGTCACTTATACCGCTGATGACATCAACGGTTTTAATGCTGTTGTGCATCGTGAACCCATTGTGGCCAAGACTGCTGTTGTGCATGCTGCTCCTGTTGTCCATGCTGCCCCTGTCGTTAAGACTTATGCTGCCGCTCCTTTGGTGCACTCCGCCCCTGTTGTCAAGACCTATGCTGCTGCTCCTTTGGTGCACGCTGCTCCTGTTGTCAAGACCTATGCTGCCGCTCCTTTGGTGCATTCCGCCCCTGTTGTCCAGACCTATGCCGCCCGTCCTTTGGTTCACTCCGCCCCTGTTGCCCATACCTATGCCGCAGCTCCTTTGGTTCACTCCGCCCCTGTTGCCCATACCTATGCCGCCGCTCCTTTGGTTCACTCCGCACCTGTTTTCAAGACCTACGCTTCTGCTCCCGTTGTCCACTCTTCACCCGTCTTCAAGACCTACTCCGCCGCTCCTGTGGTGCACTCTTCCCCCTTCTTCCGTGCCGCTCCCGGCTTCCAACAATTCTACCAATACCCAGTGCAACAACACCAATTCGCCGCTCCCGTATCTGTGGCTGAACAAACCGAAGAACCTCAACAATCTAACGAAGTAGAAGCTCAAGAACAGCAACAACCTCAACCCGAGGCTGAACAACCCGAAAATGAACCTACACCTATTGAGTACCCCGAACAACAACAGCAGGAACAAGAGCAACAGTTTGCCCAGCAACAACAACAGCAACAACAATACTTCCAGGGACAAAGATTCCCTCCTTATCCTCAATACGAAATTCCCCAACAACAATTCCAATTTGGCCAAGCACAACAACCACAACAACCCCAGCAATCTAGCGATGACTCTGATGTTGTTGAAGCCCGTAACGTACCCACCGAACAAGAACCTCAACCCCAACAACAACAACTTCAAGAAGAAACCTCGGCTGCCGAACCACAAAGTGAAATGAAAGCTGAGCCAGAAGCTGAAGCATCTGCCACTAGCACCACCACCACCATTGCTCCCGCTCCAGTAACTGAGGAACAAAAGGAATCCAATGATGACGATGAGAAAAAGTCGGCCTAAGTTCCTTCACGATTTCTGGGATTATGTTGTACGAAGACGTAACGTATCCCGGTCATATCGTAGCTGATGCCTGATAATGATTGCCGTTTTTTTGTTTAGTTATTTAGGTATTTAAAAAAAATTGTCTTATTTTTTCGAAAATAGTTGTTAAAACGAATAAATATGAAATACGTTATTGAAAGTCAAAAGTTTTTGTGGATTGGGTGAAAAGGAATTAACTTAAGTCGGATTGGCAAATCGACGAAGGGTTAACAGACGATCTGCCGATAGTGATAATAAAGAAGGATTACAAAATTATTCTGAACGAAAAATCAACCAAAGTTTACTTAGTTAAGGCAGCTGGCCACATATCGTACAAATAGTGTTCTAAACTTCAAACTATTGGTCTGTACCAATAAGTCCTAACCGTTCGATGCCCGTCATTATAACCAAGGCCATTGCTCATATTCTGCCGGCGATAGTAAAACTGAGAAAGGAGTATAACAGAATTCTACATTAGTAAACTACCTAAAGTTTACTTAGTTTAGGCAGCTGGCCCCCTATCGTTCAAATAGTGTACTAATCATCAAACTGTCGGTAAATACCAATAAGACCTGATCGTTATATGATCTTAAAGTCAATATAACCAAGGCAGTTGCTCATTTTTGTGTGTCGTTGGGGATGTTAAGTGAATCTTGCATCTCAAGCCGACTTTCAACCTCCTTCGTGTTGGCACCTGGGCAACATTGTTCGTGATATTTTTTTATCATAATTAGCGGCTGATAGGGAGCGACGAAACCTGATGGTTGGGCTAGCCATCCACTTTCAGGTCCTTTACTGGCTATAAAAACACGAGAAAGAAAAAGTAACAAACGGAACCCCCCAAATGTTGACGACCCCCGCGATCTTAATAAGGACGATGATTTAAGGATATGCACCTGGAACGTTTGGAATCTCTATAGAGAAGGTGCCACTATCCGACTGGTGGATGTCCCCAAAAAAAATATAAGGCTGACATCACCGCCATCCAGGAGATGGGATGGACAGGACAAGGATGCTCGCAACGTAAAAATACGACATCTATTACAGCTGCCGAATAGCACGAATTTGGATGTGGAATTGTAGAAAGACTCAGACATCTTGTCTTGCGATTCAATCCTGTTAGTGATCGAATAGCCACAAGGCGAAATATTTATACATTACGCTGATTTGTGATCATGCCCCGACAGAAGATAAAGACGATGAGTTTAAAGATGCATTTTACGAGCGCCTAGAGGAAACGCACGACCGTTGCCCTGGCCACGACCTTAAAACTGTTCTGGGAGATTTTAATGCCAAATAAGAAGAGAAGATGTTCTTGGTCCATCGATCCTTAAATTCAGCCTGCATACCGACACGTCAGACAATGGGGGTTAGGCTGGTTAGCTTCGCTGCGGGAAGGAACATGGTAGTGAGTGAAACCCGATTCCAGCACAAAGATATCCACAAGGCAACTTGGCTATCCCTCGATTAATACACCAAAAATCAAATTGATCATGTGGTAATTGATAGCAGGCATGCATCTAGTGTCATGGACGTGCGTGTGATCCGTGGTGATAATATTATCACGGATCATTACCTGGTTACAGCCAAGGTGCGCACAAGATTGAGCAAAGCGAAAAACGCACGTAACCAAACACAAAGAAAGCTGGACATCGCGATGCTGCAAACCCCAGAGATAGCCACTGCCTACTTCAACCAGCCCTCCCAACTTCTAGGACACAACGCCTCTACTTCTGACGTTGCCGATACATAGTGACAGCATGGCAACCGTGGCACAACCGCGCTAGCATATGAAAAACGACGCTCAGACGAATCCTGGTAAGATAAAGAATGTCGCATAGCGTCTGAGGAACAGGATACTGCTTATAGGGCAACGCTACAGCCAATTGTAACCCGGACTGTTAGGGCACGGCACAAGGAGATAGTAAAACAGGCGAGACAGATATTTAAGCAAAAAAACATGACAAAAAGGAACGGGAGATTGAGGATATAGAGCGATAAAGGGATGGAGGTGAAGCCCGAAAATTTTACAAGAAAGTAAAAGCAAAAGGCTACCGTAATGGGATCCCCTCCTGTAAGGACAAGGATGTAAATCTGGTTACAGATACGCAAAGTGTGCTGAATATATATTGAGAGAACACGTCCAGCAACTGCTGGTTCCAGAAGGCAGAGCATGTGATGGCATCACAGCAATCTAGCCCACCACCAAGTCAAGCCGAGGTAGGAAGAGCAATGTCGCGGCTGAAGAATAATGAAGCAGCCGGTGCCGACGAACTAGTCCGGTGGCGAGCAGCTGATAACGAGCATGCACCAGCTAATACGCATGGTTTGGCTGAATGGGTGTATGCCCAATTGGAATCAAAGCGTATTATGTCCTGTGCTGAAAAAAAGGTAATCCAAGTGTGTGCTCCAACTGCCGTGGGATAAGCCTTTTACATATCGCATATAAGGTCCTGTCGAGTGTGCTATGAAAGCCAGTGTTAGCCAACCTGATAGGGTCTTATCAGTGTGGCCTTAGACCTGGTAAAACAACAACTGACCCGATATTCACACATCGACAAATACTGTAAAAGACCCAAGAAAAACAGATCGACACGTACCATCTTTTCGTCGACTATAAAGTTGCCTTCGACAGCCAGATACGGCAGAAATTACTCGAAGCCATGACTGAGTTTGGTATTCCAGCGAAGCTGATACGCCTTTGCGGAATCACGCTGACTGACACGAAGCCTTCAGTGAAGATTAGCAAGGACTTTATGGAACCATTTTATACCAGACGAGGACTAAAACAAGTCCACGGCCTATCATGTGACCTCTTCAACATAGTGATGGAGATGATAATGAGGAAAGCTGCAGTAAACACGAGTGACAAGATATTCAACAAATGCCACATGCTACGTAGACATCATCGGCCAAAAACTGCAGCCTTCTTAAGTATACCGAAGGAATCAGCGAAAATTGATCTAATGATGAACGAGGACAAAATGAAGTTATTAGTTTCAACGAAACTCGTTTGGGAAACTGCGTGAACGTTGACAACTATAATTTCGAGGTAGTAGATAATTTTATCTACCTAGCCTCCGCCATCAAAAAAACACATTATGTCAGCCTTGAAATCCGGAGAATGATCCTGCTTGCTAATAAATGCTACTACGGACTAAGCAGGCGATTTAATGACAGAACCCTCTCTCGACGAACATAAATCCAGCCATACCAGATACTGGTTCTACCTGTCTTGATGTATGGATCAGAATCCTACGTTATGACACAAGCGGATGAATCGGTTCTGACGGTATTCGAGAGAAAAATACTTCGTAATATATATGGGCCCATCATCGTTAACGGAGAGTATCGACGTCGTATGAATCATAAGCTGTACGAGCTGTACACTGACATTGACGTGGTTAGATACATTAAGGTGCAGCGGTGGCGTTGGTTAGATCAAGTTGTACGCATGGACGAAAATGCTTCAGCTCGAAAAGTCTTCGACTATAAACTCGAAGAAAGAGGCGCAGAAGAGGTCTACCAAAACTCCGTTGGAAAGACCAGGTTACTGAGAACCTTACAGAACTTGCTGTGACTAACTGGAGAAAAAGCGCAGAAGATCGAAGCGCTTATAATATTTTTCTATGTGCGGTATTTAACACAGTAAAGCACATGATTTTGGAACTCAATTCTGAGAACTGCATGTAAAAGTAGCCCAAAAAAAAAGAAGTTCTGCATCATTCATTTTGTCAAGTTACATGCCATAATTTAAAATCGATTAGAAGTTAGTAAGTATCGTATAGGGGAATCAAAAAGTGAAACTGTTGCTTATGTAGGGAAACGTTATATGAACAGGTTAAAGGAATTGTAATTTTTAATTTTTTTTAAATTTGTTTCAGCTAAATTGTTTCATCCTGACTTATGTTAAACAAAACAGCCTAAACCGTGACAAATTCCCCTATACTATACTTACTAACTTCAAATCGATATTAAATTATTATTGCATGTAACTTGAAAAAACGAATGATGCAGAACTTCTTCTTTTTGGGGCTACTTTCACGTGCAGTTTTCGGAATTAAGACCCAAATCAATGAGCTGAAAAATGTTGTACTGTGCCAGCTAAGTAAGTAAGTAAGTTGCTCATATTTCGACGGATCTATGCGTCAGAGTATTTAAAACTTGGAAAACTTAATTCCGTGCCACCGTGAAAAGCCGCGACGGACATTGAAGCTGTGTTATCTACCACATAAAATGGAGTACATATGCCTGTCAAGCATCAAAAAGAATTACATTAATGTCTCATATACTGCTTCCTTTATTTCAATGCAACATCGACCCTGACTTACTGAAAACCCGCTAATTAACAATTTCCTCTTTTAGCCCACTTATCGAGCCTTTTTAGTTAACTTTTTCTATTTAAAACTAAAATTAAAGTAGACTTGGTTCTCAAACTCTTCTGTTGAAATCCTAAATGATATAATACTATCATAACTTAAGCATATTTTTTCTTTAGGTTTTTTTAACATATTATTCTTATCACTTTTACCCCCATTGTTGGCAAACTTTTTTTCGGATTTATCTACAATATCATGTCTTTCGCTCTCTCTTTGTCATATTTTATATGTTAATATAATATCTTCATTCTACACTTGAATAATTTATAAATATTCAAGGTTACAACAAATGACAACAAAAGAAAAAAAACGATATTTGCACAAAGGACTCCTCCATGTACTGCATAACTCAAACCTACAAGGACTCGCAAGGGAATGCGTTAATACGCACCCCTAAGCAGCAATGCAATTTAAAATTACCGATGCATATCCTTAGGCAGACTATACGCGTATCGTGTGGATGGTGTTAATGAAATCAAACAGCGGAACCAGCAGATAGTAAAATCTATATTGACGTTATGTGACCTTGGTATAAATAACTCCCCAACTTAATACGTAGGGAAGATGAGTTTAAGAAGTTAAGCAGCAAAAAAAAATGGCAAGCATAATTGTCCCTTTCCATTGGGTTCAACTTTTAAAGACAGTTTATGCCTTTTAAGTCAAAGGATATTTTGCAGGCAGTCAGTAGAGCAGTAAACAGGAACAGGAGAGGAAATAAAATCCCGAAAGATAAATGGTTTTGTTGGAGAGGGACTGCTGTGTTTCATTTTGTGGGTAAGGGGAGTTTTCAAGGATAGCGAATAATTTACTTGTTACAGAGTATCGTTTAAATATGTTAGTAGGATTTTTTATGTTTGATATATCTATATACATATATACGTTCGACATATCTTAGTATGCCGCGGACTAACGCAGTAGCTGATATTTATGAATATAATTGTAGACTGAGGTACACGTAAACCACTTTAGTTTAAATCCTACCCCTAATACTCCTGCGCCCACAAATCGTCAGCATCTACAAAGTCCATAACAGGAAACGTTTAATCCCTAAACACTGAAATCCAAAGCATATACACAGGCTATGTAATATTTGCAACTTGCTTTTGTTATAATCACTGAATAATATCAATTAGAATTTGTTTTTTTTTTTTCTCTCTTTCTCTCTGCCAACTCCTCAATAATAATGCCATAAAAAATTTTACTTCAATAATAGGAATTTGTTTCCAAAGAAATCACGGTCACGCAGTACCGGAAACCAAAATAAACACAATAAATAAAAGTATGCTATAGCAAGTGATTTATTAGTGCCCCTAAAGGTATACTATACGCTAAACATACCAACTTAATAACACAAAAATACAACTGGAGTGTCGATGAAAAAACACAAAGCATCCACCTTCTCGCAACTAATGCGAAAACACGTGCTCGTATGTTGCGTATAGTAGGTATACGCTTATATATTTACATAGCAGACACACGCACACAATTTATGTGTCAAGTAAAACAAATTGGCAAATGAAACCTTGTCTCCCCTCTCCCAGTGGTTTTGTTTTAACAGTCTCTGCTCTCATTACTTGCTGAGGCTAGCCATTGGTAATGCGTACAATTCGACTCGACATAGGTGATGACAAGTTACTTGACCATGGTGTACGAAGGGGGAAGGGGGTGGTTGGGAGCAAAAAGTAGTTTAGAAAAAGTCTCATATTTGGTCTTGTGTACCACGGTTGTTTTGTTTTTTTCACTTCGTACATAATTTATCTCTCTCAATTTTATACAACAAAATTTCACTAAAAAAAATATATGACATGCTAAAAACATTTTAAAGCACAGCCATAAAGCAGCGCTTTATGTGCTCCAAAAGGCATTGCCTAACTTTAGGCTTTAAGAGTCAGCGGAGAAACCAATAAAAAGGCAACATCGTAAAAATTGAATTACTTGGGAGAAAGCAAAGTCAAAAGCAACAAATTCAACTCTTTTTCAGCTATTACCACCAGCTTTTATGTTTGGGAAACATGTTGCTCATTTCCTTGGCATTTATAGGATTATATGAAACACCCTGTCGCAAGCATCTCTAGTACTCTTTCTCTCTGAGAAATGATAGAGTTGGTAGAAAAAATTCTTTTGTCAGGGGTGAGACTATTTTTGTATGCTGTGTACTAAGGCACACGATTCGTGGAGATGGATTATTTTATATTAGGTAAAGAGTTTAAATTTTAAGCAAGAAAATTATTAACATTTTAAAGAATTGACAATGAATTGCAATTGGTAAAGATTAACCTGAGCTGAAGACTGTCTTCGGAAATATTTAAGGATATTAGAAAAATAACAAGACGGTTTTTGTCACGCAGGTAATATAGGCAACAATGATTGAAAACTCAAGGAGTCACTGCAGTCTTCTCAGACTTTGAGAATAAATCATCAAACGTTTGTATAGCAGTGGGCTACAACAAAAGGAAGTTAGGTACTCTCCATCATAATCCAGCGAGTACTGGATTCTGCAAACAATAAACATTAACAAGTTTTAACAGTTCGAATATTTTTTCAAACAATAGACGAGTTTAAAATTTTAAAATAAGAATTTTCAATTTTCTCCTGGATAATGAAAAACAGTGTCTTCCTGCCTCAATGGAACATAGCAATAACTGCATTCAGGTCTTTAGAAAAGTAAGAATTTTATAATCACATTTCTACCTTTTACTGTCTATATACCATGGTCGGTCAATGTAAGAAATTTTGGATACTATGTTCTATGGCATCGTTTATAATAAACCTCAATAATGGTTTTGCTTTTCCCAGAGCTTGACATTTTTTTAATTTGTAACTAGCGGTCTGTGTAAAAATCTTCGGAGTTTCGACTCCGGATTTCGATGTAAATCTTATTTAATACAATTAATGTACGATAGGTGTCAGTTTAACTATACAACGTAAAAAGTGTTTTAAACTTTTATTGAAATACTAGCTGACCCGGCAAACTTCGTCCTGCCAGCAAAGTTATTGGCATAAGAAAGAGTTGTACCAAGCTCTATGGACACAAATAAAATATGTCCTAACGGAAAGTGGTCTAAGAACTGAAGCCTCATACACACTTGCCATATTTTATATCTAAATCTCAAATGTTAAACGTTTTTAAAAGTTTACACGAAGTAGATGGTAGTGAAGGCTAAAGAAGTTCAGATCTAATAATACGAACTCTTTTTATCAGAAAAAGTTGTATGAACATCCGTCAGATAAGTTAAGTGACATACATAGAAATAAATATAATTATTAAGAAAGATAGGGAAAACAAAACAAAACTTTTGCTATGATCTCTTTGTCCTCAGATCGAGTATTGGTAAGTACTACCTATGTATCAAAATTTCTTTCATTACGACCAAAATACATTTGTATCACACTACTGATCAAAATAAACATATCGTTTCTATATTATCATCTTCATCTTGAATTTGTCTGCTCTGTAGATAAACCTCACCATTTTGCAACGCGTATTCCGTCCACTACTCAAAGTAAAATTTTAGCCGGAATATTCATAAATGCAGTGGTAAATCTTTTCTATGCATCCGTCTCATTTCTATGGGCCAAACAACTACATTTGACGCCGGCACCTTACAGAAGGACTTCTTTCGTTTGCCTCACTTACTCATATGTATATTTTCCATAGTAAGGGGTTTAATAAACCTTTTCGTACGTTCCATCAATTTTGAAAATTTGGTGCAGTCGTTCGGATTTGTGCGCGTACACACGTTTTGGAGATTCACACTTGACTATTAAACTATATTATAATTGAAAAGTTTTAATAAATATATTCACTAAATTCACATCACCGTGTCCATTCCTTACAATTTTCATTATAATTCCACCCCAGCGTCACCTACCGGGTCCATTTATACATAAATTTTTGTAAAATATGTTGAGTGTAGTTGATATCTAATACCGATTGGTTTATTTCTTTGACCTCTAAAATATTTCAATCTAAAGGGCGAGGTTCTCCGGACACATTCTGTTCTTCATATAGATTATTATATATTATTATAAGAATTGCTAAAACGGATCAGCAGTGTCGTCCATGATGTGATGAAAACTTACTTATTGATAGGCATATATTCTAAAACCAAATTTTTAAGCCGATTGACTGACATAGAACTTTCTGCGTTGGTGTACTGGGTGATTGTACCTTTTTATCCCAAGGAGTACGAATTTCCAAAAATGCCTTCATTAGGCTCAGCAACCCCATTAACCGTATGGTCTGGGTGATATCAACAGTTATTCCTATTTTCGTTATTGTCCCCTAAAATTTCGAAATGCGCCATTATAAAAGTTAGTCATTCTTCTTTTAGCCTTTTTGCGGTCAGGGTGACCATCTATAGCCAATCCTCAACTTTCACTGAAATTTTGGGACAAATGGGGTTAGGCTTGCCAGATTCAAAATCGTAAAATTCTTGACAATCACCAAAAATTTTCTTGATTGTGAAAAAAAATCTTGACATAATAAAAACACCCATAGGTTAGATGTTTTACATATTTCAGTTTCATTTATTTTTTTATAAAAGTATAATTTCATATAAAAAGTAAACAAAACATTAAAAAATCTATTACAGATATTTCAGTCAGTTAACTGACTAATAAATACCCTTACCTTATGTATGATATTACTTAACTCTCGAGTTATTGAAACTAAACGATTTTTAAATGAAACTACTTATGTATTATAATTTTTCAGCTTGTGCAGCGTTAACGTTTGGAGATAGGACTCTCGGTCGTATGACCAGACTTTTACTGAAATGTTGTTACACCGTTTCAAGGGTTACAGTGCAAAAAGTGTTAATGAAATTGGCAACAAATGTAGAATTTGTATTCTAAATTTCTGGACATATTGTAATTTTGTATGGGGTTACCGAAAGAGTCTTTTACGCACAAAAATTCATAGTTTATAATGGGTTGGATGAAACACTTAAGTTTCTCAAGTTTCACCTATAAATGCAAAATATTAAAAGTAAACTTTTTTAACGTCTTGAGGAGTTTATATTTGAATTTGTTGAAAATATATCAATTTTCAGATAATTGCCATATTTGTATACGAGGTACCAGCAGGGGCAGTACAAAGAGTCAGATTTTTATTTGCAGGATAACGCGGAATAAACTTTTTATGTGGGTGTTTTTGGTCAAATGTTATGGGAGATAATACAGAGATAGTGACAAACGTTTCAATTTCCCAAGGTTTTTTTTTAAACTGGCCAAATTTAAGGATTCTCAATTGTCGGTTTGGATTTACTGTAAGAAATATCAATTTTCCAAAAAGAGGTCAATTTTATTGGGAGTAATCAGGGTTCGGCCGATATAGTCCATATTTATTCCGGGGTCCAATTTTAATTACATGTTTAAATTCAGTTTTCTAACAAAATGATATGTATGGGAGGTACCAAAAGGTACCCCTTACCTAAGGTTGAGGGTATAAAAAATATAGTGGGAACACTGATGTTGATTATTTTATTTTTCGACTTAGTGTTATTGGTAAATTTAATACATTGTTTCTGTACCGCTTTCTAAAACCATTATGGATTTTCTCTACAAAAACAAGACGGCGGCGATCTTTAGCCGATTAATCTAAAATATGGGTTTATACGACCGGAGATTCTGCTTGAAATTGGCTGTTTAATGTTGTCAAATCACACAGTGCAACAGTAAAAAAAAATACAAGAACTTGATAGTATAGGTTCGATTCTACCATCGACGGGTAATAAAACCCTATACTTAGTTTGGCGAGATTGGTGACCAATTTTTATTATGGACCTCAAAAGATTCTCAAAATCAGAGAGTCCTTCGAAAAAAGGCGTCATCAGTTTTTGTCCAACAGCTAACTCACACTTCGTGAAAGCGCTAAACTATATTCGGCAATAATGTAGCTGTTAGTTATGCGCACTAACTTTATTTACTATTTACGTCACAAGTGTTAGCCCTGCCCTTTTGCTTAAAAAAAAATTGAAGAAGAAATTAATATTTTTTCACTTTTTTAAACATTACTTCCTCAAAGTCCAAATTTTTCACTAACAATTTTCGCCAAAATTGTAGCCATGGTAAAGTTGAAGAACTTTCTTGAGCATATCAATACAATCTGAACGTGTCTAGGCAACCTAAATAGCTCATAAAGTACCTTTGTACCTTTACGTACGTGTAAGCCAGTTATGTGGTTGAATTTAAACCGATTTTAAGTTTCTCAGCGGATTTGAAATAAGACAATGCGGCCTTTCCAACGGTATACATAGTTTTATTGATTACTTGTAATATATGTCTGTTTTTTGCATCGAAATTTCAAACCTTTGTGATTTATTCACTATTTTTTAAGTTTGAAGGAGTTTGTAGCCACTATTTTATAAGGACACCATAATTTTCACTATTTTATTGAGAAAGTACACGCTTTCACGAGTTAAACGCATACTTGTTTGTAAAGATCGGTTAACAAATAGTTAAGTTATTTATGTTTTCGGAAGGACGCCTATATTGTCAACTTCTTGTATTGTATAAAAGGTTTTCATTTGTTGCATAGTTTTCAATAGCGAGGCGAAAATAAGTGATGATAGATTTTTGAACGAATACACTAACGAAAACTTTTCACAATAATATTTCTATGAATTGTTTATTCCATTAAAAAAAAAAAAATTTTGCGTTATTTTTCGGTTGGTCTGTAAAAATCTTGACAAAACTTATTTTTTCTTGATTCTTGACGAGCATTAAAAATTCTTGTAAATCAAGAAAAATCAAGATCGTCTGGCAACCCTAAATGGGGTCAACCGTTTTCACAATTATGGTGACATCAAAATGTACATCTGTTTTATATATATAGACTTCTGAATAACTATGATGTTAAAAAAAAGTGACTAAATGACATTCCAAAAATTAAGTGTGTCATAAGCTAAACGCCGGCAACTGGTTCCAAACATACATTCGAAATTTTCTCATGTCAAAAAAATCATATATTTTAAGTTTAAGTAAAATCGGACAATGGATATAAATTTTCGAAATAATTCAACCCCAGCCAAATCAACTGTAGGTCCATATATACAAAAAAAATTCTCATAATAAAACAAATATACATTCAAAATTTCAGTCAAATTGTTTAATTCGTAAAAATGTTCATTATAATTTCACCGACACCTACCGGGTCAATTTATACAAACAATTTTTTCACAAGGTTCCACAAACATAAATACTAAATTTCAGTTAAATTAGTACATGCATTCAAATTTTCTATATAAATCCACCCTAGCGCCATCTACCGGGTCCATTTGTACATACAATTTTTTCTGATGATCAAACAAACATAGATTCTGAATTTCAGTTAAATTGGCCCTTTCGTTAAAATTTTGATTGTAAACCGACCCCAGCGCCACCTACCGGGTCCATTTGTACATAAAATGTTTTCTCTCCATTCTAAATTTCAGTTGAATTGGTACATGCATTCAAATTTTCGATATAAATCCACCCTAGCGCCACCTGGATTTGATTTTTTTCAACACAAACAATCTACGGAAAATTTCGAATCGAATAAAAAAAAATCAGCCAAATCGCTCTAGCCGTTCTCAACTGATGGTATTACATACGTGGACCATTTCATTTTTATATATATAGCAGATGAACAGATTAAAGGAATTTTAATTTCTTACGGCTGTAGGAGCTTAAAAAGTTTAAGCCCAATGCGACAGGGGTTAACATACTCTAATCATAATAAAACATTGGCTAACCTAAAATCTGCAAAGGCTTTTCTTTTTTTGGGGGTGGCACGGATTTTTACGACCACGCTAATTAAGATACATTAATAAATCTACTTTGTTCCAGAATAACCGTAGAATTTCATGGTTGGAATCGTAATAATAATACCTTTAAGTACCCAAACATAGGGGATAAAAATTTGACAAAAATTGTCCTACATTGGGCTTCCTAGGGTACTTTGGAGCACAGTTCCTATTGTCTTTGTTCCGATCTGGGATCTGGGACCGATCTGACCAACGTCCGCTAAAGTGCAATTCAGCCTAAATATACACACATACCTTTATTTTGTTGAAGAAGTTTTGCCTTAGATTTATTAGTTTATTATCCGTAGCCGGAGCTTTCTTGTTCACTCATTCGTAAATTTCCGCAGACTTATCTCAATGGTTTTATGGATAACAATAAGCTTCGACACTTTAGCGTTCTCAAAACGCGCAACGGTCTCAAACAACAATATTCTTTCGCGTTCCAAATAAATCCGTACATTACATTTAACACAATCGCGCACAACCGGCGGATAAGGAAACAACAACAACAAAACGATAAACGGACACACACCTGCATGCATAAATCACAATTAACACTTCCCCAATGCCAAGGGGATGTGCACTAGGAATTTAACTGTTCTCTACAGTTCTATCTCAAATATCACATAAAAGTTGTTTTTCACACTTTCATTACATTTTTTCAATTGCTGTTCTTTCACTTCTTTCCTCTGCAAACAATTTTGGAGCATCTCCGAAAGAAGAACAAACTGATTCGGCACAAAACCTTCGTAACAATTACATTTTCTTCATTTTCATTTAGTTTTTAACTTGTTTTGATGTGCTGATCAAACATTTTTAACCAAGAATTTCAGCAAGATTATTTACAATTTCGGTTAACAACGATTTAACAACTCGCGCACGCAAACGGAAACTAAATGCATTCGTTTTGCATCTGCATGCAAGCTAGCAGAAAAACAAAACAAGTGTGTGGCCAGATTGTTGGTTTTTAGCTTAACGACAGTGTGGCAATGCAACGGTGGTATGTTAAGATTAATTGTATGAATGATAGATGTAGAACAAGACTACATGAGGTTTGGCAATGTTTTATTCAGCTATTAAATAAACTAGAGAATTTATGACAAAACACTAGACAATTTAAGAATTTTAGTTGTAAAATAGATAGATTTGTCGGGTATAGTGAATACTTAAGTGGTATCGATCCTATCACCTAATTACAGCGAATAAAAATTAAGGATAATTATAACAACTAAAAAAATTGTGTATGTAAATAAATTGAATGTGAATGTTAAAATGGATTTCAATAGGCAAAGCAACAACTTTATATTATGCTAAGCTACAACCTTAAACTCAATATAATAATTATCAAATATTTATAAGAGTGTCGATAAAACGGTGCTTTGACTATTGGCAACAGCTACAAATCCTTATTATACCATTATCCTTAGGGTTTATATCATTTGATACGAAAAAAAGTGTAGCGCATTAAAGGAGACGAGTTAGACCCCAAGTATCTTAAGACCAAATTCGTTTCAGGACTTTTTAAGACTGAGCTATATCCGTCTGTCTGGCTGGATGGCTGGTGAGCAGGATAACTCGAGTAAACCTTAACGGATCGGTATGATAATTTACCAGTATTAATATTTTTTAAAACGAACTAGTGGGATTGTAAATAAGCCACCCTTGTGGTACCTCCCATACAAAATTACCTATTTTTGGTTAATTAATATTTTTTTCACAACTTCCAAACAGACCACCGAAGGATACTTGAAGTTGGTCCCCTTCTGTTACCTCCCATACAAATGACCGAATTGACCATCATAGTTTTACATACATCTATTTTTGTAAGTAAACTGAATTCACACAAATTTTGCGTATGATGTTCGCTTATGAAAATTAGACTCAGGAATGAATATGGACTATATCGGTTGACGTCCCTACAAAATGACCTATTTTTGGAAAATTAATATTTCTCCCATAACTTCCAAACGAACACTTGGGGGGTAATGAAAATTGTTCGATTAATTTATATTATGATAGGAGGGGAAACCTCAAAAAACCTAACTATTTGACACACCCCTTTTGGTACCTCCCATACAAATGACCGAACTCGCCCCCATAGTCTTACATATACAATCTTTTTTGAAAGTACACTGAATTCAGTCAAATTTTGCGTAAGTTGTACGGTTATGAAAATTTTAATCTGGAATGAATATAGACTATATCGGATCACCCCTTCTGGTAGCTCCCATACAAAATTACCTATTTTTGGAAATTTAATATTTCTCCCATAACTTTCGAACGGAAACTTGGGGGATACTCAAATTTGGTCAGTTAATTTATCTTCTGAAACGAGGCAAAACCTTAGTAAATCTAAGTATTTGACACACCCCTTCCGGTACCTCCCATACAAATTTACGACTCCACCCACATTAGAAATCAAGTAATAATATCAATACATCCAACGCGATCGTGCCCAAAAACTGTATTTAGTAAAGCTATAGCAGGTTAACTTTTTAGGAAACCAAACGGAATTTCTAGCCACGTCCCTTCTGGTACCGCCCACTTTAGAAATCGATTAATGTTATTAATACACCCAACACGATCGTACCCAAATTCTGTATTTAGTATTGCTAAATCAAGAAAAAGTTTGGCAGAACAAATTGGAAGTCTAGCCACTTCCCTTTTCTTGCCTCCCATACAAATGTACCATTTCGCCCACTTTAGAAAGCGAGTAGTAACATCAATGCACTCGACACGATCGTGCCCAAATTCTGTATTTAGGAAAGCTAAAGCAGAATAAAGTTTTCGAGATAAAATTTGTAGTCTAGCCAACCCCATTATGATATCTGCCATTAAAATGTATCATTCCGCCACGTTAAAGATGGAGTTATAACATAAATACACTCGACACGATCGTGCCCAAATTCTGTATTTTGTTAAGCTATAAAAAGATAAAGTTTTGCAGAAAAATTTGGAAGTCTTTCTACCCCCCTTATGGTACCTCCCATACAATCGTACCATTTCGCCCACTTTAGAGATGGAGTAATAACATCAATACACCCAACGCGATCGTCCTCAAATTCTGTATTTAGTATAGGTAAATCAATATAAAGTTTTGAGAAAAAAAAACTGGAAGTCTATCCACGCCCCTTCTGGTACCTCCGATACAAATGAGTAACAATATCAAAATACTAGAAAATTTTTTGTTTTACTGAGGGTGAGGGTATATGTAAGACGTTTTTCCCGGCTGAGACTTTCTTACTGTTTTATCATAAAAATTTTAATTTTTTTTTTAAAGTCAAATTGTTTACAAAAAAAAAATAACGCTCTTCTAATTTTTCCTAAATATTTGAATTTTTGTAAAAAAAAAAATAATATAACCATATAATCGTTCTTACACTTTGCAACTTTTCATTAATTTTATCAGCAAATTTTAATACATAAATTTTAATTTTTTTTAATTACTTTCATTTCACTTATTTGTTATTGCCTTTTCCTTTTTAAAGTAAAGTAATTAAAAAAATTTAAATATTTTTCTAATTATTCAGGATTATTTATTTATTTTTTTAAAAAAGAAGAATGATAACAATAAAATTTCTTGAATATTGTAGTTGTTTCGAAAAAATAAATAATTATAACTAAAAATCGTCCTTACACATCGCTAAGTTACGTATACAGTTTTTTAATAAAATGTTAATATTATTACTGAATCAATTTAAGAAATAAATATAAATAGTTTTTGCTAAATAAATTTGCTTTTAAATTACATTCAATTCACTTATTAATAACTGCCTATAAATATTGCACATTAAAAAAAATTGATTCACTGTTTCTGGGACCGGCCGTGGCATAATGGTTAGAACACGCGACTACCATGCGGGAGATCACAGGTTCAACACCTGGCTCCAGTCATCTTAAAAGAAAAAAAAATTATTTCATTGTCGGCTCCCCTCGAATGTTGTCCACAGCAACTTCGCAGTATCAGAGTCGAGTCAATCGGCATGTCTAGTAAAGGCTTCTCAAATAGTGACGTTCGCATTCGTCGATAAACAAGTAGGGTGTAAAGGGAAATTAAGTAAGTAAGTAAGTTTCTCTCGCCCAATGTAAGAAACATATAACATTAAAAAAGTTTTTCAAATATTGAGATTTTGTTTTTATTACATAAAATTCAACATAAATTTTTTCTGACAACCAAATTTCTTCTCTACCAATCCTTTGTTAATCTTACAACAATTCATTCAAAAATACCAAAGATTTTTAAATATTAACATTTTCAAATTTTCACAATGTTTACTAAACGACATTTTTTGTTTTGTCACAACTACAATATTATTGCAATTCATATAAGTACTTACTTACTTCCTGTACCCTCCCTATTTCCCTACCATCACTGATTACCGTAAATTTCTCTCTGTTCTCCTGTGATACATTTCCTATAGTTAAATCTCTCAACTCTCTCATCATTTAGCATCCACAGTTCATCTTCAGATAGCATCCACTCTTAGGTTAAGGCTCTCTTACAAATCTCTTCGTGTTCTCAATTTGTTTAGCATTTCAGTTTTTATTCGCTCACGCTGCTCTCATCATTTGTTTCATTGATAAACAGGAATTCCTTTATGTTGTTGATACTGCTGCTATGTCCCTGTGCTGTGCTGTGTTTTGCTATATTACCATTGTCCTGTTCCTTGTTCTCGCCCATTGTGTACATGCAGGCATGTGTGTGTGCGAGCGTGCGTGCGCGTGTGTGTATGCTTTTGCATGGCGTGTATGCGTTTTATGTGTTATAAACAGCTATGGGCACCACTACTATGAAAGCCTTGCATGTGTTTGTGAACGGCAGCCCAATACAACCACAATATGAGTTTGTGTTGGTGAGTTACTCTCTTCCCTCTCTCACTGTAGAGAAGGGAATTGTTATATAGTTTTTCCATAACTATAAACAAAATTTAGATATAAAAATACAGGAAATAATTAATAAATATTACTGCCGTGCGAGTGGCAACGCACATTAACATATTACAATTCATTTTACTGAAAAAATGCATTCATTTTATTGCCGTGCTAACAACAAGCGTCGACACAACCGCGTCGGACGAATGCTATAGCGAGACTGAATGCATTTGTTTGTTTTCGTTTAATGGGTGTGAGAATACATGTGTGGCTCTCACGCTCATGTTGCCCATGTTGTTGTTTTTTGTTGTAACTTCTTCGTATCAATCAGTGCTGCCAGTTTGGCATTTTTTATGCTTTTTTAGCATTTTTTTTTTGGCTGCTGCACTTTTTTTTTGAAACCAAATGCTAAATGCTTTTTAGCATATTTTTTTTGAAATTCCTCGATTTTTTGTTCTTTTTAATTTTGAATTTAGCATTTTTTTGTCAGAAATTGCATTTTTTTATTGTACCATAAAGAAGTTTTCTTTATCAAAAAGTAATTTTAATTTAAAAAATTACTTTTATTATACTTTTATTGTTCCAAAAATTACTTTTGTTGCACCACAAAATACTTGTATTGTACTTTGAAGGCATTTTATTGCACCATAAAGATTATTTAATATACCAGGTTTTGTACCAAAGAGTATCTTTGTTATTCTAAAAGGGTCTTTTATTGTATCAAATAGTACATGCATTAATTTTACCATTAAGAACGTTTGTTGTACCAAAAATACTTTTATTGTACCACAATGTTTTGTTGTACAAAATTACTATATAGAATATTAAAATTTCGGGTGGACAGATCCCCTCTAAGCCTAACTCTCCTTAATGGTCTGACGAAGTTTTCAATTTACACTGCAATATATTTATTTTATTTGTACTTACATAAAAACAATAAGAGTAAATGGTTTCAAAAATTTTACATGTTTCACAATCAATAAGATGGATTTCAAATCATATACATAAAATAATGAAATTGGGTTTTTATCCACAGTTGAGATAATGGCATATTCGGTAGCGTGAATTAGTTTCTGATTTTTGCATTAAACTATTTTGAACTGTAATTTGTCGAAAAAGATTAAGCAAAATAGTCACATCTACAACTTCTAGCGTGTTTTATAGGCAAAAAAGTCGTATCTGCAACATACTATGATAAAAATGTCGGCTTTTAAGACTTAATTCCTTAGTATCTATGATTTGTTTGGATAGTATGACTTTTATTCTTCGTTTGTGCAATATCACGCTCAAGTTCTTGCAAATATGACAGAACTTAATTTAATATATAAATTAAAAATAGCAACTAATATACGTAAATTCACTATTATTGTTGCGAACAAATGCAAAGAAATTTATTACTTATTTGTAAAATTTGGTTTTTGTAAGAGTTTTTTTATGTGCTATACTAGGCGAAAAAGTCATAATTCCATTTTCTCCTCTTTATCATCAACATTTTCCCAGTTTGTTACGATAATAAAATTGAAAAAATAATATATTTTGAAATCATTTTTTAAATTTTTCAAAAACAGTAGATTTGAAGGCGCGAGAGATAAAAAACATTAAAGCTAAACATCTCAAAACTATGGAAATAGAGATGTGACTTTCTTTCTTAGGAGGGCAGTATTGAACTGAACTACAACTACGTATTTAAAATGTGTCTATATAAAATAAAAGTACACAAAATAAAGAATTATTATAAATAATAGTTATTAAATTTAAAAATAAAATTACATATTTTAATTTTTCTCTAAACCATAAATGCGCATGTTGCTCTTAACCCGTATTTTTTTGCAGAATATCGCTGAAAAAAGGTCCTGAAAAGTCCTTGTGGGCATGTTTTTCATACCGTTGGATGCGTCTTTAAAAATTCTTTCCTATGATACTAATATTGCACATATTGTCTTTAGATAAATATCAAAAATCTTTGAAAAACTAAAAAAAATCCTTTTTTTAAAAAGGGTCCACTGAATCTTAATCCTAGGCCCGAAATTTTTTGACCAATGAACATTTTGGGGGGTGGACCGAAGATACTTTTTTTTGGTAAGTCGGTCTAATGTACATATAACTTCTTCAACATATATTTTTTTCAGAAAAAATTATTTAAATGATATGAAGCTTTAAAACTTTAAAAGGAAATTTTTGAAATTTTTGGTCCAAATCCATTAAAACCTGTTATTTGTTTGCATTGCTGAGATTCTTACCTTTTATTTGATACCCATATCGTTATCATATGGTTTTACAGTTTTACTAAATAAGGTCTCTAGTTTTACGTGGTCTTCATCAAGTGTGAAAACCATTGTTGCACGGTGTAATGTATAAAAATGAATTGTTGTTCGTTGGTAAGGTCATCACTTGAGAACTAATGAACCGATTAGACTAATGTTCGTTATTGGCCGAGAATGATTTTATATAAAAAAACAATTTGGCCAAGCCCATATCCACGCCTACCTTTTTAATATATTTAAAATTCCTATAAAAACGCTCCAAAAATTTAATTTCTTTATAGATTTAGCTCTATAATGTTCTATATGGAAAATTTAATAGGTTATATATTTTTTCAATTTTGATTTAATGGGCGGAGTGGCTTTTCAAAAATTTTTTTTTAAAGTGATAAATTTTGGTTCACAGATAGTACTTGACACTTCAGGTTCAAATCTGCAGACGAAATATTTATTTTCGATCATTGGGCGAAAGGGGACATGCGAAAACTGTTTTTGGAGCTATATAAGATAATATTTGTATACAGATAGTACTCGGCAGAATAGATATTTGCAGATTGATTTTTAATTTCGGTGAGTGAGCGAAGCGTGCATGAGGAAAGTAGGCAAGCCCAACATCAGGGTTTTGGAAACTTTTCAAAGTATGTTTTAAGGAGAATATTGCAGCACTTTCGCCTGTTGGACAATTCCGTTAAATATGTTTATGAAGTTAACCATTTGAATTTTCTCCAATTATGCAATAGCGGAGCATTGCCTGGGCCCACTAGATTATTATAAATTTAAACGCTTTTTTAAAACCAAATAGTAACTTAACTTTTATAGATATAATTTTTTTATAAATGTAAATGTTTAATAAACATAAAATTTGCCAAACCGTATATTTTACCAAAAAAAAAAACTAGCACTGGTTTTTTAAGAATTGCACTATTTTTTTGGCTTTTTTAGCATATTTTTTTTCTAAATTGCACTTTTTTTTTTAGTTTTAGCATATTTTTTTTGCCGGCTTCTGGCAACACTGGTATCAATACGAATTCTTATGCTCTTGAAGCTCCCAGAGAGCTCCCTGCCCATAGCTGGTTATAAAGTTGATAACATTCCCATGGAATTGGTACATTTGCTCTGACAAGGTCATTGCAAACGGACGGATGCTGCTGAACGAACAGACAGCATAAATAAATGGCTCATACGCACGCAAACAGAAGAAGAACAAGCATACGGTACACATTTGCTTTAACAAGGTGTAGGCGAAGGACTCATTGGATTGTCACTAACATTTGCTGGCAGCGATCTCCTGTGATGTACTATGACATTTTTCTTTCTCTTCCATAGAAATACTATCAAGTTTAATTGCAAATGGCGAGACCAATTTTTAGAAAACTATCTGTAAGCAGAAACTTGAGTTAGGTCGGTCGGTCAGAAGTGAAGTGCAAGAAATACATACACACATACATAATTCTATGAATTTTATTTTAAGCTTTTTCCAGAAGGACTATGACAATTAAAATATAGTTGAGTGTTGTAAAAAACAAAACAGTGAGTGAGATTTTTAAAAATACCTTCACTGGTAGAAGATATTATACCGCATCCTGGTTAGACTAAAGCACTTGATTTTATTATAGCTTAGCAGGTAACTGGGTAAGGTCAGTTACATGCAGAGCAAAAGAGGTTTACATAATATTTTCTGTTTTTATGAAAGGTTAAAAATAAAAATAGAGCTTATCATAATAAACAGAGTTTTTTCAAATGCTGGCAAGTGGGGTTATAACAATCCTTAATAATGATAATTTTTGTTACATTTTCAACAATAAAAGTCATATTGTTATTTTTAAAATTAGAGATATTTTAATGCGAGGACAAAACCTTACGGAATAAGAACTCAGTAGATTTTCCCTGACTAGGGCAAAATAAGAGTATTGTCTTTTGATGGTGTAATTCAAACTTATAATCTACTGGATAAAGTATTTAAATACGAAAGCAATTCAGATTCGAATTCAGTGAAAGCTTTGTTGTCTTGTCCGGAAATTTGTAGCCAGGCCGATTTTAGATGATCGAGAACTTTTAGTGTACTCTCGGCGAGTATTGATGTGGCCTTTGACAGCAATGACAGGTTTCGGAATTCAATTGAGAATAGTGGGGAACTTTACGAATCGGTCGATTTGAGGTGATTGGAAATTTTATACTATACTACCAAAACTGTAGAGGTCAGGTAGGTCAGGATCGTTTTGGTATTCAGGAACGTGGTAATTCGGGTACTTTCGATAATTCAGGTTCGTACCAGCAACCAGTATGTAGTCAGCTTGGTGATTCGGGTTTTGTCGGGGTTTTAGGTTAATATCAGCAAGTAATGATTGATGACTCGGGTTTGTCGGTATTTCGGGTTAATGTCAAAAAATCTGGAATACTGGGTCATCTTGTAATTTGGGTTTTTCGGTGGTTCATGTTTATATCAACAACTCGGAAATATATTATTAATTCGGCGTTGTTGCTAATTCAGCTTCGAATTCGCAAACCCAGGATCGTGGGGTGGCTCGCGTTTTTCAGAAAATCGACTTCTGCAGCTCGTGTTAGTATCGATGCTTCGGATTTTGTCGTAAATCAGTGTTTGATCCGCAACTAAGGATCGTTCTTCAGTAGATCGACTTCTGCAACTCGTAGTTGTATTGATTCCGAATTCCAACCGTACGGAGTGTTAAGCTAGGTATAGATGGTTGCAAGAAATAGCAATTTTGTCAAATCTGCTAATATAACGGCAATGTACTGACATAGACAGAGCTGCCAAAATAATTATTTCCCTGCAAATGGTGAATTTAGCAGATGCATAAACTTCGCACATCTGCAAATTAAATGTGTTTTCAATTATCTCACAATAATTTGATAGTGGCAACATATTCCGGTTCACACGATTATCGGATGTCTGGCAATATTGTTGTTCTACATACAAAATTTAATGTGCACACGGTTGTTGGACATTTTCTGCGAATTTTTCGGGCAATATTGTAAGATCTGGCAAGATGCTACGGTGCTAATTTCTAATACAATGCTACAGGAACAAAGAATATCTTCGTATATCAGGCCGAAATCTGTGCAACCGACGAGTCGGTATAACCAACCGGAGTTGGATTTAACACACCGAAGTCCGATTTAATAGACCGAAGTCCGATTCAACAAACCGAACTCCGATTTAGCGGACAAAAGTACTTTTATTGCGCAAAAAAGTACATTTATTGTACCAAATAATAAATAATTTGTATCAAAAAGTACTTTTATTTACGTAAAAGTAAATTTTTAGTACCAAAAATTACATTAATTATATCAAAAAGTGCTTTTATCAGACCGAAAAGTACTTTTATGTACCAAAACGTACATTAACAGTATCAGTAATGACTAATTGTACCGAAAAGTACTTTTATTACCCAAAAAACTTTTTTTATTGTGCCATAAATTACATTTACTATTTCAAACAGTACTTTTATAGTACAAAAATGTACTTTCATTGTACCTGAAAGTACTTTTACTGTAGTACTGTTATTGTACCAGAAGTTTTTTGTGGCAAAGTGTACTTTTATAGTACCATAAAGTACTTTTATACTACCAAAAAGCAATTTTATTGTACCAAAAAAGTGATTTTATTGCACATAAGAATAAATTTATTGTATCAAAATGTACTTTTATTGTACTAAAAAGTACATTAATTGTACCAAAAATTAAATATTTTGTTATTAAAGCAAAAAGTATATTTTTAATGACAAAAAGTACATTTATTATACAAAAAGTGATTCTTTTCCGCAAAGTACTTTTATGTACCAAAAAGCACTAAAACAGTAACATTAATGACTAATTGTACCGAAAAGTATTTTTATTGTCCAAAAAGGTAGTTTTATAGTGCCAAAAAGTACAATTACTGTTCCAAACAGTACTTTTATAGTACAACAACGTAAATATTATTGTACCAGAAATTTTTTGTGCCAAAATGTACTTTTATAGTACCATAAAGAACATTTATAGTAACATAAAGTACATTTTTAATACCAAAATGAATTTTTATTGTACCAAAAAGTACAATTTATAGTACCAAAAAGTGTAACTTATTGTATTAAAAAGTACTTTAGTTAAACCAAAATGTACAATTAATTGCAAAAACAGTACAAGTACTATTATTGTGCCAGGAAGTACTTTTATTGTACCAGGAAGTAACTTTATTGTATCAAATAGTACTTTTATTGTACCAGAAAATTTATTGTACTCAAAATAACTATTGTTGCACCAAAAATAACCTTAATTTCGCGAAAAGTATATTTATGGTAACAATCGAACAATTTGTTCACTATCAAGTACATTTATTGTACCAAAAAGTACATTTGTTATACAAAACAGTGCTTTTATTTTACCCCAAAGTACTTTTGTTGTACCAAAAAGTACTTTCAATGTACTAGAACTTATTTTTGTAGTACCAAAAAATACATTTATTACATAAAAAGTGTAATTTATTGTACCAAAAGGTAAATTTGTTACACTCTAAAGTATTTTTGTTGTAATATAAAGTACCTTTATTGAACCAAAAAGTACTTATATTGTACAAAAAAGTTCTTTTATTGTACTAGAAAGTATCTTCTTTGTATCAAAAAGTATTTTTATTGTACAAAAAGTACTTTTATTGTATCAAAAACCACTTTTATTACACCAAAAACTACTTTTATTTTACGACAAAGTACTTTGATTGTACCGCAAAGTACCAGAAATGACATATTGTACAAAAGAGTACTTTTCTTGTGCCAAAAGGTACATTTACCCCACCAAATATTAATTTTTTATGATTAAGTACTTTTATTGTATCAGAACGTTTTTTTATTGTAGCAAATGCTACTTTTGTTGCACGAGAAGTTTTATTGTGCCAAAAAGTATATTCATTGCAATAAAAAGTGTTTTATTTTAACGCAAAGTACTTTTGTTGCACCAAAAATTACTTTAAATAAAATGACATTTTGTACCAAAAGTTACATTTATTTTACCAAAAAGTAATTTATTGTCGCATAAGTGTTTTTATTAAAGCAAAAAATACTTTTATTGGACAAGAAGTTTTATTGTGTCAAAAAGTACTTTTATTGTAACAAAAAATTCGAATGTTTTACCGCAAAGTATTTTTATTGTACCAAAAGGTAAATTTTTTGTAACTTAAATTAAAAAGTACTTTTATTGTACCAGAAAGTATTGTAATTGTACCAGAAAATACTTTTATTGTACCAAAAAGTATATTTTTGTACCAAAAAGTACTTATGTTGAATCAATAAATACTTTAAATGTACCTGAAATTACTTTTATTATACCAAAAAGTAAATTTGTTACACAAAAAGGATAACATACTGTAGCATAAAATACTTTTATTGTGCCAAAAAGTACTTTAATTGTGCCAAAAAGTACTTTTTATTGTGCCAAAGAGTACTTTTATATTACCACAAGTTCTTTTTATATTAATAAAAATATCTATTATTGTCCCAAAAAGTTCTGTTGTTATACCAAACAGCAAGATTTGATTCGTTGTTTTTAATTTCCTGATATTATTATGTTTTTTTTTTAATTTTTTGCCAAAGAGTACTTTTATAGTACCACAAATTTTTTTAATATAACCAAAAAGATCTATTATTGTTCTGTTGTTATAGCAAACAGCTAGGTACGATTGGTTTTTCCTAAGTTTCTTATATTTTGATGTTTTTTTAAATTTTTAGTCAGAACAAAACTGTCAAAGCCAAACAGCTGAGTTCAAACACTTAAAATCCTCACTTGTTATTCCCTTCTCCGAATGTTTAGAAAGGGATGATTTTATTTCCATGAAAAATGGATTTCCATCGAACTCATTTCCCTGAAAAAGAATTTGGCCGAATATGTTATCAATTTCCCAATTTTAAAATATTCAACCATTTGTTTACTTTGAGTAACATCAAATACATTTTCCACATAAAATATTGGTTTTCTCACTGTAGGTATGTGCCAAATTGTATATAAATCTTTGTATTTCAGGACGCAACTGTACCTGTCACAGTTTTCTTTCAAAAAATATTTTAACTTTATAAAGCCCTAAACCACATTACAACGACTTCAATGTGAACATGGTTTAACGTAATACATTGCACGGCCTTATCGACATCAGCACTTCCATCTCCAGCAGATGTTATCAGAAAAAAAAACTCATCACATACTTTCTGGCCGTCTTGCAAATTATCGATCGTCGCACAGAGTTGTATTGCTATGCATTCATCCCGCCTTTTGCTTGTTGCTTTCACATATTCGACTCTTTCTTTTCAACTCACAAAACAACAACACCATCAACAGGTTTTGCATCAACAAAGGGTGCGAAAAAGGGAGCAAGCAAGCAAAAGAACAAGAGATTTAAAATTTTTTAAACGGTATTTAGCAGCAGAACGCGGCACACGCACAATCTGCAAGAGATCAGAGTGATAAAACAAGCACAAACCCGCCGAAGAAGTGTTATTGTGTTATAAAAATTGTAAATTTGTGATTGATTTAAAGGAGATTCGCAATTTTTGCAAGAAACTTAAATAAAAATTAAACAATTTTGAGGCAATCGAAGATTTGTTGGTTATAATTTTTGCGCAAGGAGTAAAACGTAAGTGAATTATTAAAATTCTCGGAAACAGGAGATGTGTGTTGATGATTATTTTTTGGCAGGATGTTCTTTGCAACATTCTAGATGCTTCAACAATTTCTTGTGTAATTGTTGTTAATGTTTCCTCCATTTTCCTGAAATTCTGCTGTTAGATACACAGACTCCATTTTCCTTTTTATTGTTTTTGTCCTTGCAAATGTGAGGTTATGTTTGTGGTACTAACTTAAACCTTTCTTTGTCTTTATCTCCTTTCATGTGAATTGCAGAAATCTCTATACAGCCTTAAAATGAGTAAAACGGAAGCTTCCAGACAAGGTGCTTACAAAAGCAACTCTATCAATACAACTGTAAGTTTTTAGTGTTCATAAAGTTCCTTTTTGTTTTATAAATTTATAAATGGTTTTTGTTTTTCTTCCCTGTGTGCAGGAATCCCGCATGCGTCGCCATGAGGTCACCGTTGAGTTGCGCAAATCCAAGAAGGAGGATCAAATGTTCAAACGTCGCAATATCAACGAAGAAGATGTGACCTCACCCCTCAAGGAAACCAATGGCCAATCGCCCGTACAAATGACAGTGGACGAAATAGTTGCTGCCATGCATAGCACAGATGGAGAGAGACAATTTTCGGGCATGCAGGCGGCCCGTAAAATGTTGTCTCGGGAACGTAATCCTCCCATTGATTTGATGATTGGTCATGGTATTGTGCCCATTTGCATACGGTTCTTGCAGAATACTGAAAAGTAAGTGTTTATAGGTATAAGAAAGAAAGATTTCTGTTGTAAACATGAAGGTATGAAGTATTTTGGTCATTATGTACGACATTGAACAGAAGATCATCTTGATGTCTCAAAACTACACCTTAAGGAGCACGCTTGTCAAAAGGGCAACCGACTTTTTATGTCTTAAATTTAATTCAACTGCGTGCGTGCTTGAATATGTTGATAAAATGACAATTGATGTAAATGACACAGAAAAATGTATATTATGTATTTGTAAAAATGAGTACTACCGGAGCTGAGTAAACCCCTAGCTCAGTTTGGCTAGATTGGCCCCTTAAACAATTGCTTTTGGGCAACATTTCCTACAGTTTTGAATATAACGCTTTCTATCCTTAGACAAAGTTGTAGCGAATAGTCTGTTTAAGAAATAATTATTATAGTTTTTCTCTAAAAAACTTCAAAAATTTCACATGTTTTAGTATGTCGTAGGGAATCCAGATTATTTGCATACTCTATTCCGTGAAATTATAGTTTAGGTAAAAACGAATAACTTCTCTGAACAAACCCATGCACTGTGAGCATGTCCAGGGATATTAAATAACTCTCAAAACCCACTATATACTTGTAAAATATAATTTTTTTTAGAAGTTTTGGACCAGTCTGTATTCTATGTTTTTACTTGCAGTCTTTCCCAAAAACATACTTATTGCATATCTGAACAACTTTTGTATACAACAAATATGATCGGAACACTTCGCTCCTTTACTTGTTCACGAAGAGCATAAGGATGTTCTTTATATGACATTTTTTTCGAATTTTGTTAAAAATTGGTCATCCTAGCTTCACCTTAATTTTTTTTTGTCAAAATTACGAATATTTTATTTGAAATCTCGTATCGATAGTTAGACATTAGAATGTGCAGAAATGAGGGTAAAGTTCGAATTTGTTTTTAAATCACTTTTTTGCCGCAGAGTACTTTTTTTTATAGACAGACTTACAAGAAGTAAGTTTTCCTCAGCTCTGGTATAATTATCGAACTTATATACCACGTTTAGGTGTTTTTCAAAAAGTTCGATTATGTGTCATAGTGTTATTATTATTGAAAAGTACATTAATTGTAAAAGTAAAAGTACTTTTGATGAAACTGTAAGTACTTTTATTGTACCGCAAACACTTGTTCAACCAGGAAGTACAATTTATTGTACCTAAAGGATTTTGTTGTACTAAAAAGTACTTTCATTGTACCAAAAATTACTTTTTGTTATACCAAAGTAAAATTATTGTGCCAAAAACTACTTTCGTTGTAACAAAAAGATCATTCTTGTACAATAAAGAAATTTTATTGTACTAAAAATAACTTTACAAAAGTAACTTTTGTAATATAAAGTACCATTTTTGTACCAAAAAGTACATTTATTGTACCATAAAGTACTTTTATTGTATCAAAAAGTACTTTTATTGTACCAGGAATCTCTTGTTTTACCAAAAAGTACTTTTATTGTACCAAAAAAACATTTCTTGTGTAAAAAGTACTTATGTAGCACCAAAAAGTACATTTATTTATTTATTGTATAAAAAAGTACATTTATTGCATCAAAAATTACAAGAGAGTAGCTTTCTTGTACTAAAAGTGAATTCATTGTATCAAAAAGTAAATTTTTTGTACCAAAAAGTAATTTTATTTTACCCAAAATTACTTTTATTGTTCCAAAAAGTAATTTTGTTATACCAAAAAGTACTTTTATTGTACCAAAAACTTAAATTTTTTTTTATCAAGGTACTAAGTACTTTTTTTTTTGTACCAAAAAATTCATTTATTGTGCCATAAACAACAACCATCAATTCCTTGACACAAACCTTGTTTTATCTACAAGAAGTCGAAAGGTATGGGAATAGTGAAAGAAGAGAAGATTGTGAAAACCATCCCCCCCAATCATCTTGGCCCAGTCAGGCATGGAAGGCAACGCATGAGACCTATTAAATATCCAACTTCTACTTGCACGGGAGACTGTAGGTCCTTCATATAACCATCTTAGGAACAGCTTCAAAGAAGATGTTCCATCGTCTTGGACTCTTCCTCGTTCTCACACACACACGGCAGTAGGCCGGTATGGATATATCCCATTTGCCTGTCAGGTACCCTGATATTGAACTGGCCAGTTAGAAATCCACAGCCAAGTCTTAAATCACTTACCCCGATCGGGATCTTTTATATTTGGGCCACCGCTATCTTAGCAGTTGTACAATCGGTTCTATAAATTCGATGCCTGTTGTATGTTTTCCACTTGCAATCTTCACAAAGCCAAAAAGCCAAATACCAAGGATCTCGCACAGTTCTGTCCGGATCCAACAGAGACACCCAGAGGCTTGAGACCCTTCAACTTCTCCTTACAGTTTCTCACAATTTGTTGTTGTTGTTGTTGTTGTTGTTGTTGTTGTTGTTGTGGCTATGGAATCTTTGTCGTTGCCCCATGATGTGCCCGTAAGACTTTTAGGAGAATTTTGGGGTTTTGTACCGTAGGTATACGGTTGCATTCGACCGAGATGTCCAATTCAAATTTTACCTTAGTCCAAGCGGTAAAAAGTGACACTGTTGTTTTAGCCGGTGATTACTTTAATTAGCGATCCTGCAGGAAGTTCTGTATAGTGGCTAGGTAGTCAGTGTTTGTAGCGCTTATGTCATCTATGTTGACGCCTGATGAAAAAATATTGCAATTGGTTGGAATTCCTGCTCCTTTGTCATGTTCCATCTTCGATCCTTCAGCAAAGACAGAAATTGAGTCACCATAAGGAGTCCCGTCGTCATTCCATAACGATCAACACCTTTCGTCAACAAAAATTCAGTATGAGGTGGCAGATGAAAAGAGTGTTTATTATTTGCAAGACCATGTGTAGATTGTTGCCAATCGCCAGCTTTCGTCAGACTGATAGCCCCTCGGGCCGCAATAGCCTTGACGTACAAGTGAATACACGTGCAAGTTATTATCAGTCACCATGAAACCGTGGTATACTTAGGTCTCTATTCCAGACCATGTGAGACCTAATTTACCTTCACAGGTATTCTTTCGAATGCAGCAGCTGCAGTCATTACGGCCTAAATTGCCATTATTTTTTAGATGTCAGAACAAAATTTGAAAATTTTGCATCTTCCAACAAACATTAAAAGTGAAAATTTTCATATATATACATACATATATTGTCTTCTTTTAGCAAACGCATACAATAAAATCCTTTTCTGACTGATATCATTTGACTCACAACATTTTTCTATTCATTGCCATAATTTCAGCTTGATTGCATACTTTTTGTTTCTTTTCATTACATTATTACTACATATTAACATGCATTTTGTTAACCTTGATGCTTTGATACCTTGATTTCATTGCGATGCCCCCTTCCTATGTATCTACATTTTCATAATTATCACCCACATTTTCTTTTCCAGCCCCCTACTACAATTCGAAGCCGCCTGGGCCCTCACCAATATCGCTTCTGGTACTTCGGAACAAACACGTTGTGTCATTGAAAACAATGCTGTGCCCCATTTTGTTGCCTTGCTTCAATCGAAAAACATCAATTTAGCCGAACAAGCCGTATGGGCCCTGGGCAATATTGCCGGCGATGGTGCTGCTGCCCGTGACATCGTCATTCAGCACAATGTCATCAGTGGTGTCCTCAGTTTAGTTCACAATGAGGCGCCACTGTCATTTTTGCGCAACATTGTTTGGTTAATGTCGAATCTGTGTCGCAATAAGAATCCATCACCGCCATTTGATGAAATTAAACGTTTGCTGCCCGTCCTATCACAACTATTGTGCGGCACTGATATACAAGTTTTGGCAGATGCCTGCTGGGCTCTATCGTATGTTACCGATGATGAGAATAATAAGATACAGGCTGTTGTTGACACGGGTGCCGTACCACGTTTGGTGGCCTTGTTGGGCACAGAGGAGCCAGCGATTATAGTGCCAGCTTTGCGTAGTGTTGGAAACATTGTTACGGGCACCGATCAACAGGTAAGTAAGCGAATGAAATGAGTGAATATCATACAACAACAGCAGCAGCAGCAGCTGCTGCAGGGATAATATAAAAGAGAAGCAATTATAAATGTGCCAAGGATTTTGTATATATGTATGTATGTATGCGATGATGTGATGCATAATGAATGACTGACATCGGGGAGACTAGGATGGGGTAGAGAGTATTGAACAATTTTAAAGAGTGTCTGGTAACTGTTTAGCATAGGTGCATGACAATATACTAGAACAATGAGTTGACTATTAAACACGTCAATTTGAGCCGTTTTTAAAACCCCCAAATTATTAAATTTGTAACAAATTTGTTAAGTTGTTTAAAAGCTGTGTTCGTCAACGTTGTGGTTTTTCAATAAGCTCTGCATTAAGATTTAAAAAGTTTTAAAACACTTTCTATTCATCATCCTGTTGTGCTTTGTCTTAATATACACTGATTAGTTATTCTACATATGGTTTACCTACACGTTAGTATTTTACATATTTAAGGAAATTGTTGTAAATAGTATCTTTTGTTATTAAAAACGTAAAAACACAAGAAGAGTACTACTCTGTTTAGAAGTTTTGTGATTTTATGCAAAAATTCCTTTCAAAATATTTAATCTCGTCGTCGTTGTCATTTCATTTAAAATCTAAATTCTTTAAAAACTGTTTTGCTTTGCTCTTCTGCAGTCACACAGTGCCTTTTATTAGAAAACTTTTTAAACTTTTTTCAGTGTATGTATAAACGTTTATACTATAAGTATATACGTACGTATATTGAATTTTGAAATCACATAAATTTTGCATAGTTTTGCTCTTAACAAAGTTTACGTTTGCTTTTAATACTTTGTCGTCGTCGTTGTTGTCTCCTCGGTTTTGTTGTAGTACAAGTGAAGACGAAGACATCGATGACGTCGCCGCTGCCGCCGCCTTATATGCTCCCAAGCAGTAGATTTCTTTATCTTATATGAACTATACAAAATCGTCGGTAGATAAAGAAAACGTATGGTGGCTGATGATATTTAATGCATGATGCTACTTTCAAAGAGGATCCCACAAAAGAGAAAACTGTAATCTTATATTGTTGCATATTCACAAGACCACAAACCGCCGCCGACGCCACCCCGCTACAGTCGTCGGCGAAAGCAGCTCTTTAGAAATATGTTCTAATTATTGAAAAGTGCGTCGCAACGTCACAACTTCAAAAAGCACCACCACCACTAGCACCGAGCAAAGCAAAGAAAAACACTAAAGTTTTATGCATTTAATCTTAAGCACATAATGTTATAGAGTTTCCAACATAAAGAACAAGTACGAACTGTTAACGTAAGCATATCACTTTCTTCACAAAGCAGCAGCATCGTCACCGTCGTTGTCGCCATTGTCTGTCGTCTTTATTAACAGCAGCAAGCGTATGAATTTTCTTAACGTTGTTATCTTGGTTAACAAATTTTGTTCATACTACACCTCGTCCTCGTCCGCGATGCCATCAGTCTTAGCTTACTAATTTCAAGTCGTTTTTTGAATTTGCAATGCAAAAATTTTAAAGATTCGCCATCACGATGTTGGTGGTGGTGTTGGATTTTGTAACATCATCAGAGTGGTACAAATTTATATATACTACATATATAAATGCTGCACTTTTCTCTTTATCAGTTAATTATAATTATTAGTTACATTTTGTGAATACATTTCAATGTAAATAGATGTTGAAGAGGAGTCATAGGAATTGAAAAACAAAAATTGCTGTCTTTTTCCTGTAAGCCATACTCATTTTGTAACTGTCAGTCTGCTTATGCTGCCACGTCATTTTCAACTCTCTTGTCTAGCTTTAGTTTTCAATTGCAGGATAAAAGAGGGCAGAGGAAGGTGAGAGAGTGTGGGTGATGGGTGATAGAGGGTGGTGTGGTATGAAAAGTGAGCTCCTTTTTAGGTCCTTAGGAGTTAAACAATCGAGATAGAACGCCAAAATTAATTTTAAATTTAAAAATTAATTAAAACTAGTGTCTTAGGAAAATAAAACAACAAAAACGTTAACATTTTTTATTTAATCTATTTTGCACCTAATTTAATTCGTTTATACACAGAAAACGTTATAAATACATATATTAGAAATATCATAAACAAAAAAATTAAAAAAAAAAATTATTAAAATTATAAATTATAATAGTAAAAAATAACAATAAAAAATTATAACAAAAATAATAAAATTTAATATTTATAAAAACTATTACAAAATTTTTTAATAAAAACAACAATATAAAAAGAATAAATGTATTTTAAAATTTTTTGAAATATTACAAAAAATTAATTAAATAAAAGTAAATAAGAAATAATAATCCTAAAAAATTTTAAAATTAAAAAAAAATATAAAAAACACTAAATAATAAATGTTAAAACATTTTTCTAAATTTTATTAAGAAAAAAATTTTGAAATATAAAATAGAGAACAGAAACGATCTTAATCGAACTATGACAATATAATAATTCTCTACAGATCAATAAAAAACAAATCAAGAGCAATATAAAACAATAATAGAAAAATTATAAAAATCTTATTTATAAAATATATTAAAAAGTTATAATAAAAATAAAAAACAAAAAACAAAAAAGTAAAAATACAAATAAAAAAATAAAAAATTAAAAAATTAAAAAATTAAAAAACAATAAATTATAAATGTTATTTAAAAACATTTTTCTAAATTTTATTAAGAAAAAAAATTTAAAATGTAAAAAATATTAAAAAACTAGAATAGTATTATAAAAACAAGATAATAAAAAATTAAAAACAAATAAGTAAAAAAATTACATATAATAAAAATAATTTAAAATTAATAGAAAAAAAAACAAAAAAAATAATAATAACGTATAAGATATAATTAAAAATAAAAAGGAACTACTTTAAATCATACAAAATAATTTAAACTAATAAATAATAATTTAAACTAATAAATAATAATTTAAACTAATAAATAATAATTTAAACTAATAAATAATAATTTAAAATAATAAAAAATAATTAAAATAAAACTAATAAAAAATAATAAAAATCATTTTATATAAAAAAATTAATAAATATAAAAAACGCTAATAAAAAAATACAAGCAAAAAAAATAGTAAAAAAAATAATAATTGAATAAAAAAAAAACACAAAAATATATATGATAATAAATTTAGAAATATTTTTATAAAAATTAAAAATTATAAAGTAAAAATATTAAAAAATATTATATAAAAAATTATTAAAAACTAATTAACAACAACTTTAATAAAAAATTTAAAAAATAATAACATTTTAAAATTAATGATTAAATTTGAAAGTTTTTGCCACAGCATAAAAATAATGAAAAATACGTAATTAATGATAAATAAAAAAAAAAACAAAAACTACAAAATAAAAAAATTTAAAATTAAAAAAAGTATACAATTTTATAAAAAATATGAAACGTAATAAGAAATACATCAAATTTATAACATAAATAATAAAAAAATTAACAAATATAATAATAAAAAAATATTACAAAAATAATAATAAAAAATGCTAAAACAATTATAAAAACTAATTATAAATATATAAAAAAGTATAGAAAAATAATAACTTATTAAAAAAATAATAAATATAAAAAGATAATAAATAACATTAGAAAATTTTCCAAATTTTGATTAAATTATTAAAATTATTTTAAAAAAATCCCATAAATAACCATAATCATAATAAGAACATTTTTGTTAATTTTGATTAAGAAAAAAAAATTTTGAAATAAATAATAAAATAGAATTATTAAAGAAAAAATATTAAAATCAATAATATAATAATAATAAAACCAATAAAAAACTATGCAAATTGTAAAAAGTTATAAAAAATATAATAAAAAATTAAAAACAAATAACTAAAAAAAAAAAAAAAAAACTGAATACAAATTTACAAAAAAAAAATTAAAAAATATAAAAAATATAAAAATAAAAAAAAAAAAATAAAAAATATAAAAAAAAAATTAAAAATATAAAAAAATAAAAAATAAATATAAAAAATTAAAAAAATAAACATTCAAAAAATTTAAAAAATAGAACAAATAGAAAAAAAATAAAAAACAAACAAAAAAATATAACAAATAACATAAAAAAATAAATTTATAAAAATTTAAAAAATAAAAATAAATTATTAAAAAAATAATAAATTGTAAGAACTAAAAGCAAATAAAATTAATACATTATTTAAAAAACAAAAAATATAAAGTACATATAATAATAAAAAAATATAACAAATAAAAATTATAAAAAATATTTTATATATAAATGAATCAAAAGTATTAACAAAATCTTATTAACAATAACAATAAATTAAATTTACGTTGAGTGTATCAAATGATACATCAAATTCGGCTTACGATCAGAAAAGTGTTTTTTATTGTTTGATATTTTTGGTCAAATTCAGTGTGTCACACACTAGGATGACGCGTTTCGAACTCCATGACGAGTTCATCTTCAGACCCCTTTGTGACGAACTGATGCACAATGGTACATCATCAGCTGTATATATATCTACAATTATGTCAAACATGTACATACGAAGTAGATATCAGCCGAAAATGTCCAGCAACAATTATAGTTTGAATTTGGCCGTTAATTCTTTCTTTCCCCACGATTCCCTTTTTACCACAAAGCTCATGCTTTATTATTTTTAAGGAGATTTGTTTTTACGTCAAAGTAAGGCATAGTTTTTTAGCCGGGCCATGCCAGTGTATTGCATATAGTGTTGTTTGTTAGTGTTAGTCGATCGTAGTGATTAGTTATCAATTATGTTTAAGTGTATCAAATGATACATCAAATCGGCTAAATGATCAGAAAAGTGTTTTACTGTTTGATATTAATGGTAAAATTTAATGGTAATTTTCCATTTGTCCATAATTGTTGTTCTCTTAAACATCTTCATTTTTAACATATTTTTTTTAAATATGGAATCATATTTTTTCCTATATATTCGTTTTACGTGGAATTGCCCACATGTAATTACACACAAAGCCACCTACCGGGTCCCAATTTGTACATAAATTTTTCCTCATTATCAAACAAACATACGTTCTGAATCTCATTTAATTTGGTCCTTCCATTCAAATTTTGATATCCATTCCAAATTAATCCATTCGAAATTTCGATATAAAAAAGGAGAAAAATATATACAAAAAACAGTACAGAAATTTCGTTGATTGATATCACTTTTCGTCTAAAAATTTCACGAACTGCATCCAATGATCCGTGGAGTTGTGACATGTTGCCCGTTCTTGCTAAGACTACGATCGTTGATTAAAAATCATTGAAATTCTGTAGATGTTCTGCTTTAGAGCAGAGAGTCTAGGTTGTTATCTAACAGACGCTCTTACACTCTGCGTGGTCTGCCGGATCATGGTTGCTTCATCGTTAACTCAAACATTTACTTTATTTGTATGCCCTAAGATGTAATGGACGCAAATATTCGTAGATTACACCAAAATTGTGTTGCACTGTAATATGATTGGTTTATGACTCGAGTCTCTAGCGCACATATATCTATCTTTGTGGAATTTTTAATTTCCACGTCCGTAATTGCCTGCGCCTTACAATCATAACGTATTAATTGGCAACGACAAGTTTCTCACATAATTCTAACGTTTAGAATAATTCTTACATTTAGAATAATCGTCAACAAATAGTACGACGACAGCTATCTTCACACAATACCAATTCAAACTCACATTTCCGTTTCTTATCACACTTACACCATTATTGGTCGTCAAAATAAAAAGAGCGGAAAATCAGAGAAATACCGACGACAACAACAAAGCACCAACAGCTTCTCAACACTTAGTGCATTAACACTTACTTTAGTGCCAGTCAAAAATACGCGTGGCATGTGTTGTTGCAAAACTGTGATGGTGACGACATTGTCGCCGCCGACAACGACGAGGACAGCTTTCATAGTTCTCCAGGTATAGGGCAATATGCGTTGTAGTAGAACCAAAAGAAATTGGTGCCGGGCCGGAGTATAAAAAATTTGCATTGCAAATTAATGGCGGCTTGTTCACGTCGCGGTGTTTGATGGTGGGTGTGTGCGGGGGTGTGTGTTGCCTGCTAAGGTTTGTTGTGTGTTCGTTTGTTCGTTGGGTTCGATGAGGCCCGGCAGTAGTTAGTGTGTATGTGTGTGATGAAGGAAAATCCTAACAGGCAATTTCCTACTCTTTGCCTTCTTGTCTCAATGGACATTTTTGCATACTGAACTTGACGCGGTGTTACAGCAGCCAAAAAAACTAAATATGGTGGCAAATAGTTAATGAAGGTATTCGTTTAAAAAAATACGGAGAAATAAAATAGGGTCGCATAGTCGGGTGTCTACGTTTATAACTTAAAAGAATTTATATGCAAAAAGATGTGCTAAGCAAGAGGTGATTGAATAATTACTACAGTTAACAAAATAAAAAAAGGTCTAAGAACTCATCAATATCACTTTTTTTTGTATGAATGATATCATTCACAAATCGCATGGTTTGTCGGGATAATACTTTAAATCGACAAAAAAAAAACTACAATCGAGTATGCTTTTTCTATGCATTCATTTTTCCAAGTCATTAGTTTTTATATTACAAAAAAAATCGAACATAACAAAGACCCTCGTTGCAATCCTTGCTTTACGTTTAGTTTTGTTTTTGTTAATTTCATTAGAAAATCCTGTGGCACAATTGTAATACGAAATGAGAATTTTATTAAAAACATTGGTATCTGTACTTCATTTAACACTTTTTTCTTATGCTAATATAAAAAATACTTTAACAAATTCTTCTCTTTTTTATTTCCGTTTCTTTTGTCGTTTCCTGTGCCGCCATAGACTGATGCCGTAATTGCTGCTGGCGGTTTACCCAGGTTGGGTGTTTTATTGCAACATTCGAAGAATAACATTGTGAAGGAAGCCGCCTGGACTATCAGTAATATAACAGCCGGAAATCAAAAGCAAATTCAAGCTGTTATCGATGCGGGTAAGTTGCGCTAATGAATAGTGGCTCTTTATTAATTTTTAATGCACGGTAATGGTAGAGAAGGTGGGCTTCGGTCTATATATTCGTCGTAGCTTCTCTTGTAGCGGATTGTGAATGTAAATGTAGAACGTAATTTCTGCAAAAGATTGCATTTATATTTTAATGATGGTGATGATGATGCGATGCAATTCAATAATCTCTTTAAGTGAAGTATCGTTTTTTTGTAATAATAGCTTATACGTGTTTATAAATGCAGCAACAGCAGCAGTATTCGTAAAAGAAAGATTTGATACTCTTGAAGCCCGAGTTTAAATGTATGTAAATATTTTGAGAGTTGACGGCATGCTGTTTGATAAAATTCCTGCTACAATATTAACATGGCTATGAGATACTGTTGTGTGATATATGTATGTACTTCACATACATATTTAATTAAAATGAGTAAAACTAAAGTTTGACAGCTGCTAACAATATTCTTCACATCCAAATGTGCACAAATGCGGACGCGGATCCGAAACTGATCAGTTTCAGAAATTTACTCCTTGCTGATTGGTATAATAAAAGTACTTATTTGCACAAAAAAATTTACTTTTAGGTAGAATAAACGAAATTTTTAGTTGTTATAAATGTACTTTTGATACGAAAAATACTTTCAGAGCAATAAAAGTACTTTTTAGTACAACAGAATTCTTATCAGTACAAAAAAGTACTATTTGGACCAAAAAATTTACTCCTTGGTACAATAAAATAAAATTTTGTTTCAATCAAAGTACTTATAGGTATAAGAGTACTTTGCAGTAATTTTCGGTGAAATAATTGTTTATTTTGGGACAATAATAGTACTGTATGGACCATAAAAGTACTTTTTTTTGGCAAAATTAGACTACTTTTTGGAATAACAAATGGACTTTTTTGGTACTATTAAAGTGCTAATTGGTACAAAAAAGTACTTTGCAGTACCTTGTGGAGCAAGACAAATACATACTTTTAGGAAAATAAAAGTGCGTTTTGGCACAATAAAAGTACTTTTTGACACTTTTTGGTAAAATTAATATACTTGATACAATAAAAAATACTTTTAGGTACAATAATAGTACTTTGCGGTGCGATAAAAGTTCTTTGTGAAGCAATAAAATTATATTTTCGGACGACAGAAGTACATTTCGGTACAATAATAGTACTTACCCGTGCGATAAAAATACTTTTTGGTACAATAAAAGTATTTTTTGGTACAATAAAAATTAATTTGGGTAAAATAACTGTACTTCTTGGTACAATCAAAGTACTTTTATGTACAATAATAGTACTGTGCGGTGCAATAAAAGTACTTTTTGGAACGATAGAAGTCCTTTTCGGTAAAATGAATGTTCTTTTTTGTACAAAAATAGTACTTTGCGGTGCGATAAAAGTACTTTTTAGTACAATAAAAGTCCTTTTCGGTAAAATTAATGTGCTTCTTGCTATAATAAAAGTACTTTTATGGATAATAATAGTACTTTGGGGTGCGATAAAGGTACTTTGTGGTACAATAAATGTACTTATAGATACAAATATTTGGACTTTGCGGTGCGGTAAAAGTACTTTTTGGTACAATTAAAGTACTTTGTGAAGCAATAAATGTACTTTTTGGTACAATAATAGTACTTTTTGGTACAATATATTTTGCGGTACAATAAAAGTACTTTTTGGTACAATATATTTTGCGGTACAATAAAAGTACTTTTTGGTACAATTAAAGATAGTAATAAAAGTATTGGTAAAATAAAAGTACGTAAAAGTGCTTTTGAGTACAACAAAAGTACATTGCGGTGCAAAAAGGGTACTTTTAGGTACACTAATAGTATCTTGCGGTGCGAAAAAGGTACGTTTTGGGGCAATAAAAGTACTTTGCGGTGCGATAAAGGTAAATTTTTGGTACAATAAAAGTACTTTGTGAAGCTTTAAAAGTACTTTTTAGTACAATAAAAGTAAAATTAAAATTACTTTGTGGTACAATAAAAGTACTTTTAGGTGCAATAATAGTACTTTGCGGGCGATAAAAGTACTTTGTGGAGCAATAAATGACTTTTTGGTACAATAACGTACTTTTTGGTACAATAAAAGTACTTTTATGTACAATAAGTAATAAATGACTTTTCGGTAAAATGAATGTACTTTTTGGTACAATGAAGTTATTTTCGGTAAAATTAATGTACTTTGCGGTACTATAGAAGTACTTTTTGGAGCAATAAAGGTGCTTTTTGGTTCAACAATATTACTTTGCGGTTCAATAATATTACTTTGCGGTGCGATAACTTTGTGGGGCAATTTAAGTACTTTTCGGGCGACAAAATTACTTTTAGACACAGTAATAGTACTTTGCGTTGCGATAAAAATGTTTTTTGGTACAATAAAAGTATTTTGTGGCACAAAAAGTTATTTTTGGTACAATTAATGTACGTTTTGGTAAAAAAAATGCACTTTTAGGTACAATAAAAGTAGTTTGTGGCACAATAGAAGTTATTTTTTGTACAATAAAAGTACTTTTGGTACATCACATATTCGGATACAATAAAATTTCTTTTTTGTAAAACAAAAGTACTTTAGAAATACAGTTTGGAACAGTACAAATATTTTTTGATACGTGAAAAGTTCTTTTAAGCACAATAAAAGTTACTTTCTGGTCAAAAACTTTTGTTTTTGGTGCAACGAAAGTACTTTTTGGTAAATTAATGGTTGGCAGAATAAAAATACATTTTGGTACAATTAACTTACTTTTCGGTACAACGAGATGTTTTTGGTACAATAAAAGTACTATTTGGTGCAATAAAAGTAATAAAAGTTTCGTGCAATAAATTTTTGTAAACAATGTCATTTTTGTTACAATTAAAATATTTTGTGGTACAATTAAAGTACTCTTTCTGACATAAAATTTACTTCTTGGTAGAATAAAAGCATTTTTACTAGAATTAAAGTATTTTTTCGTACAATGGTACAATTAATGTACTTTTTAGTACTATCAATGTATTTTTTATTACAAAAAAAATTTACTTTAAGTGCAATAAAAGTACTTTTTAGTACAAGAAAATTTACATTAGGTGCAATAAAAGTACTTTTTAGTATTAGCTGTGTAATTTTTGGTACTATAAATGTACTGTTTCCTTTAAAATTTTCATCAAATTCTCGCCTTAATTTACATTCGTAGTACATACATCCTTCTTGGGAATAGTTTCACATGTTCCCGGGACATTTCATGTAGAATGATAGAATTCAGACTCTAGGTCTCACTCTTTAGTTTTATCTTACGTTTCATGTCTAAATGTTTTTTTGTATGTTTGTATTTTTAATTATTTTGCCTTAACACATTTAATTGTACCTCCTTTTCTTTCTCGCTCTCTCTCTATCTCTCTATTGGTATTTAATAATTATGTACATAAGTTTCAATTGGCAATTTCAAAGTGTGTGGCTTAAAACGCCATGAACGAAACATTGTTGGGCAAAGTACGTAATAGAGTTTGTGTTGTTGATAGCTTTGTAATTTGGCACAAGTCGTCTGTCTATCCTTTTTGTAGCACACACACATACAGATACACAAGCACTCACCTTTTATTGCCCCCCCATTGAAATGACTTTTCAATTGTAACAACAATTGTAGAGTAAATTGAATTTCAGTTTAGTAGACGTCATTTAAAATTCTTTCATTTCCTTTTGTACACAAAGTAAATGTCACTATATCCTAAGTTGCTGAGCGGGTCCGTCCCACCCACCCCTGAAATTATACTAAACCCTTACCAACCACAACACTTTATACATTGTTTCTCTTTCTGTTTTTTTGTTTTGCTTGCAGGCATTTTCGCTGGTATCCGCAAAGTCCTGGAGAAGGGCGATTTCAAATCACAAAAAGAAGCCTCGTGGGCTGTAACAAACACAACAACAAGTGGCACACCCGAGCAGATAATCGATTTAATTGAGAAATATCAAATATTAAAACCATTCTGTGATTTACTCGACGCCAAGGATCCTCGTACCATTAAGGTTGTCTTGTCAGGTTTATCGAACCTCTTTGCCTTGGCAGAGAAGTTGGGCGGCACGGAAAATCTCTGCCTCATGGTAGAGGAAATGGGTGGCCTGGACAAATTGGAGAGTTTGCAACAGCACGAAAACGAGGAGGTTTACAAGAAGGCTTTTGCCATTATCGATGCCTATTTCAGCTTTGGCGATGGTGCTGAATCAGAATTGGCACCGCAAGAAGTTAATGGTGCGCTAGAGTTCAATGCGGCCCAATCGAAGGCACCCGAGGGAGGTTTTACATTCTAAGGATAACAACGAACGTTTTCATCATTTATCGTTTTCATCAATTCATCGAGCACAAGTTTGTCGTTGTGTGTGAGCGAGTGCACACGTTGGAATTTTATCTGATACATATTATAATTAAAATAAGCAGAGCTTCTTCTCATAACCTAGCCATTGGTCCCATAACTGTTTGAGAGCATTGTTTTTATTATCTCTCGTAGTCGCGAGCTGTTTTATTTATCATTATTTATATTTATCTTGCATGTAAACTTTTTATTTTAAACTCTTTTACTTCTACTGTTGATTAAATTCGTATTATGCTTTGGTATGAAACCTATTCATTCCATAGGGGTTTCGCTGCCGCTGCCGCCTCCTACCTACCTTCTTCCGCTTCGTGTATTCGTTCGTCTATGTTTGTAACGGCGCAACACTCTTGCATCCCACCAATATCTCTTAACATTTTAGAATTACGTTTGTTAAGATTATATATCCAAAATTCTATGTATATGTAAGCATTTAAAAAGATTTTGAAAATAGATATTATAAAAAAAAAATTATTTTTATTATTTTTTTGAGAAGAAGCGGACAATTTGTCTAAGCTTTCTTAATTTTTTCATATAGAAAATTAAGTCTTGGCTTTGATAACACAAGTTCATCTATAGCAAATTGTTTTCCAGTTAAGCTGACTACCCCCTAAAAACACAATACAATCCCAGTCAGTGTTCTCTCATCGTTCCACCCACTCCAAGTAAATTAGCCCAGTAAATACCGCTACTGCCGCCTACCCTCTTCATAACCGCTTTGTTGTGGTGTTAACTATAGCTCCATAGATTATTGCCAAACCACCATTTGCTTGCACATTTTCTGTTCCCGGAAGAAAATCCGCAAATGAGTTAAATGAACGTGATTTTCATTAAATTTTCATTCTCATGACGATGATGATGTAGAGGGAGAGCAAAAAATTCTTCTTGTGTAATTTATTCTGTGGCGACATTGTGCAACATTGGGGCAGTAAAAATTTTAATTGAAATATTGTACATCTGTTCTAATCCCCCACATGCAGCAGCTGTACAAATACAATAAAAACAAAGCGAATGAAATATTCACCCAAAATATTTACCCTAGAACAGTTTTGTTGTTAATGTTTAGTATATAGTATATTGTTTGTCATAATTATTCTAAATTTGTTGGCGCGCTACTACTCACTCGTCATTATATTTACTTATGCATGAATGGGGGTGGACACACGCCCCAACGCTGTCGGTCAGAGGAGGCCAGGGGCCAGCATTATTATTGCCGCTGCTCCTTATAGATATATCTGTCTTATATCAGATGGATGAATGATGATCGCACCAAAAAAAAAAAATTAAACGGCCAACCAAAACAACAACAACGACATGAGATAATTATTTATCCATTGCTCCAGATTAGCTTAAAATTCGTGGCGGCTACACGACTACACGCACACCGAGAAGAAAACAACACTTGGCCTCATCATGATGCCTCTCGTTCCACTTGCGCTCATTCATTCATGGGCTCACTTAAATTGAATAATATAAACAAAAAGCCCTTGACGTCATCACGCAATTCTTCGTTACAGAACGCGAAAGAGATGAGTGTTTGAGATCGTGTGTTTTTGGAAGAGGTAAGTGTTAGTTAGCATGATGGGATCGAAAAGGTGACAAATGGGCGGAATTTATTTGAATCGGTGGCGCTATACTTTTGAAGGTACTTTAAAATTGTACTTTTGTACCCAAAAGTACATTTATTGTAAAAAGTACTTATATTGTACCAAAAAAATACTTTTTGTATTTTTTAAGGTAAAAAGTCCTTTTGTTGCCACAATAGGAATATTTCCTCTGCCAAAAGGTATTTTTATTGTATCAAAAAGTACTTTTATTATACTAAAAAGTTCATTTGTTGTTCCAAAAGGTACTTTTGTAATGTCAAAAAAATCATGGAAAAAAATTAGAAAAATTTAAGGAAATAAATTGAAAAATTCTTAAAAAAAATAGAAAAATGAAAAATCGAGCGGTTTTTTAAAATAAAAAAAAATTTTAAAAAATCATGGAAAATTAGAAAAATTTAAGGAAATAAATTGATAAATTCTAAAAAAAATAGAAAAATTAAATGCCATCAAAAATGTGTGAAAATTTTAATTTTTTTTTAAATTAGAAAAAGAAATTTGGGGAAAAATTGAAAAATGAAGGAAAAAAATCAAGAGAAAGCGTAAAAGGAAATATTTGAAAAAGGAAAATTTAAAAAAAAAAAATAAAATTGAAAAAAAATTAAATTTGAAAATTTCAGGAACAAATAGGCAAGTTTAATAAAATTTTAAGAAAATTGAAAAAAAATTTGAAAAAATAGATCAAAGGAAAATAGAAGAAAAATTGCGCGATTTTTAAAAAAAAAAAAATTTTTGTGTATTAGATTGAAAATGGTTCTGATGTGATGATTGCGATATTTTATTAAATAAATTTTGTTTTCTAAAATACTCCTTGAAAATTGTTTTTTCTTGTTGTTTTTCAGAGTAAATGGTTATGTTGCGCTCCGCAATTTTTTTGGTATATCCCGGAAATTTGAATGTCTCTAACTCGGTTCAGGAGACCCGTAGGAACAAAAAATATCACCGTTGGATTCGTCTCGATTCTCTTACATTTGGGTATCCACACATGGGGGGTCATCATAGAACCCAAGGAGCCCCCTTTTTGACCCCCCGGGCCACGTGGGCGTGAGCGTCAACTTTGACCTACCATTCCGATGTTTGGGGACCAAGACGAAGAGAATGACATATTTTTTTTAATTGGGCTCCCTTCCCATATTCTGCACTTCAACCAATCCTTTGGTGCGCCAAGCAGTTCTCTTTTTGTGCAAAATAGTTTTATTGTTGCAAAAAGTAATTTTCTTGTCACAAAAAGCTTCTATGGTACCAAAAAGTGCTTTTATTGTACCCCAAAGTACTTTTAGTGTTCCACATAGCACTATTATTGGACCAAACAGTACTTTTATTGTTCTATAAAGTATTTTTATTGTACCAAAATGTACTTTTAATGTGCCAAAGAGTACTATTTTTGTATCAAAATGTACTTCCATCGTACCAGAAAGTACTTTTATTGTACCAAAAAGTAAAATTATTGCACCAAAAAGTACTTTTGTTGTACTAAAAGGTTCTTTTATTGTAACAAAAAATAAATTTATTGTACCAAAAGTACTTTTGATGTAACACAAAATACTTTTGTTGTACCCTAAAGTACTTTTATTGTATCAACAAAAAATATCTTATATCAAAAGGAACTTTTGTTGCACCAAAAAGTACATTTATTGTACCAAAAGTACTTTTGATGTAACACAAAATACAATAAAAAAAAAAAAAATACTTTTGTTGTATCATTGTACCAAAAAGTAAATTTATTGTACCAAAAAGTACATTTATTGTCCTGCATTGTACTTTCTTGTACAAAAAAATATTTATATTGTACCAAAAAGTATATATATTGTACCATAAAGTACATTTATTGTACCAAAGGTACTTTTCATGTGCCACAAAGTTCTTTTGATGTACCCAAAAGTACTTTTAATGTATCACAAAGTACTTTTGTTGCACCCAAAGTTATTTCTTTTGTACCAAAAAGTACATTCATTGTACAATAAATTACAATAATTGTATATTAATTGTACTAAAAAGTACATTTATTTTATCAATGAGTACTTTCGTTGTACTAAAAAGTACTTCTATTTTAATACGTAGTACTTTCATTAGGGTGTTCCTTATATTGGATTTTTGGGAATTTCGTTAAATAAAAGGTATTAGTAGCTAAGTTTGACATCGAGCTCCACCTTCCATTTGTTATTTACAAAATTACGAATATGTTGTGCGAAATTTCGCATCGATAGTTAGACGTTAGAGTGTGCCGCAAAGAGGTCAAAGTTCGGTTTTTGTGTTGAAATCAGTTTATCGCCGCTGAATACTTTCCTGTTTTAGATAGATGAACTGGTAATATGCCGTTGAATAGGTGAAGTGACGACATATAAAAGTATATGTTTGGACTTACCATATCTCTTGTAGATATCGAGATTTTTGATGCAAAAGTGGGGGTATTTTTGAAAAAAATATCGACAAACATTTTTGAAACTGCTTTACGAAGTAGGTTATAGCTGACCACCATATATTTCAACAATTTAGCATATATTAAGTCAAAGTCCACAAAAAAGTATATGTGCATATTTTCAATATCTCTATCCGTTCCCGAGATATCAGGCTTTAAAAACCGTTATTTTGACATTAAATATATCAAATACTAATAAGTCTAGATTTTGATCTTTAGTTCCATTCGATTACTCATAGTGTCTACTTTCTAATGACACCAAAATCATTACCATCAAATGCTCCATTGAGGAGATATACCATTTTTAACATAGATTTATCACCAAATATGTATATTTTTCATCAATTTTTATATGTAGTCAGTTTTTATATGTAGTATTTATATCCCCAGTGCTACTATATACTTCTTTAAATATGAAAATCTACATATTGGAACCGAGTTTCTAATACCCGGTTCAGAAAACCGGTTATTTAATAATACGGGTTTAACATCTTTGACACAACTAAGATCATCTCAGGAGAGTTATGGATTACATAAGTTGAAATATTTACATAGCAATAATAGTACAAATAATTATCAATATAAAAAACATTTTGCATAAACAAACCACTGTTGACATCAAAATTTCATTCAAAATATAAAATTAAACCAATATTTAACGATGTTGCTGTGTAATATATTGAATATCACCTGAAAGAAGCATTGGATATTAATGATCTTGGTGTCATTAGAAAGAGGACACAATGTGCGTTCGAATCGATCCAGATATCAAAGTTAATATGCATGAGTCTTTGCAATATTTAATGTCAAAAAAACGGTTTTTAAAGCCTGATATCTCGGGAACGGATAGAGATATTGAAAATATGCACATATACTTTTTTGTGGACTTTGACTTAATATATGCTAAATTGTTGAAATATATGGTGGTCAGCTATAACCTACTTCGTAAAGCAGTTTCAAAAATGTTTGTCGAAATTTTTTTTCAAAAATACCCCCACTTTTGCATCAAATATCTCGATATCTACAAGAGATATGGTAAGTCCAAACATATACTTTTATATGTCGTCACTTCACCTATTCAACGGCATATTACTAGTTCATCTATCTAAAACAGGAAAGTATTCAGCGGCGATAAACTGATTTCAACACAAAAACCAAACTTTGACCTCTTTGCGGCACACTCTAACGTCTAACTATCGATGCGAAATTTCGCACAACATATTCGTAATTTTGTAAAATGGAAGGTGGAGCTCGATGTCAAACTTAGCTACTAATACCTTTTATTTAACGAAATTCCCAAAAATCCAATATAAGGAACACCCTAACTTTCATTGTACATTTATTGTACCAAATGTACGTTTGATATACCACAAAGTACTTTTGGTGTCTCAAAAAGTACTTTTATTTCACCTAGAAGTACTTTTATTGTATCAAAAAGTACTTTTGTTGCACCAAAAAGTACATTTATTGTAACGAAAGTATTGTTGATGTACCAAAAGTTACGTTTATTGTATAACAAAAAAATTGTCTTGCACCAAAAAGTACATTAGGTGTACCAAAAAGTATTTATATTGTACCAAAAAGTTAATTTCTTTTACCAAAAGTACTTTTATTGTACCAAAAAAGTACATTCACTGTACCAAAAAGTATTTTCATTGTATTAAAAAGAACTTTTATTGTACCAAAAGTACTTTTTATGCACCACAAGGTACTTTTATTGTATCAAAAAATAAATGTCGTGTACGGAAAAGTACTTTTGTTGTATCCAAAAGCACATTCATGGTACCAAAAAGTACATTTATTGTATCAAAAAGTACATTTATTGTACCAAAAAGTACTTTTATTGTACCAAAGAGTACATCCATTGTACCAAAAAGTATTTTCATTGTATCTAAAAGAACTTTTATTGTACTCAAAGTACTTTTAATGTACCACAAGGTACTTTTATTGTATCAACAAATAAATGTCTTGTACGAAAAAGTACATTCATGGTACCAAAAAGTATATTTATTGTATCAAAAAGTACTTTTGTTGTACCAAAATGTGAATTTGTTATAAAAAAAAAACTTAATTTCCCTTTACATCCCATTAATGAGGTATGGTATGCTTCTCGCGATATTGTGATTTAACACGCTTTCTATTTTAGATTGACAACAAACGGCACTTACTTGTTTCTCGACGAACGTCACTGTTTGAAAAGCTTTTACTAAAGACAGGCCAATTGACTCGACACTTAATACTGCGAAGTTGCTGTCGACAACATCGAGGGTGCCGGCAATGAAAGAACAATTTAAATGACTGGAGCCGGGAATCGAACCACGGATCACGGGGATTGTAGTCGCGTTTTCTAACCACTATGCCACGGCCGGTGTCATTGCATTTGTTATACCAAAAAGTTGATTTATTAATCTTAGTTTGGGTTTGTTGCGTTAACCCTACGGTCAATAAACAGGTACCCGGGTAACTTTTCAACTTAAACTGCTTTAATTTCTTTAATATCAAAGATATTCGGCCTTATTCCCGTAGACGTCGTCGACGCAAAACGACGTCGTCTTGTGACGACGCTGTAAAATCGGTATTCTCGTAGTCGTTTTCGATAACTATCGGTTACTATTGAAACAAATTTGGTATTCTGTAAGGAAATGTGACGACGACGTTGAATCGAAACGACTCTGAATCTGTCGTCACAGTTGTTAGTAACGACTTGAAACAATTTGAAAGAATAACTTTAGTTTTTGTAAATTTAAAAAAAGGTTTTGTTTAATGACGTCAAGAATAACAATGTCGAGTAACAAATAGGGGCTTGGAAACAAAATCCCTCATAATTACAAGGATTTTGTCTAATTTTAAGGGGTAATGTGAGAAAATTGGTGAAAAACAATTTAATTCCTTTGGAGCGCCTTTAAGAATCCTTTGCGGTTGTAGTTACGAATCTGGTCTTCTTTATTTGTAGCAAAAATTTTGATATGGGTTCCATCGACATATCCAATTACTCCAGTAAATCCTGTTTTGTTAAAAAAAATTTAGTTTATGCTTCCGATTTGTCATCTTCAGTTACTTCCAATTGTATCCAAGGTGGACAAATCACCTCTCTAATGCATTCAGACAGGAATCTTGCAACTACTGGCTGCACTTACACTTATGTTGTAAGGCCCCTGTCCAAAGGACCTCAATGTTGCTGACAACTTAATTATGACTGAAACATATGTCCTGAGTTCACTTTTCATGATAGGAACTATTTCTATAGGAACGATTACGTAATTAAATGCTGCCTTATTAAGACTTAAGTAGTTCTAGAATCTAAAAAAAGTTGGAAGGCCGGCCAACAGATAACCTCAAATTACGATTTTAACACCGATGAACATACTCGTTATTTGGCAAGTTTAAGATCATCGGATCATAGTCGAAGTATTTTCCTTTCCAGTATAAGATATTTCTTGCTTTCCTCATAGCTTGATTTTGATTTGGGCACAAAAATATTTTTTCACTAAACACAATAAAAATCAAAATAAATCAGCTGATGCACAGATGTTACATCAGCTGTTGTCATTTCTTTCATGTTATCGATTACCAGTCGACGTCGTCTCATTGTAGTTACAGAATACCGAAATAGCATTGATGTGACGACGATGTTGAATCGAAGTGACATTGACATAAAAACGACGACGATGTCGACGACGACTACGGGAATAGGGGTGATTGTGATTTAACACGCTTTCTATTTTAGATTGACAACAAACGGCACTTACTTGTTTCTCGACGAACGTCACTGTTTGAGAAGCTTTTACTAGAGACAGGCCGATTGACTCGACACTTAATACTGCGAAATTGATGTTGACAACATCGAGTGCCAGCAATGAAAGAAAAATTTAGATGACTGGAGCCGGGAATCGAACCACGGATCTCGCGCATGGTAGTCGAGTTTTCTAACCACTATGCCACGGCCGGTGTCATTGCATTTGTTATACCAAAAAATAAATTTGTTGTATCATAAAATATATCCTCAAAAGCACTTAAATCCGACCTCTAAGTTTGGGTTTGTTGCGTTTACCCTACGGTCAATAAAAAGGTACCCTGGTAACTTTTTTAACTTTAAACTGCTTTAATTTCTTTAATATCAAAGATATGACCATAAAAAACCTTTTTTTATTTTAGTTAAAAAACTTTGTATTTTATTCGATCATATCGGATAAGTTTTCTTTCTATTTTCACATGACAACCCCCTCTTTATATAAAACTTTACCCATTTACCTAAAAGTTCTCACCCATCTCTGGTCCCCTTCCAGTAGAGCGTATGTGTGTTAGGTTGAGTGTGTGTTTGAAGCGTGTACCGGCAAAATTATGAGATTTTCGTATTTTTTTCTGTACTTTTACAGATAAGAGACTATGATCTCGATCATCGCTCCCGCTGTCTGTCGTCCCCCACAGATGTTGGTGATAATGAGATGAGAGCGTCCACTAAATAAATAAAACTGCAATATAAATATCCACAGATAGTTGACTAGAACACGGCCTGACTGGGCAGCCAGCAGGGGAGGGACAGCGCGAATTTATGTTTTCACAAACATTCATAACATTTTGCAGCAGCAACAACAACAACAACAAATTTTGAAAAATAAAGCAAAAACAAAAAAATATTTTAGATTTTGGGGAGAAAATTTTTATTGTACATTTTAGTTTTCGTTAAGAGCTCGTGGAGATTAAAACGTTTGGATAGCGGCGGCGTCGGTATTGGTTGGTGGTGGTGCTTACGACGAGTGATTAGATAGAGCGTTTGAAATATCTATCTATCTATCTATTTGTCTATATACATATATGTATAAAAAAATAGACTACAACATATTAAAATCTCATATATAAAAATAAATATCACAACCAAAAAGGTATTGTTGTGTCACAAAATCTACGAAATAAATTAAAGTCTTTATTAAAGTTGCATTTGAAGTTTATATTAAAACTATGTATGTGTATGATGATGATTTTCCCCTTGAAACGTGATGTAATTATGGTGTTTTCTTTTTTGAAATTTTCAACAGTAAACTCTAGAGGCACCCACATCACCGCCCGTTTTGTTATTGATTCGCTTCGGCTTGTGTTGTTGTTGTTCCAATTTTGTGCGTTTTTTTTTGATGGTTGGACCACTTGTGTGAAATGATGTTTTCCTTCTCTTATAAAATGCTATTTTAATTGAACGCGTTCATAGCGTTTTCCGTCACCCCCGCCCAAAATAAATATAATTTCATCGTTATTTCAATGGTACAACATTTTTATTTTCAGTTTCAATTTTAATTTCTTTCAATTAAAAGTGTTGGCATCAACACGTGAAAAAAAAACACAATCCGCATTATTTTCGGCGGAAGCAATTGAAATTGATGTATGTATATGCTATAGTAATTAAAAAATAAACGAAACACGAAAAAAAAGAAATTTCAGTAACCTGTCCCAACACCGGTACATTCAATAATAAGAGGGCATTTGTGAGGGTTCTACGAAGCAGTAGGTCAACAAGGCATGAGGTGTTTAATTAGTGGTCTAAATTAGCTGAAGTTAATAAAAGAAAACGAAGATGATTAAGTTGCATTAAACAAAAATTTTTAGTCATAAACAAAATATTAAAGGAGATCCACGCTAATACTTCACTATGCTAAATTCGAAGTTCTAAGGAATGTTCTACATTTTACCCTGAATCGATTTCACTTGTGAATTCGTAAAGTATTTGTGTTCCATATACATATTACCAGGTCATTTAAAGTGGGAACTGGCCATTGAAACTGCTGTGGTAGATGAAATACTGCAGCAATTCATGAAAACAATCATGTTCTCAGTAAAATGATGGCATTGTGAACATACTCAGATATTTTTCTGGTTCCAATCTTGATAACAGGGACACTTAGAACAATTGCAACCAAGACCATGTTCACGATCCTAAACTGGGTATCTCCAGATATTGAGGTGAAGAAGATAGCAGCGAACACTGCAATGCAGCGTACAAAACGCCACTAGGGCATGGAAACACAAGGACTATGGTCATGCCAAAATTCTGGATATAAACAATGTAAGGTCACATATGGATTACTCATTACAAGAACCTGTTTTCGAACCGAGAGTGAGAGAGAGAGAGAGGAATTGCATATCGAACTGTCGATTAGGCCACCAGATAACTGCACCATTGTTCACGTCGAAATAATCACCTCTATTCCCGTAGTCGTCGTCGACATCGTCGTCGTTTTTATGTCAACATCACTTCGATTCTACATCGTCTTCACATCAACGCTATTTCGGTATTCTGTAACTACCATGAGACGACGTCGACTGGTAATCGATAACATAAAAGAAATGACAACAGCTGATGTAACATTTGTACATCAGCTGATTTATTTTGATTTTTATTGTGTTTCATGAAAAAATATTTTTGTGCCCGAATCAAATTCAAGCGATGAGGGAAGCAAGAAATATCTTATACTGGAAAGGAAAATACTTTGAATATCATCCGATATCTTAAACTTGCCAAATAACGAGTATGTTCATCGGTGTCAAAATCGTAATTTGAGGTTATCTGTTGGCCGGTCTTCCAACTTTTTTTAGATTCGAGAACTACTTAAGTCTTAATAAGGCAGCATTTAAGTACATAATAGTTCCTATAATGAAAAGTGAACTCAGAACATATGTTTCAGCCATAATTAAGTTATAAGCAACATTGAGGTCCTTTGGACAGGGGCCTTACAACCTAAGTGTAAGTCCAGTCAGTAGTTGCAAGATTCCTGTCGAAACCCCTGAATGCGTAAGAGAGGTCATTTGTCCACCTTGAATACAATTGGAAATAACTAAAGATGACAAATCGGAAGCGAAAACTAAATTATTTAAACAAAACAGGATTTTCTGGATATGTCGATGGAACCCATATCAAAATTTTCGCTACAAATAAAGAAGACCAGAATCGTTACTATAACCGCAAAAGATTCTTAAAGGCGGTCCCAAGGAATTAAGTTTTTTTTTCCAATTTTCTCCGAAATCCTTGTACCAATGAGGGATTTTGTTTCCAAACCCCTATTTGTTACTCGACACAAGACGACGTCGTTTTACGTCGACGACGTCTACTGGCATAAGGCCGAATGTGTAATAGAATAGTCGCGTAGCAAATTCTGTATAATAGCATATTGGTCTGTAATATTCATTTACCGACGAATAATAATGTGGCCATCACTTTAAGAAGTGTTCAAGAATGCCTAGAGGAGGTAGCGAGACATTCAACGGTTTCCCTCACATGGATTCCAGGACATGAGGGGCAATAATGGCAACCAAAGAGCCGATGCATTGGCAAAGACTGCCACCATCGTGAATTTGAGCGATGTTTACTCTTGCCTCGCGAGCCAGCATTTTTTTTGGACTCTGGGCTCTTGCCTCTTGAATTAGCGCGCGAGCCAAAAGCCCAAACAAAAAGCTGGCTCGCGCGCCAATAGCCACAAATGGGCTCTCGAGCTGGCTCTTGGCTCGCGAGCTAAGTATCAAAGTTATGTACCAAAAGTACTTTTTTATGCCAAAAAGTACTTCTATTTGACCAAACGAACTTTTCAAAAAATACTATTATTGTACCAAAAGTTTTATTGCACCAAAAAGTATGTTTTATCGCACCAAAAAGTACACTTATGATACCACAAGTTACTATTAATGTTCCATAAAGTATTTTTAATGTCCTAAAAGTACTCCTATTGTAGTTTCATTGTATCAAAAAGTATTTTTATTGTACCAAAATGTACTTTTATTGCACCAAAAAGTAAATTTGTTGGACCAGAAAGTACTTTTATTGTACCAAAAATATAATTTTTTTATTATTGTACCAAAAAGTACTTTTGTTGCACCAAAATGTACTTTATTGTATCAAAAAGTACATGTGTTGAACCTGAAAGCACTTTTATTGTACCAAATATATAAAAATACAAATTTTAAATTTTAAATGAGCTCTCAGCTCGCAAGCCAGCTCGAGAGCCCATTTGTGGCTCTTGGCTCGCGAGCTAAGTATCATAGTTACGTACCAAAAGTACTTTTATTGGCCCAAAAGCACTTTTCTGTTGCACACAGTACTTTTTTGTACCAAAAAGTACTTTTAATGTTTTTTTTGACACAAAGTCCTTTTTTTATACCAAAGTACTTTCGTATGCCAAAAAGAACTTTTATGATCCCAAGAACACTTTTTGGTGCACAAAGTACTTTTTTTGTATCAGTTTTTGTAAAAAAGTTCTTTGGCACAAAAGAAAGTACTTTGTACCAAAAAGTACAATAAAAATTCTTTTTGGTACAAAAAAGTACTCTGGTACAAAATAGAAAGTACTTTGTACCAAACAGTACTATGAACCAAACAGAGTTTATTGATACAAAAAAAGTACTTTGTGCAACAAAACGTGTTTTGGACCAATAAAAGTACTCTTTGGAATAGAAAAGTACTTTGGTATAAAAAAAGTACTTTGTGCCAAAAGTACATTTAAAGTACATTTGTGCAACAGAAAAGTGCTTTTGGGCCAATAAAAGTACTTTTGGTACGTAACTTTGATACTTAGCTCGCGAGCCAAGAGCCACAAATGGGCTCTCTTAATATAACAATAGTGTATGTGCTCATACACCATTATTTTTTTATTGCATATTTAGAATCTCCACCCTTGATTCTATGCCTGGTCAAAATTTCGTCAAAATCTACTCCCACAAAGTGCGTCAAAAGGTCATTGGAAAAAATAGTATATAATTTTTTCTTCGAAAATTTCATAGACATCCGATTTGACGAAAACTTTAAACTCGATTTTCTCAAAACACCAAAAAAATTATACACTATTGTTTATTGTTATTGTTATTGTTTAAGGGGACGATATATAAGTAATTTTTAGTACAATAGGAGTATATTTTGGTGCAATAAGTACGTTGTTGTACAATTACATTTGATGCAATAAAATTAATTTTGATATTACAAAAGTTCTTAATCGTCCCAGGAAAATTTTTCAGAACTTGTTGCGAATGGTATTGATACTAGAATCGTTTCTTTTTTAATCGACTTTCTATTCTGTTTCTGGTTCTATATGACCGATTATGTACAACATGTTGCACCACAGATTCCGTAGAACAGAAAATGTGTATTCGTATTCGAAATAAGTATTTTTTAGAGGGTATTTATTAAGAAAAACTCAAAAATCTGAGTAAAAATATATTTCGAACTAGCACCCAATTGAAAATCAATGAAATTTCAAAAAACAGCATATGTAATTCAGTTATGTAGCAATTCATTTCATAACAGGTTCCATGAGAACATGTTGGTTTTGGGACAATTTCAAACAAAAATAATATATTGTGCAACCGAAAGTGGAACTTGTTACTTATCAGTAAAAGCTGTTCTGTAATTGTTTCTTTGCAACAAAATATTTTGCTGGGGTGCAATAAAAATACTTTTTGGTGCAATAAAAGTACTTTTTCGAACAATGAAAATACAATAAGAGTACTTTTTGGTACAATAAAAATACTTTTTGTTACGATAAATGTACTTTTTGGTACACTAAATGTACTTTTTGGTACAATAAAAGTTCTTTTTGTTACGATAAATGTACTTTATGATGCAATGAAAGTACTTTTTGGTACAATAAAAGTACTTTCTGGTATAATAAAAGTACATTTTGGCGCAACAAAAGTAAATTTTCAAGCAATTATTGTACTTTTTGGTATAATTAAATAAATTTTTGTTGCAATAAAAGTACTTTTGGGTACAATAAAGGTCAGGTTGATTCTTATTTGACAAAATTTTTTTTTTTTTAAATTTTTTCATTGGCCAATTTAGAGTTTTAATAAGACGTACAAGAAAACTCTACGTGATTTTTTTTAAATTTTTCTCTTAAAGGTTTAGGGGTTGCTGCCGGAAATTCGAAATACGTAATTATAGCGTCACCTTTAGGAATAGGCAGTATAACTCGAGTAAACCTTAACAGATCTTTTTGCAAATTTATCAATATTAATATTTCTAAAAGTAATGGGATTGCAAATGGGCAGAAAGCCCCACCCCTTCTGGTACCTCCCATAAATATTAAATTTTTTTTGGAAAATTAATATTTCTTTCATAACTGGAGGATATTTGATTTTGGTCAGTCTAATTATCTTGAAATAGGAGAAAAACCCTAAGAAAACCGAAACCTTTGCCACACCCTTTCTGGTACCTCAAATACAAAATGACCTATTTTTGGAATATTAATATTTCTCCCATAACTTCAAAACGGGTCAGTTCAATTGCCTTGTATAGGTGAGAAACTACAGAAAACCTAACTATTTGACACACCCCTTCTGGTACCTCACATATAAAGAACCGAAATTGCCAGTTTTCCATGTATAGATTTTTGTACATCCACTGAATTTAGCCAAATTTTGCCAAGATAAGCGTTTGTTAAACGTTAATTTACAAAAAAAAAACATCGGACACTTTGTGCCGCCCCTAACTTTACTAAACATATAATTTAAACTTTTACGGTTTTGCTACATGTCTCTAGAACGCTGGTATACTGACCGAAAGACAAATCTGCAACCGTTTATGCTCCACAAGCAGACAACTAATAACACATAAGTAATTTTTATCGTTTTTTTTAAATTTTTATTATATTTTTTATTAAATTTTTTTTTATTAATTTTCATTTTTCATAATCTCCTTAGTTCAACTCTCCCCCGACCATGGACACCACAAATAATAATAATAATAGCATTGAAACCAATTTTGGTTTTGAAATCTATTTCAATCTCCTCAATACCATCGAGCCGACAACACAATTGCCCCTAACGGAGGGCAATGTCATGATATCACCATTCCTGCTCGAAGCATTACTCTCCCTCCTCTACCTGGGATCCGATGGCAAAACGGCAGAGGAACTCAAACATCAGCTGCAGCTAAATCGTTTTCCCAATAATGCTAAAATGGCCAATTATTTTGCTGGCAATTTAGCCGCTATCACACAACAATCGCCCGATACCCAACTTGAGATATGCTCCAAGATCTTAGTGAATGACAATTACGAGCTGGATAAAGAATTTCAAAAAATTGCCTATAAATATTTTCTTACACTAACGGAAAAAGTTAACATCAGTCAGTGTGAAGGCTTGAAAGTGCATCTACAGAATTCTCTTAAGCAAATACTAAAGAAGTCAACAAATTTTAGCTCTACTTTGGCAAATAATAAAGGAGTTTTGCTGATGGCAGCAAATTTTAAAAATAAATGGTTTTTACCCTTTAGTGCCTATCGTTCGGGTTTATATGAATTTCATGTGTCCCCCGATTGTGTTAAGTCTGTGCCCATGATGTTGGACAATGAAATGTTTGTTAAATTTGTGGAACTTAAAGAACTAGATGCCAGAGCTGTCGAACTGCCCTATGAACATGATGATGAAATCTCAATGTTGTTGATCTTGCCAAATAGAAGAGATGGCCTTAAAGAGTTGGAATTAAGACTTAAAGATGTTAATTTAAGTTCTATAGCGGAGCAGATGCAAATGGAAAGTGTTCAGCTGTTGTTGCCGAAATTCAAAATCGACTTTGAGTGCTCCCTGAGAGAGATATTGCAGAAGGTGAAATAGATTAATACTTAATAATAACTAATTAATACATGAGTTTGATATTTTATTCTTCTAGTTGGGTTTTTCATTGATATTCTCGGAGGACTGTAATATGAAAAATCTGCTGTCACCGCAATCTTCCACAACCGCCTTGCCAATAACGGATGTTTTCCATAAAGTCTGCCTGGAAGTTCATGAATCCGGCTCAGAGTCATCTAATGTAGAAGGTAAGTGACCTTAACCTTATACGTTATGATATAAGTGTTTTAAAATCACTTTCGGATACAAGAATTGTATTTAGTGGTACAATAATAGTATGTTTTTTGGTAAAATGCAAAAATCATGTTTAGTGTAACAAAAGTTCTTTTTGGATAAATGTACTTTTTGGTATAATATACATACTTATTAGTACCAAAAAATATTTTTGGTAAAATAAAAATGCACTTCAATAAAAGTACCATAACATTACTTGATGGTACAATTAAAGTACCCAAAAGTACAATAAAAGTACTTTTTGAAAGTATTGTTTGGTAGAATCCAAGAATTTTTGATAGAACAAAAAACATTTTTGGTGCAATGAAAGTAATTTTTAGTACAAAAACAAAAATACTTTTTAAGTACAATAAATGTACTTTTTGGCAAACTAAAAGTAGTTTTTGATACAACAAAGTACTTGTTGGTATAATGCAAGTATTTTTGATAAAACCAATATGTGTTTGGCTATGATAAAAGTACTTTTTGGCACAATAATATGTACTTCTTGGTACGAAAAATTTAACTATTTGGTACTGTAAAATGTACTATTTTGGTACAATAAATGTTCTTTTTGGTACAATGAATATACTTTTTGCTACAAAAAATTTGGTTTTTAGTACAATTTATTTTACTATTTGGTATAATAAACGTACTTTTTGATACTAATAACAAAGTACAATAAATTGTACTTTTTGTACAATCAGTTGTACTATTGGTACAATAAACGTACTTTTTGGTACTAACAACAAAGTACAATAAATTGTAGATTTTGGTACAAAAAAATTATCGTTGGCACATTGAAAGATTTTTTGAAAAAAAGATATGAAACAAATTTTACTTCTTTGTACGATAAATTGTACTATTTGGTACAGTAAAATTTTACAACAAATAAATATTGGTACAATAAATTGTACTTTTTGGTATAATAAAAGTACTTTCCGAAGTTTTGGCACAATAAATTGTTCTTTTTGAGAATTTGTACTTTTTGGTACCATAAACTTTTTGCTACAATGAATTGTACTATTTAGACAATTAATTGTACTATTTTGTATAATAAACTTACTTTTTGGTACTAACAACAAAGTACAATAAATTGTACTTTTTGTACAATCAGTTGTACTATTTAGTACGATAAATTGTACTATTTGATACGGTAAATCGTTCATTTCTGGAACAATAAATGTACTTTTTGGTACAATAAATTGTACTTTTTGGCACAATAAAGTATTTTTGGCTACAATAAATTGTACTTTTTGGTACCTTTCGGTACAATAGCTTGTACTATTTGATAAAATTGTAATATTTGTTACAATAAAAGCACTTTTTAGTACAATTGTACTTTTTGGCACAATAAATTGTACCTTTTTAATAATAAGTTTCACTATTTGTTACAAAAACTTTTTTGCTACAATAAATTTTACTTTTTGGTAACACACTTTTTCTTTTCGGGACAATAAATTGTACTTTTCGTACAATGAATTGTATAATGTGATACAATAAAATTACTATGTGATACAATAAATTGTATTATTTAGTAAAATAAAAGTACAATCTATTGTACTGTTTGGTACCATAAATTTTGCATTTGGACCATATTTATTATAATAAATTGTACAATTTGGTACAAATAATTGTAGTTTTTAGTATAATAAGTGCAATTTTTGGTACTAACAACAAAGTACACTAAATTTTACTTTTGTACAGTACATTTTACTACATCATACAATAAGTTCTACTATTAGTACAATAAATTGTACTATGGTATAATAAATACTTCTATTTGGTGAAATAGAAATACTTTTAAGTACAATACAAATGCTTTTTGCACAATTTATTGAACTGTGTTGAACCATAAATTGTACTTTTTTTGTGCAATAATTTTAACTTTTTGTACTATTTTGTATAACAAACGTATTCTTTGGTACTAACAACAAAGCACAATAATTTGTACTTTTTGTACAATCAGTTGTACTAGTTGGTACAATAAATTGTACTATCTGGTACAATTAATTGTACTATTTGGTACAATAAACGTACTTTTGGGTACAATTAATTAAACATTTAGGTACAATAATTTTCTCTATTTGGTACAATAAATTGTACTATTTGGTACAGTAAAAATACTTTTTGTTAAAATAAATTTTACTTTTAGGTACAATAATTCTAACTAATTGGTACAATAAATTGTACTTTTTGGAATAATAAATAATAATATTTGGTGCAATAAAAGTACTTTTTGGTACAATTAATTTTATTTTTAGGTACTGTAAAATAAAATGTACTATTTGGTACAATAAATTGTACTTTTTGAAATAATAAACTGTACTTTTGATACAATAAAAGTACTTTTTGGAACAAGAAACTTTACTTTTCGGTACAATAATCGTACTATATGATACTAGTACTATTTGGTACAATAAAAGTACTTTTTGGTACAATAAATTTGTACGGAGTAAATAATTCACCAAGTGGTTATCATAATCGTAATCTACGACGAATCAAAATCAAACCCCCGGTTTTTAACGAGAAACTTTTCGTATTGGGGAAAAATCCACAACAAGGCCCACAAATGCTCCGGAATCGCCCCTAAAGTATTTAAATGTATGACCGACTCCCAGTCAGTTTTTCCTCCTAACATTTTTCCCAAACATACCTACTCCCCATCTTCAGCCCCTAAGGGGGTTCCCATACAGAAACCTTTTTTTTTAACTAACTAACTACTAACTAACTGCCCCGGAGTTGCCCCTAGAGGAGTCAAATGTATGACCAGTCCCCAATATTTTTTCAACCCCAACAGTTCCTCAGATCATATCTTCCCTCCTGGTCCCCATAGAATTTTTTTTTTATTTTTATATAGTTTTTTTTATGAAATCAGCTCCTGCTACTCCTATGGTGCCTTCAGAGGAGAAAAATTTACGACCGACCCCCACTAGTACTTCCCTCCTAACATCTTTCCCCTATCCTCATCCCCTAAGAGGACTCCCATACAATATGCACTTAAAACGACCAAAACACAAAAATTCTCCACAAAACAATATTTCCGTAGAAATTTATCGTTTTTATTGAGGGTAACTAATAGTGCTCCCCATTGCCCAGGAAACGATATTCCATAAAAAGAAACTTCGTTATACTGACCCAAAAAATTATGCCATTTGATGGAATGCTGTTCATACATTTGATACATCACACCAGTCCAGGAACGAAGAAATTTCTATTTTTTTTAATATATATGTATGAATTTTTTCAGTTTTCCCATCTATCCCGGACCGGATCCCCCTTTAGAGGTGAAGATGGGGAGTAGATATTTTTGGGAATACTGTTAGGAGGAAAAAATTAATAGTGGTCGGTCATACATTTGAACCGACTAGGGGCGAATTTTCCCCAATCCGAAAAGTTTTTCGGCAAAAACCGGGGGCTCAATTTGGTTTTTGACCCATGGTTTCTTGGCAAAATTTTCTTAAAATTCATCGTAGATTTCAATTTAGATAACTGCTTGATCGAGAAAAAAAATTTACCCACTTTAAAATAAATACATTTACTTTCTTTTCTCTTACATAAAAACTATATTTTTTAATAATTTTCAGTAACAATTCCATTTATTCCTATCTTAATTTCAGCCACCAAACCTATAGTCATCAGTAACTCCATTGATACACGGCAGAAATTCTTCCGCGCCGATCATCCCTTCTTCTTTGCCATACGAAACAGAGATGCCACATATTTCATAGGACATGTGGTGAAATTTTAAAGCTGAATACCACACCTTCCTCCCTCCCCCAACTTAGGCTAAGAAAAGAGAGAAAGTGTAAGAGGAGAAGAATAAAACGCCTTCCTTAATCACCTTTTTGTTGCTCACCTCTACTCCTACAGAGTATAAGTAATAGAGGTCACCCCAAACACCCTGCCCCTACATATACGTTAATTTATTTATTACTAGCTGACCGGACAGACTTCGTCCTGCCTTCAAAATTATTAATAAAGATGTTGATCTACTAACGATTGGTCATACTTATCGCCAGACAAATATATAATTTTATTTTTTTTTACCAGAACCAGTCGCCTCATTAAAATGCTTGATAGTCTTGATGACTCGCCTAATTTTTCGCTCCTAACATAGATATTCAATAATACCTTATTGGCTAAAGTCTACTTCATTAAGGGAAACATCGCACTGTATATTGCAAAATTCTGACATGAGTCGTTTGATCGGGGTGGGGATATAATTGTTTTGATTGAATGCCACGCCCCCCGATTATACCAATACTCAAGATAAAGTTTTGAATATCCCTAATATTTGGTTTTTAGTCCAGGAGATATAGTCAACGAATTTCATGATTTTAGGCTGAAGCATTTGGATACAGTGCCAATTTTTATGATTTAGTGCCATGCCACCAGCCCTTATTGAGATTTCAAAAATCCTAAATCACCATTCTTTAATTTCTAAGAAAACCAAATTCAATAAACTGTATTTTTATAAATTTTAGTAATTAATTTGTTTAATAAAAAATAAACTTGCCTTGAGGGCAAACATTTGCTTATTTTTTATAATACTTAGATAAATAAATAAATAAAAAAAAATGATTAAAAATCTTGTCGTTTTATTTAAAAGGGGATGGAAAGAAAGTATGGGTTAGAAAGTAAGTAAAAAAAATATTTTTTATTTTCCCTCCTATACATTCAAATCGGTAACGATTTTGTCAGTTTCAACATTCGGCAAAATACCAGGCGATCAGAATCAAGCAGATAATGAATTTTTGCACGCTTGAAACACCCTGTTTATATATCGCCTAAAAGTATGCAATTGATTTTAAAATTTATTTCATTCGGATCACCCTGTATGTTTTTTAAATTGTAGCAAAAAAAATTGCATACTTTTATGCGCAATTAATAAATTGTCGACACTACTTAACTATTCTGGGCTCCTGTTATTTTACTGAAATATCGAAATGAAAATGAAATCGTCGTAATGATGAAAAAAAGAAAGTGTCATCGAATGGACGGTTGCAGCAGATTCATTCAGAGGCCTTACATACTTACTTTACATACATACCATTTTAAATAAAGAGAAACATTTTAAATATCGGTTTTCATATTCTTTATTTTAAATTTTAAATATTGGTTTTCATAATCTTTATAATTTGTTTATTGGCAATATTTAGTACCATATAGACTCGAAAACGGGTTGATCGATTTTTGTTGTTGAAATTTTCACAGAATGTAGCTTTGAGGTCGGTGGTGACAATAGGGTACTTGCATTTTTATTTTATCGAGTGGGCGTGGCATAGTGGTTAGAACACGCGACTGTCATGCGGGAGATCCCATGTTCGGCTCTTTCTTTCATTGCTGGCCACCTCGTTGTTATCTACAGCAACTTCGCAGTATAAGTGTCGAGTTAATCGGCATGTCTAGTAAAAGCTATCCAAACAGTGACGTTCGAATTCTTCTATAAACAAGTAGGTGCCGTTAGTTGTCAATCTGAAAATAGAAAGCGTGTTATTTCACAACAACGCGAGAAGCTATCCCTTACCTCATTCATGGGGTGTAAAGAGAAACTATAGTTTTTTTTAGAGGCTCCTGCCTTTGGATCGGCAATATCTGGAGGACTGTTTCTCCTCCAATCGCCTTGAAAATTTGTATATATGCATTTGGCAGCAAAGTTCGTAATTCGTAATAAAAAATTGGGCGGGATAGGATTAGTAGGCGTGTTATAATACTTTAAACTTTAAAGGGCTGTATCTCATGAAATGTAAGAGGTACTCGTATGAAGCTAATATGTGGTATGTGTTGTTGGTACAGTATGAATTACAGCCAGTGTAAAAGTGGGCTGTGCCACGCCCTATTTAAAAGGATCCATTATAACAGCCATAATAATAGTTTGATCGTCCTGTAAATTTCACAGTATAGTAGAGACATATAATTAGGCTATTTGGTACCAAGTTGGCAAAAAGGGCGGAGGTGCCACCCACACATGTCATTATGTGACTATTATAAATTTGGGGGGGAAAAAAATACAATTCCTTAATTGAACAGTACACAGTGGTTCCTTTTTGGAATTAATTCTGTAACTTTTGAGCGGATAACGCTATCTTGATGAAATTTAAAATAGTTAAATCTGAGGTGTTTTCGAGATGATTTGGAAATATTCGGCTCCCGAGGTGGTGTAGGGGCCACTGCGTGGCCCTCCAAAGTTAGTCACCTCGGGTGTTTCAAAATTTCAAATGCTTGAGGAATGTGCATTTATGAACCGATTTGAAAGATTTTTTGCATTTAGATAGTGCTTCGAAGAACATGCTCACATGCACATGTTATCTCATTTAGGTCAAGAGATATTTGAGAAAAAAAAATTTGATTTAGTATTTTTAAGGGTGTGAGCTCAGTTTTTCTTTGATTTTAAAGATATTTATATCGTTAGTTAGCTTATAAAATTCTGAATGAAATTGCTGAAAACATAATTCAAATATTTTGTTCCAATCAAAAGTTATAAGCATCGCAAGTAAAAGTTTCCAAAAAAAGGCATATTTTTACTGTTATTTTGCAAAAAGGCGACTACATTCTTTCGTTTGTAAAAAAAAATATTTCTTCCGGGAAGTGGCAATTTCTTTATTATTCCTCATAGAAATGTTGATGCAGATGCATTTAATGCTAAATTTGAATCAGTTCAGCAAAATGGTTCCCCGGCAAGGGAAGTCAAAAATACCCCATTTTTGAAAAAAAAAAATTTTTGTTTTTGAAAATTCTTAAATCGCAAAGCGCCAACGAGAAAGATCATTATATATTTTTTTGACCACATATGTGGGCTAGTTAACCGTAACGTATTTCAACATCCCTGCCATAAACAAAGACAGTGTGGTCATTTTAGTAAAAAATTCGGAATTTTGGAACATATTTTCCCCGTTTTGGGAATTTGGGTAGTTTGTTGTAAGATATGGCAACATGTTGTTATTCGTTTTTTTAAGGACAATTTTATGTACATTATTCCAAAATTTCGTTAAGATATTTCAGTCCGTTTGGGTTTTACGCTATTTTTCATATAAGATATTATTTCTCCAAAAAATACGTTTTGACCAAATTTTATATTTGACTCAGAATTATGTCCAAAATAAAATGAGCTTTTAATTAATTTTTGTAAATTATTTAACCTTATGTAATTCCCTTTCCATTGATATGCAATACTTGTATGTCAAGAGTTTATTTATTCTTTATATTTATAATCAAACTTCACTACCTCCGTAATAAAAGTATATATCGTGAAACACACATATATATGGGGGCTATATCTAAATCTGAACCACATCATAATGTTACCACATCATAATAGTGTAAAAAAACAACGATGTGCAAAGTTTTGTTAACACCAGAACAAAAATGCGGTTTTTGGCTACAATAATGTATAAAAGGTTATGCTAATTTGTATGGGAGGTACCAGAAGGGGCGAGGCAAGCGGACCCCTAGTAATTTTTCCCAAACATACCTACAACCCATCTTCACCCCCTAAGGGGACTCCCGTACAAAATATTTGTTTATAAAATTTTCTCCCACCGGAGTTGCTCCTAGAGGGGTAAAATGTATTACCGACCCCCAATATTTTTCCAACCCCGACAGTTTCTCAGATTACATCTACCCTCTATCTTCAACCCTTAGGGTGGTCCCCATAGATTTTTTTTCTTTTTTCTTTTTATGATTTTCTTTATAACATCAGCTCCGGTCCGAAATAAACGGGAAATCTGAAAAATTTCATACAAATATATAAAAATAAGGGAAATTGTTTCGGTCCCGGACCGGCGTTGAAACAGCGTTCCACCAAATGGCATAATTTTTCGAAGTATAATTTTATGATCTCTGCAAAATTTTAATGTAATCTGTTCATCTTTGCTTAACAATCCGAAGAAAAATTAGGACTGGGAAACCCGGGTATACCGTTTTCCGGGAAATGGGAGGCACTATTAATTACCCTAAAAAAAAAAACGAAAATTTTAACGGAAATAACCTTTTTTGAAATATTATTCAGCCCCTTAGGGGCTGAGGATAAGAGGGAGGTATGTTCGGGAAAGATATTAGGAGAGAAATACTACTGGGGGTCGGTCGTACATTTTACCTCTCTTGGATGCACCATGGGAGCAGCAGGCGCCGATTTCATAAAAAAGTATTATAAAAAGAAAAAAATTCTATGGGGACCACCCTCAGGATTGAAGACAGAGGGTAGATATGATCTGAGAAACTGTTGGGGTTGAAAATATATTGGGAAGATTTGGTCATACTCTAGAGACAACTCCGGGGCAGTTTGAGCGAAGGGAGCAAATTTTATAAAAAAAATTAGGTGATGGTGGGAAAATGGTATCTATGGGAAAAAATGACTGGGTGTCGGTCACACATTTGAACCCTCTAGGGGCAATTGCGGGACAGCTGTGGGCTTTGTTGTAAATTTTTCTCCAATACGGAAAGTTTCTCGTTAAAAACCGGGGGTTCGATTCTGATTTTTTGACCCATGGTTCCTTGGGGAAATTTTCTTAGAATTCATCGCAGATTACGATTTTGATAATCGCTTGGTGAATTTTTTTTAAACTCCATACAAATTGACCCACTCTAATATATACTTTGTTTCAGACACCAAACTTATTGTCATCAGTAACTCCATCGATACACGGCAGAAATTCTTTCGCGCCAACCAACATCCGTTCTTCTTTGTCATACAAAACAGAGATGCCATGTATTTCATAGGCAATGTGGTTAAATTTTCTGCATACCCCATCCCCCCTACTTAGGATTAAGTAAATAGAGAAAAAAGTAAAAGGAGAAAAAAACCGTCTTCCTTCCACCCTCAAGATTGAAGATAGATGGTAGAAACGATCTGGGAAACTTTTGTGGTTGAAAATATATTGGGAAGATTTGGTCATACTCTAGGGACGACTCCTGGACAGTTAGAGTTGTTGGAGCAAATTTTATATAAAAAATATTCTGTATGGGAGCCCCCTTAGGGGGTGGAGATGGGTATGTTTGGTAAAAGTGTTAAGAGGATAAAATGACTGAGGGTCGGTCACACATTTGAACCATCTAGGGGCAATTGCGGGGCAGCTGTGGACCTTGTTGTAAATTTTTCCTCAATACGGAAAGTTTCTCGTTAAAAACCGGGGGTTCGATTTTGATTATTTGACCCATGGTTTCTTGAGGAAATTTTCTTAGAATTCATCGTAGATTACGATTTTGATAATCGCTTGGTGAATTTTTTTAACTCCAAACAAATTGACCAACTCTAATATACTTTATATATATTATTTCTGGCTCTCACTCTTAATACTTTATTTTTATTAATATTTGGTAACAATATCTTTTGTTCCTATCTTTGTTTCAGCCATCAAACCTATTGTATTCAATAACTCCAACGATACACGGCAGAAATTCGTTCTCGCCGATCATGCCTTCCGTAAGAAACAGAGATGTCACATATTTCATAGGTCATGTGGGAACATTTTAAATCTACCCCCTAACATAGGCTTAAGTAAAGAGAAGAAACAAATCGCCTTCTTTACTCACCTTTTTGTTGCTTTCCTTTACCCCTCCCCCTGTAAAGTATAAGTAATAGAGTTTGCCCCAAACACCTACTTACGTTAATTTACACAGTACAACATTATTCAGCTCATTGATTTTGGGACTCAATTCTGAGAACTGCTCGTGATAGTAGCCCAAAAAAAAAGAAGTTCTGCATCATTAATTTTGTTAAGTTACATGCCATAAGAATTTAATATCGATTTGGAGTTAGTAAGTATCGTAAAGGGGACTTTGTCACGTTTTAGGCTCTTTTGTTTGACATAACTCGAGAACCACAAGTCCGATTTAGCTGAAACAAATTTAAAACCAGCCATGCATCCAGCCAGCCAGACAGACTGACGGACATTTCTCAATCGTCTTAAAAAGTCCTGAAACGAATTTTGTCTTAAGACACTTGGGGTCTAACCCGTTTCCTTTAATGCGTTACACTTTTTTCGGCATTAAGAATTACAATTCCTTTAATCTGTCCCTACATAAGCAACAGTTTCACTTTTTCATTTATCGAATGATTTTGAACTGGGTTTATTTTGTAGCAGTTACAATAAAATTGTTGTACTCCGTGGCGTATGATTTATGTGCAATATTACTTATGATATTCATACGCCACCATATAACAATATAACAAAAGAGCCTAAAACGTGACAAATTCTCCTATACGCTACTTCCTAACTTCAAATCGATATTAAATTATTATAGCATGTAACTTGAAAAAATGAATGATGCAGAACTTCTTCATTTTGGGGCTACATTTACGTGCAGTTCTCAGAATTGAGTACCAAAATCATGTGTTGTACTGTGTTATTTATTATTATATATTTTGTTGTAAATGGCTGGAGATGGCATTAAAGGAACGCATTTAACACCACCAGGTTTTTAATAACAAAGTTGGTTTGTTTTTTTTTTTTGAAAATTTATTTTATTTATATGGTTTTTTTTTGTTCAATTCAATTTTTTAGGTTTCGTTTTTATTTTTTTCGCCTGTGTGACAATTTAATATTTTAAAATATTTCAAAAATTGTTTTTTTTTTCATATTTTTTTTTGTCTTAGATCATTTTGTAATTGGTTTTTTAGTTTAGTTTAGTTTTTTTTTTAAAGAATTGTAAGTTTTTATTTTTAGTTAATTTTATTGTTTAATGTACATTGTTTAAAAACTATTTGTTTGGTATTTTATAATTTTGTTGTGTTTTTTGGTTTTCAATTTATAACTATGTATTTATTTTAGGAATTGTTTTAAATAATAATTATTATTTTATAGTTTTCAGTTTAATTATAATTATATGTGTATTAGTTACTAATTGTTAATACGTAGTACATATATACAAAACATTTAATACTTAAACAAGTTGAGTTTTTGTTTTCTTCTGTGTCATTTTTCTGCTATGCTCTTCTATATTTTAAATAAATTCATGTTGTTTTAAAGTTAAATTTTCTTATTGAAGAGATCATTTTTTTTTCTATATTATTTATCAAATATTTACAATTTGGTATATTTTTCAAATTATTTTTTAATATATTTATGTTTTTGTTTTATTTCATTATTATATTTATGTTTTTAACCTTAAATTACTTAATTTTGATTGATAACACACTCGTTTTGTTTTGCTGTTCACAAAAATATTTACACTTATAAATCTAAACAATAAATGCTTAAAATAATAATAATAATAAATAATAAATATACAAAAAATATTTTTCTTTAAAACATTAAGTAAGTATTCTACTTTAACGCTTATATGAAAAATTCGACAATTTTAATTTGTTGTATGAGTCGACCCACTACGTACAAGATTACCACCTGTGTCACTCTTTTGTAATTGCCTTTGGTAAATTTCTGTCATTTTTTGTTTCTTTAGCTTAATCTAAATATTTATATTAAATGATGAGAACATAATTATTAGCATAACATAATGTGACATAAATGAATTGGAAATTTAATTTCTGTAAACGATAAAATTTAATTTAATTTTTTTTTTGTATTTTGGTTTAATAGTTTGTTGTTGTATTTTACAATGATCATGTATTTTTGATATTCCTTCAAGTTAGTACACAGAAAATATTTAGAAAAATTGCATTCAATTAAGAAATTTATTTGTATGATTAATTTTTTTTTTAAATTTTAGTTTAAATATATCGATATGATCTCAAACTAACCTCCTTTTTACAATTAGACGCTTAGTTTAGGAGATAACTGCACTTAAAGTTTTTCATAAAAATATCGACGCCTTTCCAAAATCACTATACAATAGGTGGGAAATCACTAGATTACAGTTAGGATTTCACCATGAAATGGTTGGGTAGCCGTCGATATTCATGTGAACAATTTTAACAGTCTTTATCTCCTAAACTAATGTGAAATCCCAAAAGAATTTAAGTGATTTCCCAACATTTGTGAAGAGATCATAAATAAGTCTCTTTTTTACAATTGGACGCTTAGTTTAGGAGATAACTGTACTTAAAGTTTTTCATATGATTCCCACCCTCTTCAAGTTGAGATCTCTACTTTATATTAGTGATTTCACAACTTTTGTATCTAGCAGCATTATGTAACCATTAACATTGACCAATTCAAAAAATGGTTACAATCAACCTTTACACAGTACAACACATGACTTTGGTGCTCAATTCTGAGAACTGAACGTGAAAGTAGCCCCAAAAAGAAGAAGTTCTGCATCATTCGTTCTGTCAAGTTACATGCCATAATAATTTAATATCGATTTGAAGTTAGTAAGTATCGTATTCATAAGAGAATTTGTCACATTTTAGGCTATTTTGTTATATGGTGGCGTATGATTACCATGAGAAATATTCCACGTAAATCATACGCCACGGAGTTCAACAGTTTTATTGTAATACTGCTACAAAATAAGCCCAATTCAAAATCATTTGATTAATGGAAATATGAACCTGCTGCTTTAAATTTGTTTCGGCTAAATCGGACAGGTGGTTCTCGAGTTATATCTAACAAAAGAGCCTAAAGCGTGACAAATTCTCGTATAGGGTACTTCAAATCGATAATAAATTATTATGGCATTTAACTTGACAAAATGAATGATGCAGAATTTCTTCTTTTTGGGGCTACTTTCACGTGCAGTTCTCAGAATTGAGTCCCAAATCAATGAGCTGAAAAATGTACTCTGTTATCGTAAGATATATTTAATTTTGGTCATCGTAACCAATTTTTTTCGTTATAAATAACTATTATGCAGACCATAATTTGCTACAATTAATGAAAGAAATTTTATTTTTTTGGTACCATAAACTGTACTTTTTAGTACCATAAATTGTACTTTTTAGTACAGTAAAATTTTCTTTTGGTACCACAAGTTGTACTTTTTGGTACAACAAATTGTACTTTTTGGTACAACAAAGTGTACATTTTCATACAAGAACTTGAACCTTTTTTGCACAATAATTTCACTTGTACTTTTTAGTACAATAAATTGTGCTTTTGGTGCAATGAATTTTACTTTTTTGGCACAATAATTTGTACTTTTTGGTACTATATTTATTACTTTCTGTTACAATAAATTGTACTTTTTTATAAAAGAAATTTTACTTTTTGGTGCAAGAAAATGTACTTTTTTTAACCATAAATTTTACATACATTTTTTTTACAATAAATTGTACCAAATAGAACAATTTATTGTAATTTTATGTAAAAGAAATTGTAGTTTTTGGTACGATAAATTGTACTTTTTAGCACAAGAAATTTACTTATTGATTCCATAACTTGTACTGTTTAATACAATAAATTTTAATAATTGGCAACCAAAAACTTTTCGTACAATAAATTGTACGTTTTGGTAACATATGTTAAGTTGTACTATTCGGTACAACAAATTGAACATTTTACTTGTTGGCAGCATAAGTTGTAATTTTTGGTAACATGAATTGTGCTTTTTGGTACAATAAATTGTACTTTTTGGTACCATATTTTGTACTATTTTATACAATAAATTGTACTATTTGGTACAAGAAATTTTACTTTTTGGTACCATAAATTGTATTACCTTAAATGTTACTTTTTGCTATAAATAATACTTTTTGTTGCAATAAATCGTACTTTTTGGCACCATGAGTTGTACTTTTTGGTAACATGAATTGTACTTTTTTGTACAATAAATTGTACTTTGTGGTATCAAATTGTAATTTTTGGTAAAAGAATTTTTATTTTTTTGTACCATAAATATTTGTTTTTGGTACAAGAAATTGTACTTTTTAGTACCATGAGCTGTTTTTTTAATACAATAAAATGTGCTTTTTGTTACAAGAAATTTTTTTGGTACCATTAATTGTACTTACTGATACAAGATATTGAATTTTTGGTACATTAAATTGTACTTTTTGGTACAAGAAAAGTAATTTCTGGTACAATAAATTGTACTTTTTGGGACAATATATTTTACTTTTTGGTACAATAAATTTTACTTTTTTTAACCATAATTGTACTTTTTGGTACAATATATTGTACTGCTAAGTAAAAAATTTTACTATTTGAAATGTTGGACACCGTGGAAACATATCTGCAAGACTGTTGTACTCAGGGCTCGTATTGGCTCGCTCGTTCGCTGATTTTTCCTGATAATTGGCTCATAGCTCGCGAGTCAAGACCTACAAAATTTCAAATGGGCTGTCGGCTCTCTAGCCAGTTTTTAGGAAAAGAGCCAATTCAATAAATAAAATCCAATACTTTTCGGTACGAAGTACTTTATTGTACCAGAGTACATTTTTTTACCAAGTTACTTTTTTGTACCAAAAAGCATTTTTATTGGCCCACAACACTTTCCTGTTGCACAAATTACTTTTTTTTTACCAGAATATTTTTTTGTACCAAACAGTACATTTAATGTACTTTTCGGTGCAAAGTACTTTTTTTTGTACCAAAGTACTTTTTTGTTTTAAAAACATTTTTATTGACCCACAACACTTTTCTGTTGCACAAACTACTTTCTTTGTACCAGAGTACTTTTTTTCGTACCAAAAAGTACTTTGATACTTTTTTTTATTTATTTTTGAAATGAATGGTTATAATACTTTGCTAAATACTTTGGTACAAAAAAGGTACTTTGTACCGAAAAGTACATTTAAAGTAGTTTTTGGTACAAAAAAGTACTCTGGCACAAATAAAGTACTTTTTAGTCAACAAAATTCTTGGTACAAGAAAAAAGTACTTTGTACCGAAAAGTACATTAAAATTACTTTTAGGTACAAAAAAGTACTCTGGTAGAATAAAAAGTATTTTGTGCAACAGAAAAGTGCTTTGGGGCTAAAAATTTACTTTTTGTAACAAAAAATACTTTAGTAAAAAAGAAAGTACTTTGTACCAAAAAACAAAAAGAACATTTTGGTACAAAAAAGTTCTCTGGTACAAAAAAAGTACTTTGTGCACAAAAGTGCTTTTAGGCCAATAAAAGTTCTTTTAAGTACAAAAAAGTACTTTGGTACAAGAATAAAGTACTTTGTACCGAAAAGTACATTAAAATTACTTTTTTGTACAAAAAATACTCTGGTAAAAAAAGTACTTTGTGCAACAGAAGTGTTTTTGTTTTGTTTTGTTCCAAAAAAGAACAATGGTACAAGAAAAAAGTACTTTGTACCGAAAAGTACATTAAAGTAACTTTTTGGAACAAAAAGGACCTCTGGTACAAAAAAAGTACTTTGTGCACAAAAGTTCTTTAATGCCAATAAAAGTACTTTTTAGTACAAAAAATTACTTTGGCACAAGAAAAAAGTGCTTTGTACCGAAAAGTACATTAAAATAACTTTTTGGTATAAAAAGTACTCTGTTACAAAAAAAAAATACTTTGTGCTTTTGGGCCAATATATGTACTTTAGGTTACAAAAAAGTACATTAGTACAAAAGAAAGTACTTTGTACCAAAAAGAACAATAAAAGTAGTTTTTGGATTTTGCTTGCATTTGGATTTTATTTATTGACTTGGCTCGCGAGCTGCTCTATTCTTATAAATTGGCTCTTAAATCACGAGTTTTACAACTGTTGTACAACGTACTCACATACGAGACATACAACAGTTAGAACACTCTTGTAGTATTTTTGATGTAATGGAGGCGTTTCTAAGAGGTAAAGGTAGAGTATTCAAAATCCAAAATCCGAAAACGGATCTAACGGTTTTTTGGTCATCCACCCGAGTGCCGGTAACCAAAATATTAAATAACTTTCGATAATGATTATTGGTAACGAACAATTTTTTTTTGATTGCTTTAATAGTTATTCATAAGGAAATTTCAGTGAAAGCGTCTTTAGAGATTTGCCCAAACAATATCGTATAAGAATAAACATTCTTCTATAAGCCGATATCCTGGTAACGTTTTGTGGAAATACTTTACAAATAAATCAAGCTATATCAATAATGATTTTACTCCCATTTCTTAAAAACCGGGTAAACGGAAATAAGATTTTTGAAAAAACCGGCATACCGTAACGGAGAAAAGAACCTGTTAGACGAACTTTGGTATTTATATTCATGTTGTAGTCGAATCTGTATATACTACAAGATGCACTAAGTCACTTCCCATGTTCCGATTGACTGTAGCACGGTGTTATTAACAAATGTATTTCTTAATTGAATACGAATATAATTTTCCTATTCCTGTGTAATGTTAATCATGTTCGTTAATTTTTTTTTGCTTGTCCCACTTTTATTTACATAATTATTAACTAATTATATTCTGTAGTCATTTTAAGCATTTTATCCTATTTTCCTTTAGTATTTACACTTAACAACCTTGTAGCCTTGTTTTTTGTTTGTTTGTTTTACCTAAATAACTAACTAACCCTGTGTTTTTGTTGTGTGAAATTGTTGTTGTATTATTGATTATATTGATGCTGCTTCATCTCATCGGCCTACTACAGTTCATCCTTCTGGAATACCACCTCAGCGTGTGAGGTTGGAGGCAGTGGCACTGTCTCCACTGTTGTTGAGGAGGGTATGGAACCTGTGGGTGGTCTAGGTGGTGGCGGTATTTGATCGTCTTCGGCACCATTTAGCAGATAATTTAAATCATGCGTTATACGATCTAACATGGCACCGGCATCTTCTTCATCATCAGCCTCTTCGCTGTTGTTCTTTTTATTATTATCTTCATTCGTTGTAGTTGTGTTGTTACTGCTGTTGTTGCTGTTATGGCTTAAATTTAATATGGGTGTTGGGGGAGTTTGCTGGTGGTTGCCTCCACCATTATTTGCCGACCCCGCTGAGGAGGGATTGGTACCCTGCATAGCTGCCACCATGGTGGGCAACAAAGGATCGAATGTATGCGTTGTGGGTTCCATAATGGTTACACGCTTTTGTGTCTTCGGTGTTTGTGTTGTCACCGAGGTGGTGGTGATAATTGTGGCTGGTATTGAGTAACTGAGAGTGGGCACCACCACGGGCGGCGCTGTTATATTGGTCAGACCACTTATGGACACTATGGCAGCTCCAGGTGGCAACATTTGAGGTGTGGCGCTAATGTAAGTGGCAACACCTGTCGTCGATGTTGACGAATGATGTGCGCCAGAAGTTTGATGATGATATGATGTAACTGAGGAGGGGCAAATGCTGACGGCAGGATTGGCCATGGATCGCATGCCAATTATGGTGTCTGGAAAGAGATAGAGGGGAAAATATGGTCAATACGAAGGGAATACTATAAAATCAAATATAATATTTTCTTGTAGATCTTATATAATTTAATAAATGTTGTGAAAACATTCGAAAGTTTAGTACAATTAAAGTATTTTTTTGTATAATTAAAGTAGTTTTTAATACAATAGATATTCTTTTTAGTACATTAAAAGTAACTTTTTATAACAGTAAAGATATTTTTAAAAAAAAACATCAAAATTCTTTTTGTACAAAAAAGTACTTTTTGGAACAATAAAAATACAATAAAAGTTCCTTTTGGTACTTCTAAAAGTACGTTTTGGGTACTATTAAAGTACTTTTTTGTTTAACTAAGGTAATTAAATGTACTTTTTCTTACAATAAATGTATTTTTTAGAAAAAAAAAATTTTTTTTTGGGCAAAAAAGTGCCTTTTGGTGCAATTAAAGTACTTTTTGGTACATTAAAAGTACTTTTTTTTTAATTAATTAATTTTTAATTAAGTAATTAAACCAATTAAATTACTTTTTTGTACAATTAAAGTATGTTTTGTTATAGAGGTATTTTTAAATACATTAAAAGTACTTTTTAGAAAATACCAAAATTTTTTATGGACAAAAAAGTACATTTTGCTGCAATAAAAGTGCTTTTTGGCACATATTTCAATGCAATAAAAAAACTATTACAACTATTTCCTTCCGTGAAAGTACTATTTGGTAAAGTAAAAGTACTTTTTGGTACACTGAAAGTACTTTGATGTACATTAAAAGTATGTTTTGGTAAAATAAAGGTACTTTTTGGAAAACACAAATTCTTTTGGGACAAAATAAGTACTTTTTGTAGACAATAAAATGATTTTTAAGGTACAATAAAAGTACTTTTTTGACAGTGAAAGAATTTTTTGGTATACTAAAGGTACTTTTAGGTATATTAAAAGTACCTTTTAGTACAATTAAGATACTTTTTGGAAAACAAAATATTTTTTGGACAAAATAAGTACATTTTGATAAATAAAAGATCTCTGAAGGTACAAAAAATTACTTTTTGGTACAATAAAAGTGTATCTGAATTCGTCAATTTTGTTTTTTAAACTTTGGGCGTTAATATGACAAATTTTCAATCCGGATTTTTGATTGCTTAGAATTTATACCATCATTGCAGTCGTATCTTTGGAATTTAATATATTGCTAGCCATTGACATGTATATTAGTGATAATTATCAAATAACAGGTATTGAATGCATAATATTGATTAAGAAAAATATTAATTTCGTGTATTATGAGTATCATATAATAAATAAGAAAAAAGTAATAAATATTTAAAAAATTAAAATGGTAAGAAAAGATTAGTATAATAGATAGAAGAATATTAGTATTAATTTTCGCCACGAAATAAATTTTGTAACTGATCGACGTGTACTATTTTTTCAGCCTGTTGGTTTTCCGACACTTTGATGTGGACAATTCCACGAATTGTGTAAACAGCTTTCAGCTGGTGTTTCTTTTTAAGTCGATTCGCATATTTAAAAATTTCATAATTTGCCTTTGTGAGACTTTCATTTATGTAAATCGGACGATCTGAGTCAAAACCGATGTTCCTGAGCAAAATCAAAGTTTTGTTACTTTTTTTGAAATTTGCAACAGCTTTTAACATATAGTTTTTATCATATGGCGACGAAAGCTTCACCATGATGCCGGTATCTGGAAACATGTTCTGTTGAGAGTTTTTCGGAGGTTTTAGGCGATAGATCGATTTGACAGGGGGCATCGGAATACCCAGGGTGTCACAGGTTAATTTGAATATACCCTGTAGGTCCTCATTATTCGTAAATGGAACGCCATTTATGCGTAGGTCCGATGCCACCGTAGCATTTTCCTGTCGCTGCATTTTTTGTTTCAAGTTGTTAATTTCAATATTAAGGCTCTCAATATTGTCCACCACTGTTTCCAGCTTAGTGACTCGTTGCTCTAAGACGTCCATATTACTCTTTATCTCAGCCAATTTGCTCTCAAACTTTTGCAACAGACGGGATTCGCTTTGAGTGATCAACACGTTAATAGCGACGAGCTGATCTTTAAACCGCTCATCCATTAACGCAACAAAGCGAGAGGGAGAGTCCGACGCTAGTTTTGGCGCCTTTGATGCATTCTCCACGAGAGTTTGTTGGAATAATTCTCTCGAACGTTTTGATGTTGGTGTGGTTAGTGTGTTTAAGTCTTTGTCTATAACTGTTGGATTCATTTTGAGAGATTATAGTTAGTTCTCTTGAGTTAGTTCTCTGTTTATATATTTCTCACTTATTTCACTGTTAGAGAGTGACGTATGTTTTCGAGTTTTGTTTAGTTTATGCTTTCTTTAGATTGTGTATTGTAAAAGAAACTTGTGAGAGTGTTTTTTTTTTGTTTTTAATATATCTTTGTTCTCAGAGGGTGTGAATCTTATAAACAGAGTTTTTGTTTTTATTTTTGTAATTGTTGTAACACTTTGGATTTATGTTTCAGATTTTCAGTTTATATTATTGATTTGATTTTACACTTCTATGAAAATATGGTATTCGTTTATTATGGTGCATTCAATTGTTCGGTTGGCGATTAAATTTTAGTTGTTATTTGCCAAAAAATTCAAAAAGTAACCACTTATAAAATGAAAAAAGTATGGAGCTTTGAACAAACACGTCTGATCGCTTTGAGTGAAACCATTTACAACAAAAGTACATTAAATGTACTTTTTGGTACAATAAAAGTACTTTCTGATGCAACAAAAGTATTTGTTGATGCAATGATGTACAATTAAAGTACTTTGTGGTAAAATAAAAGTACTTTTTGGTAAAAAAGTACTTTTGGTAAAATACAAGTGCTTTTTGATACAAAGTACTTTTGAAAGTACTTTTTGGGCAAAATAAGTACTTTTTGGTACAATTAAATTACTTTTTAGATACAATAAAAGTACTTTTTGGGCATAGTAAAAGCACTTTTTGGAAAATATGTATTTTTGGTACAAAAAATTACTGTTGGTACAGTAAATGTACTATTTGGTATAAAAAAAGTACTTTTTGGTACAACAAGAGTACAGTTACAGTACATTTGGATAAAAAGAAAGAGCAAAAATAAATGTTTTTTGGACAATATAAATACTTTTTGGTACAATGAAAGTACTTTTTAGTACATTTAAAGTACTTTTTTGTTAAATTAAAGTACTTTTTGGAAAATATGTATTTTTGGATTAAATTACTTTTAGTATAATAATTGTAATATTTTGTACAAAAAAGGTACTTTTTGGTACAAGAAGAGTACAGTTAATTTTTTTTTTTGATAAAAAGAAAGAGCAATAATAAATGTTTTCAGACAATAAAAGTACTTTTTAGTGCCTTACAATTACTTTTTAAAAAAATTACTACAATAAAGTACTTTTTGTTCAAAATGTATTTTTGGTACAAAATAACTACATTTAGATACAATAAAAATCTTGGTACAATAAATGTACTATTTTGCGCAATAAAAGTACTTTTTGGTACAACAAGAGTACAGTTAAAGTACTTTTTGGTAAAACGAAAGAGCAAAAAAATACTTTTTGGACAATAAAAATATTTTTTTTTGTACAATAAAAGTACTTTTTTGTGCATTAAAAGTACTTTTTGGGACAAAAGAAGATCTTTTATGGCACAAAAAGTACTTTATGGTACAACAAAAGTTTGTTGTAATGTACTTTTTTGTATAATAAAAGTACTTTTGGTCAAATATAAGTACTTTGGCTATATTAAAAGTACTGTTTAGTACTTTTTGAGGAAAAAATTCTTTTTCGACAAAATAAGTACCTTTTGGTACACTAAAATTACTTTTTGGCTACAATAAAGTACTATTTGGTCAAATTTATTGTTGGTACAAAATAATTACTTTCAGATACAATAAAAAGTACTATTTTGTACAGAAAAATTACTTTTTGGTACAACAAGATTGCAGTTAAAATACTTTTTGGTAAAAAAGCATTAGACAATCACAAAACCGAATATATTTAATCATTTAATTTTTTGGGTACATTAAAATGAAAGTAAAAAAAAAACACATTTTGGAAGGAAAATTTTTTTTTGGCGAAATAAGTACTTTTGGTACAATAAAAGTACCAGTTGTTAGTACATTTTGGGTATGTTTGGATGCTGATTACATTCTTCGTTACCAAATTGCTATAGCGAGTGTATTAGACAATCACAAAACCGAATATATTCAATTAGGGATCTATTATCCTTAAAGTCTTGATTAATTGTTCGAATATCTTTAATACCATCAAACGTTGAGAAACGTTGCTTAAGCAAATGATAACCCAAATCTTTATCATTGTTAAGGTTTCTCTCTCTCTCTCTCTCTCTTTGTCTCTATCATTTAAGACTCTTCACGACAATACCGAATTGTAATTATTCTCAGCAGCATTAAAAAGTCAGGCATCCTGTCATTGCCACCCCATGCCACTCATGGCCTATCATTGTCTATGTAAATATTTATTTGTTGTTTGTGGTTTGAAGGATTTTCAGATTTGAAGCGCAATATTTAGAATTTGAAATTGCTTAATCCTGGCCAAACCCAACAATGCTAAACAAGCGAATTGCCACAGCAACAAAGTAGGAACCATTGTGGATGACCAATGCAATTTAACCGTCTTAGAGCAGATTAAATATTTAACAGCAGCAATGGCCATGGCAGCTACAGCAACAAAGACCCTAAGCGGTTGTTTACCAAAAAAAAAAAAAAATACAAAAAAAATGGAGGAAAGGAAAACATAAACAAATAAACAAAGGAATAAAGAAATAAAAATGAGAATGATAATGGCAATGTCTGTGGAAAAGGAAAAAGAGGAAGAAAAATGATAAAGAAAAAATAAAATCTAAAAAAATACCCAAAGCTGTAAGAGCAACAGAATATATAACCAGCTTCATAATGTCGAACATGGTCGCTGATGTTATGTAATGTTGTGCTGTGCAACTGATGCTGGAGTTGTTTTTGGTGGTGATGATGATGGTGATGACGACGATGATGGTTAAGTTGAACACGTTGTAAGGACAATCGCCGCTGTGGTTAACGCCATCAATTTTAAAACACCAACTCTATGCTGTGTGCAAGTACTCCCCTGAAGTTTCTTGTTAATGGTAGTTGTGCATAGTTAGTTTTCATTCATAACAGTTTGCAGTAGTAGCGGTCATCCTAGCAGTCTGCAAGGATTAATTACTAAGGAAACCGAACTGAGTTGTTAGATCATAACTAGACAGCTAAGGACCTTAGTTACACTGAGATAGTCGATATGTGGTTGGGCAATACCAACTACATGTGTGGCAGAAGAGATAGAGAAGGGCATGAGTTTAAAGGAAATGTCAGATGATTGGAAGCAAAATTAAAATGAGAAAGGACAAAAATAAAAAAATATTTAAAAAATAAAAGCTAAAAATTAAAAATAAAAAATTAAAACATAAAAAATAAAAATTAAAAATTAAAAATTAAAATTTAAAAATTAAAAATTAAATTTAATTTTCAGAATTGTTTTAATCGTTATAATTATCATAATTGTTATAATTAATACAATTAATGTTTTAATTGTTATAATTCTTATAATTGTTATATTTCTTACAATTGTGTATTCTTTATAATTTTTATTAATGTTATAATTGTTATATTTGTTATAATTGTTATAATTGTTATAATTGTTATAATTGTTATCATTGTTATAATTCTTATGATTGTCATAACTGTTGAAATTGTTACAATTGTTATAATTGTTATAAAGTTTATAATTTTTCATAATGTTATAATTGTTATATTTGTTATAATTGTTATGATTGTTTTAATTGTTACAATTGTTATAATTGTTATAAAGTTTATAATTTTTCTAAATGTTATAATTGTTATACTTGTTATAATTGTTATGATTGTTTTAATTGTTATAATTGTTATAATTGTTATAATTGTTATAATTGTTATAATTGTTATAACTGTTATAATTATTATAACTGTTATAATTGTTGTAATTGTTATAATTGTTATAGTTGTTATAAATGTTATAATTGTAACAATTGTAATAATCGTTATAATTGTTAAATTATCATAATTATTATGATTGTTATAATTGTTATAATTGTTGTAATTGTTATAATTGGTATAATTGTTATAATTGTTAAGATTGTTAAAATTGTTATAATTGTTATATTTCTTATAATTGTTATAATGTTTATAATTGTAATAATTGTTATAATTGTTATAACTGTTATAATATTTATAATTGTTACAATTGGTATAACTATTATAATTGTGATAATTGTTATATTTCTAATAATTTTTATAACTTATATAACTGTTATATTTGTTATAATTGTCATGACTATTATAATTGTTATAACTGTTATAATTATTATAAATGTCATATTTGTAATATTTTAATAATTGTTTTAATTGTTACAATTGTCATAATTGTTATGCTTATTAAAATTTTTGTAATTGCTGTAACTGGTATAAGTTCCAAAAATTTCTAAAATTCTCATAAACGGCTTTGACTATGAAAAGTCATTTAAAGAATATCTAAGATATAGAAAAAGGAGGCATTCTGTCCTCCTGTGGCATGATGTTAGGAATATGCGACTTTCATGCCAATGAGATAAATTGGAGCCCTGAGACCTCATCTAATTCTTATGATTGTCATAACTGTTGAAATTGTTACAATTGTTATAATTGTTATAAAGTTTATAATTTTTCTTAATGTTATAATTGTTATATTTGTTATAATTGTTATGATTGTTTTAATTGTTATAATTGTTATAATTGTTATAACTGTTATAATTATTATAACTGTTATAATTGTTGTAATTGTTATAAATGTTATAATTGTAACAATTGTAATAATCGTTATAATTGTTAAATTATCATAGTTGTTATAAATGTTATAATTGTAACAATTGTAATAATCGTTATAATTGTTAAATTATCATAATTATTATGATTGTTATAATTGTTATAATTGTTGTAATTGTTATAATTGGTATAATTGTTATAATTGTTAAGATTGTTAAAATTTTTAAAATTGTTATAATTGTTATATTTCTTACAATTGTTATAATGTTTATAATTGTAATAATTGTTATAATTGTTATAATATTTATAATTGTTACAATTGGTATAACTATTATAATTGTGATAATTGTTATATTTCTAATAATTTTTATAACTTATATAACTGTTATATTTGTTATAACAATTGGTATAACTATTATAATTGTGATAATTGTTATATTTCTAATAATTTTTATATCTTATATAACTGTTATATTTGTTATAATTGTCATGACTATTATAATTGTTATAACTGTTATAATTATTATAAATGTCATATTTGTAATATTTTAATAATTGTTTTAATTGTTACAATTGTCATAATTGTTATGCTTATTAAAATTTTTGTAATTGCTGTAACTGGTATAATTTCCAAAAAGTTCCAAAATTCTCATAAACGGCTTTGACTATGAAAAGCCATTAAATGAATATCTCAGATATAGGAAAAGGAGGCAGTCTGTCCTCCTGTGGCACGATGTTAGGAATATGCGACTTTCATGCCAATGAGATAAATTGGAGCCCTGAGACCTCATCTACATTAATTTGCAATGTACGTTCTTCAAAAACAATTTTTTTATGAATTTTCAAAGGCGATATACTGTTGCCAAATACGACTATCCTGCCTTAAAATACCATTTCCTTATTTTCCTTAGGCATAATCCATCTTTTAACCCTCTACTCCTCTTGTCTTAAAAGCTACTAATTTACTTACCCGATCCAACTCCCTGTAATATATCCAATGTCTCCACACCAATATATTCTGTAGGTGGTTGTTGCTGATGATGATGTTGCTGCTGTTGTTGTTGTTGTTGTTGCGGAACAGACGACGACGACAAATGAGTTCTACGACTTAAGCTGCCAGTCATACTCATAGTCAAAGGCGGAGGAGGTATTGCTGCCACAGCACCATATGCATCATAATAACCCATGGAGCTGCCAGTAACAACTTGTGGCATACTACCGCTATGATGTTGCGGTTGCTGTACAATATTTCCTGAGCTGATGGCAGGAGTCGACACTCCACCCACAGTGACAACACCAACACCACCCAAAATGTTACAACATCTAGTGGCGGGTGATGTTATTGATGTTGCCGATGCCACGGCTGATGATGACGATTGTAAATTCTTAACTGGCTGATGTTGATGGTGGTGTTGGTGCTGCTGTTGTTGTTGTTGTTGTGTATGTCGTTGTTGCAGACATGTTATGTGTTTAGAAGCCGACTTTCTTTCCAGTGTACCACCGCCACTGCCTGTGGAGTTACTGTTGTTATTGCCGGCTGCTCCAATAAATGTCTCAACACTTGCCACGTGATGATGATCATGTTGCTGTGACGTTGCCGCCAACAATGTAGGCAACATTTGACAACGTGGAGCTGTTGAGATTATGGTTAAGCCAGGTATTTGACACGTGGCTCCTGCTCCTGATGTTACTGAAGCGGCGGCGGCACTCATCTCAAGTTGTTGCCGCCTTACGGGCGAGGGAGGGGTTTTGTGCATTAATGGGGGCGCTGAACTGCTAAGTTCCGATTCTTTTTCGTGATTTGTGTAAACTGAGAGGATAGGAAAGTGGAAAGAACATCGTTAAAAAGGTGAGACCATCAAAAATAAAAGTAATTATGATTTGTGTGTTAAAGAATGAAATGAAATATTTAGAATTTAATAAGAAATAAAAAGGACTGCATTTACTTTAATATAATATTCAGGACATCTGGCTTATGAGATGTAGTATATAGTAAAGGTGCCGTGACATAACCCCACACGGACATAATCCCCAAAACGATTTTGGGGCTTATGTCCGGGCAACATGTCGGACATAACCCCCAATTTCATTGGGGATTATGTCCGACACAAATCTGCGGACATAAGCCCCAATGGGGCTTATGCATACTTAATCTGTCTCACTGCAGCGCGAGACGAATGCGGTGGGGGGCACGCCCCCCGCCGCATCCGCCGTAGTTAGTCTCGTTGCGTACTTAATCAGTCTCTCTGCAGCAAGAGACGAATGCGGTGGGGGGCACGCCCCCCGCCGCATACGTCGTAGTTAGTTAGTTACTTAAAAAGTCACTCATCTTTTTGGGGGTGGGCGTCCGCCCACCCCCATTTCATCAACTTCATCAAACTTTTTCATTACTTTTAGTCGCAAAATTAGTTTGGGTGTTATGTCCGTTATATTTGTTGGGGCTTATGTCCGTTATGCCCCGCGGACATAATCCCAAATGCAAATTGGGGGTTATGTCCGCAGAGCGTGGCGGACATAAGCCCCAAAATCGTGTTGGGGATTATGTCCGTGGGGGTTATGTCCGGGCACCTATAGTAAATAGCAAATTTACATGGATACTTACAACTAATTGGTGTATTTATGGACCCTGTACAGTAGTTATCATCTAAACTTGTTTTACTGGAACTTAATTTCTTCTTGAGATTATCACTCGTCGAATATCGGCCCAAATTTCCCTTGTGGATGCGCAAAGGAGATTCGGGTTTTATCACAAAACAGCAGAGGATGGTAAAACCCTGGAAAGGATAGAAATTGAAAAAAATTAAATGATTACACAATAAAAAGAGCAAAAGGAGAGTCAAATTATTAAAATTGCTAAAAAAGTTATAATTATTAGAATTTTTATAATTTCTATATTGCTTTAGTTGTTGTAATTGTTATAATTATTATCACTGTTATAAAAGATAAAACTGCTGCAACAGTTATAATTGTAAGAACTTAAAACTGTTATAATCGCTATAATTGTTATAATTATTATTATTGTTATAATTGTTGTAATTATTATATTTGCTATAATTGTCATAATTGTTATAACTGTTGTAATTTCTAACATTGTTATAAGTGTTATAATTAATATAATTGCTGTAATTCTTATAATAAATGTAATAATTGTTATAATTGTTATAATTGATATAATTGTTATAATCGTTATATGTGTTATAATTGTTATAATTTTTATAATTGTTGTAATTATTATATTTGCTATAATTGTCATAATTGTTATAATTGTTACAATTGTTATAATTGTTTATTGTTATAATTGTTATAACTGTTATAATCTCTAAGATTGTTATAAGTGTTATAAATATTATAATTGCTGTAATTCTCATAATAAATGTAATAATTGTTATAATTGATATAATTGTTATATGTGTTTTAATTGTTATAATTGTTATAATTTTTATAATTGTTATAATTTTTAAAATTGTTACAATTGTTATAATTCTTACAATTGTTATAATTTTTAGTATTGTTATAACTGTTATAATTAATATTATCTCTATAATTTTAATAAAGTTATAGTTGTTATAACTGGTATAACTGTTATAATTGTTGTAATTATAGTTATTCTTATAATTTTTATTATTGTTGTAATTGCTATAGCAGATATAATTGTTATAACTATCATAATTGTTATTATTGTTATAATTTTTGCCACTGTTCTAATGTTTATAATTTGTATTAGAGTTATGATTGTGATTATTGTTGCAATTGTTTTTACTAATATAATTGTTATATTTGTAATAATTCTCATAATTGTAATTATTGTTATAACTGTCAAAATTTTTACAATTGTTATAATTATAGTAGCTATTATAATTATAAAAAATGTTACAATTGTTATAACAGTTATAATTGGTATAATTTGTATAATTGCTACAATTGCTGTAATTGTTATAAGTGTTTTAATTGTTATTATTGTTATAATTGTGTCAACAGATTTAATTATTATAAATGTTATAACTAATTATAACAGTTATAACATTTATAATAATTAAATCTGTCTAACGTTGTTATAATAGTTATTGTATGGTACCGCCCATACGAGCGATCGAATTCATCTTCATATAAAGTTATTCAAATTTATCTCAGGAATGAATATGGAATGTTTCGGCCGACCCCCGTAACTCTCATACAAAATAACCTATTTGTGGAGAATTTATATTTTCCACCCGATAAATATCGATCTGCAGGAAATTTTAATTTTGTCAGTTAAATTATGTTGTAACAATCGGCAAAACCGAAGAAAACCGCAACATTGTCCACATCTATTCTGGAACCTCTCATGCAAATTACCGAATTCACCCCTCAAAGTTCTACATGCATATCTCTAATGTAAGCACATTGATGTCAGAAAAATTGTTCGCAAGGTCAAGGTTTATCGAACTTTGATTTTTAAATTAAAATCCGACTCGTTATACCCTCAATGGCCTCCCTAGATCCCGTCGAGAATATTTTACATGTAATATTATTTCTTTTGAGATACGAATTAATTAGAATTTTTTTATGATTCTCAGTTGGTACCGTAGGAGGCCCTTTTGGTACACCCTTAAAAAAATTACCTTATGCCCATAGATATTGAGTTTAATATTTTACATTAGTTGGTTGTAACCTTTTCAACAGTTTTGCTATATGTCTCGTCTGGCCATGCGAACAAAAGTCGTATGGGTGGAGCTATTTTCCAGTCTGTTCACATGACTGCAATTTCTGTACTGTATAATATATTCGTAACCTTAGAAATTTACCCAACTGCCTGTTCTTATATGCAATTGCTCCCAACTCATATTACTAATACATCCTATAATAACATAGAAAACACATTAAAAATTTTTACTGCATTTGTGTCCAAATTTTAATATGTATTGTAAAAGCATAATATGCTTAAACTGCTTAGCAATTCTTTCCTCAATAATAAATAATTGCTTACAATAAGACTACGCAAAATCTGTTTGTTATTAAAATTCAGCCAATTAAAAACAACCTCGCTCATTTAAACTAATTGCCCGTTAACAAATAATGACACGCCACTTAGCCTACTGCTGTTATCCTTTAATTGTGCTCAATTTTTGCTAATATCTTGAGAGGATTTAAAGTCGTTAGTAAACAATTGCAATAGCCATCACCTAATATTTCATTGATATTAATCATCATCATCCACAATGTAATACAATCCCACATTGCGTATACAAATTATGACATGTCATTAAAATATTCGGACAACGACGATACAACTATGTATTTTAATACCGAGGCAAATTAATATAAAATTCAACATTACATGCAAAACAATATATATGTATATAAATACTGGATTGCTTGTTTGGTTAAATCATTAATTCATTAAAATTAATTACAAACATTAAACACACTGTAAGGAGCAAAGTGCCGAGGTGCTTTGTTGTATAGTTTATGGTTATAATTCGTACTTGTAAGAGAAAAATTGTTCCATTTTGTTTTTATGTGCAGCATCATAAATCGTGTGTATGGCAAACGAAGATACACAGAGAGACACACGAACACACACACACATACACTCGTATGTATATTTTCTCAATAAAATAAATGTATGTTGTGCTTAATTAGTATTACATATAATTTTTTATCGGTATTATTTTCAGGGCAAGAGATTCATGTGATGTGACTTTTGTTGTGGCTCTTATATCACCGATAAATGCATGGAACACAAAAGGGTGTTACACAAGTGGAATGTTGTTGTAATTTTTATGGTTTTGTTTTATTCATTTGAGTTATACAAGGGTCTTCTCCAGTATATTGCTTTACGTTAGTTGACTAATCTGTTTGTGGGAAATGCTCTATGACGTATGATTAATATTATTTCTATGTGATCTATTCATATAATTCATACGTTAGTACCATGCTTTTGGCTTTTAATGCAACAATACGTTTTTTAATGCAGTTTGAGTTGTTTACAATTTGTATTTAAAAAAAAATTGTCACTGATATTTAAGGGAGGCAAAGGTCCATTAAATAGAATGGGAAAAGTTTGGAAAGAAATTTCGGACAAATGTTAAAGGACATTTAACGGTCAAATTCAAAGAATACACCACTGGTGCTGGACATTTTCGGCTGATATCTACTTCGCATGTACATGTGTGACATAATTGTAGATATATATACAGCTGATGATGTACCATTGTGTATCAGTTTGTCACAAAGGGGTCTGAAGATGAACTCGTCATGGAGTTCGAAACGCGTCATCCTAGTGAGTGACACACTGAATTTGACCAAAAATATTTAAACAATAAAATAAAAAAACACTTTTCTGATCGTAAGCCGAATTTGATGTATCATTTGATACACTTTATTTCATTTCATTTCATTTATTTATATATTTTATAATCCAAAAGCCAATTTGGCCAAAAATTGATTATATAGAAAACATTTACATTATTCTTAGTTATTATTATTACAATTTTTATTTTTAACACGAATATAGATGTAAGTATTAAAGGGTAGGGACCATTAGCAGAGAAATAAAAAAAGACACGCACAAGATTTAAAAACATTGCATTACAACATCTTTAAATTTCTTGCACGACAGTGAAAAATTTCTGTTTTCATACGAAACTAAAGAGTTCCACAACCGAATAGCCCGAATTTCAAACGATCGTTGCATTACCAAAGTCTGGAACCGAGGAATTCTTAACGAATGAGCCCTTTGTGAACCTACAAATTCAAATCGAGAAGATAAATAAGATGGCTTTTGAAACTTCATAATTTTATATAACAATAAAATAACTCTAAGATTAATAAAATTTTCAAACGTGCAACCCAGAAATTTTATTGCGTACGGTGTAACGTGATCATAAAATTTTAAATTATATACGTAGCGAATAATTCGGTTAAAACACGCTTTTAAGCGTTCCAGACTACCTAAACTTGTTCCTGAATAAACTTCCAAACCATAAGTAATATGAGGCATTATTAAGGCTACTCCTATACTTTTTCTAACCTCAAAAGGAATACTACATCGAGTATTATACACTCTTCTTAGCGAAAAAGTAATTTTCGAGACCACCTGGTCAATATGACTGCCAAATTTTAAATTATTATCTATGTAAAACCCCAGAACTTTAAAAGAGTTAACACTTTCAATTGCTGTATCATTTAATTTAAAGCTTAATGTAGAACTTAGCGAGCTATTGAAAGTTATAAACTTAGATTTTGCAGAGTTCATGACTATGTAATTTTCTTCACACCATTCATTGATTCTTGCCAATTCTTCATTTACACAGTTTTGAAAACTGACATTTCCATCACCATGAGCAATGAGTTGTAAGTCGTCTGCATATAAATGGCCCTTGGAAAATGAGATTATATTAAAAATATCGTTAACATATAAAGAAAATAATAATGGTCCCAAGATAGACCCTTGGGGAACACCTCTATAAATTGTTCGAAATGCGGAAATATTATTGTTACATTGCACATACTGAGTTCTATCAAAAAGGAAAGATTTTATGAAACGACAAGTTGACAGTGAGAAACCAAAAGACTGATATAATTTATTTAATAAAACTTCATGGCTTATTGAATCGAATGCTCGGCTGAGATCCAAACTTAACAAGACTGTACACTTTTTTTCATCTATTTTTCTTCGAATACTGTCAACGAGGTCTGCCATTAGTGTTGTGGTACTATATCCTTTTCTAAAGCCTGATTGATAGTCTGAAAGAAGCGCACTATTTGATATATAATCAGTTACTTGATCATTAACCAACATTTCAAGAACCTTTGAGAGAGCCGGAAGTATACTTATAGGTCGATAATCAGAAAAGTTTTGAGGGCTCTTCACTTTTGGAACAGGTATCACTCTTGCACAGGTCCACATTTTTGGAAACGTTGACGTGGTTATAATAGTATTAAAAATGTGAACTATATGATTTGCGATAAACGGAAAAATTAACTTTATAAATTTGAGTGGGATTTCATCATAGCCAATTGCATTAGATCTTATTCGGCATATAGCTGACCATACCTCACTGACTCCAATATTTCTTAGTGAAAATCCCTCATTCCCAATAGAAGTTGGATTCTCAAATGCAATGAAAGGGGGGTTCGGTATTTGAGGTAAAATGAAAAAATCATTACAAGAATCCACATCTAGGAAAAGAGTTCTTTTACAAGATTTATCTAAATAGCCAAGATTTTGCAACTCGTTCCACATATCTTTTGATGACGCAGCAGAAAAAAAACGTTTAAAATTTTTAGCCTTTTGCTTTCTTATTATAGTTTTTGCACGGTTTCTGTATTTACAGAAAATGTTCCAGTTTTGGCTATTTCTGTTTTCAACATAGGCTCTGTACGCTAAGTCTCTTTGCTCACGAGCATTAAAGACACATGGTGCACTTATCCAGTCCCTAGACTTTCTTTCTCCAATTACCTTAATGGGAACATGTCTATCAAAAATTGTATGAATAATGCTGTTAAAATACGCTAATTGTTCATCAGGGTCATTGGTGTTATAAATCCATTGAAAATCCAAATTTTGCATGTCCAAATAACAATTGTTCTCATTGAAACTGGAGTAGTCACGAACTTCTATGCCGCAAAATGTTTCTAATTTCTCTACTTTATATGAAATGTAAATAGCAGCATGATGCGAGTTTAGTAATGGAAATAGAAATTGACCTTTTGATGTAATTAGGTTATCATCATTTACCATAAAATAATCTATCAGTGAGAATCGATTGGTTTGAGGTGAAAAATGGGTAGGTTTAACATTATGAACAATATTTAGACCATATCGATGACAAAAATTTCTTATATCGACATTTTGATCAAAAAGGTTTATATTAAAGTCTCCAACTATTACACTATACTCATACTGAGACGCGATATCCCCAATATCCCTCTCACAACTGGATATGTTTCCGTAAGGAAGGTAAATAATGCCAACCATGATTCTACAATTGCGCGCTCCCTCAACTTCTAAAAACAGCCCTTCAGAAACACAGTAATTTTTAATTTCATGAACAACTTTTGCTTTTAAACATTTTTTTACATAAGCACATACTCCACCTCCCCTGCCAACAGCTCTATCTAATCTAAACAAGTTATAGCCATCTATATTCACCGCTAAGTCCACTACAAAATCCTTTAGCCACGATTCCGATATTCCTATAATATCAAAAATGTTGTCATGTAAAAGAGATCTAATTTCGTCTATTTTGTCTGAGTTTTTTCCAGGCACAATACTTTGAGCATTGAAGTGTATAATATTTAAATTAGCAGAATTAAGATTTAAATTTTTAATAGAATCTGTGCTAATGGTCGGCCCAAGATTATCATCCAAATTCATCACTACCTGAAAACATCCATATTCGTGTTAAAAAAAAGTAAACAATTATTTTTATATTAAAGCTAATCTTAAATTTAAGAATACTAAAAGATTTTAAAGTATTTTTTTCTAAATTTTTCATTTAAATGTCGTAAAATTTGACCATTCATAATAAAAAAAACTTAGCAGTGAAAAATGTGTATAATTTATATGTTTTGTGAGTATCTACAAGCTACTTGCAAACTGATAAACAAGACTGAAATATATTTTTGCAAAGCAGCGACTATAATAGTAGTCCATCAAAAGATTTCTAAATACTTAAACCTGCAAATAGCTTATAGAGACCAAGGTATAACTGACGAATTACGCTTTACGTTAATAATAGGGAACTTTTTTTGCTTAAATTCATTATTAAAAGGCAAAATAAATATAAATATATATATATATGTATGAGATGTATATTTTGAGAGTAGATACAAAGTGCAATTATAAGCAAAATCATTTGCTGCTAGATTCCACTGCCAACTCCTTAACCAGGGCTGATAACTTCTCTGCGTTCAAATTCTGGTCAGTTCCATCCATAAGCTTGATCTTAACCTCGGGCTGATTTTTATTTATTAGAGTAAATTTCCGGATATGTTTGTGTTGCAGAAGCTTCCGACACATAAAAGTCATTTTGGATGCCAACGGTGTTAAATTGTCGTTGATAAATATTCTAGATTGAATGTTGGTCTCGATAACATCGCACAGCTTTAGATTCCGAGCAGCCATATAATTTTTAAACAACAAGTCACGTTTGAATATCGAGTTAAATTTAGTAATCGCAACCTTTTTACTTCTGATGTATGTACATATGTTAATGTCGCTGTGTTGAATGTCAACTTTTAGGAATTTTCCAATATTAAAAACCGCATCATGTAAGGCTTCTACTGACAAGTTGGACGGCAAACCACATATTAGTATATCACCTCGGTTTAATTGCCGTCTAAGTACATTGTTTTCAGCTTCCAGTTGACTAATTTTAGTTTTTACAAAACTTTCAGTTTCATTATTTTTGGCTGAACAATTTGCGACCTCTGTTTTAATGTCCTTTAACTGCGAAATGACGTCTTCTGAGACCACTTTTGACAATTGTTTAATACTTTCTTCCAGGCTACCAAGTCTAGTAGAAATATCAGGCGCATAGTCTGTTTGTGTTTTCGGAGAATTGATGCATGATGCACATTTAAACATTAAACCACCTTTGCTAGCTTTGATAAGCTCCACCATCGCTTCTGTTAATCCAGGGACCTTTGACGACGCACATCTAACGTGAAAATCCAGGCAACATATTCCACAAGTTACAAACTTAGCTCCAGGAACCTTGTTTTTGCAGATATCGCATTGCTGGGGAGCCATGTTCTTGTTAATATATTGTTTAAAACAATGTAATTTTAAGATGTACACTGGATAGATATTATTTTGCTTTAATTTATTTTGCCGTTACTTAGTGATGAAATGTCAAATAATTAACGTAAATTTAATTTTAATAATTTTTAAAATTTTTATAATTTTTATGATTTTTATAATTTTTATAATTTTTATAATTTTTATAATTTTTATAATTTTTATAATTTTTATAATTTTTATAATTTTTATAATTTTTATAATTTTTATAATTTTTATAATTTTTATAATTTTTATAATTTTTATAATTTTTATAATTTTTATAATTTTTATAATTTTTATAATTTTTATAATTTTTATAATTTTTATAATTTTTATAATTTTTATAATTTTTATAATTTTTATAATTTTTATAATTTTTATAATTTTTATAATTTTTATAATATTTATAATTTTAATAATTATTATTTTATAATTTTTGAAATTTTTTGTAATTTTTATAATTTTTATAATTTTTATAATTTTTATAATTTTTATAATATTTATAATTTTAATAATTATTATTTTATAATTTTTGAAATTTTTTATAATTTTGAAAATTTTTATAATTTTTATAATTTTTATAATTTTTATAGTTTTTATAATTTTTTTAAATTTTTATAATTTTTATAATTTTTTTTATAATTTTTATTTATAATTTAATTTAATTTATAATTTATAATTATAATTTTATAATTTTTATCTTTTTTTTATAATTTTTATCTTTTTTTTATAATTTTTATAATTTTTATAATTTTTTTTATAATTGTTATTTATAATTTAATTTAATTTAATTTATAATATAAAATTATAATTTTATAATTTTTATCTTTTTTTTACCTTCTTTTGTTTAATTTTTTAATCGTTTTAATTTTTGTAAATTTTAAAAATTGCACAAATTAGTAAAATTAAACAAATTATTAAAATAATAAAAATTGTAGAATTTTACAAAAATTATAAAAATTATACCAAAACGAACAATTCGTCACAATGGGGTCATGGAGTTCGAAACGCGTCATCCTAGTGAGTGACAATGAATTGCCATTTATATTGACAATAAATAACCTTTCTGATCGTTAAGCTAGATTAACAAATTTAATAAAAATAATTAGAAAAATCATAAAAATTATAAAAGTTTTAATTTACCAAATTACAAATATTATAAAACTTTTAAAAATTATAAAAGTTGCAAATATTAGAAAAATTATAAAAATAGTAAGAAATTTACACACTCTAAAAATTGTAAAAATTTTAAAAATTGTAAAAATTTTAAATATTATAGAAATTATGAAAATTATAAAAATTATAAATATTATAAAAATTATGAAAATCATTAACATTATGAAAATTATAAAAATTATAAAAATTATAAAAATTATATTATTGGGCTTTTAGTTCGGCTGTAAGGTCTGTATTTAAAAGACAATTTTTATGTTGCTCTTTTTTTACATTTATTTGTTTCCGATATTTCGACTAGCATCGTTAGTCATCATCAGGGTTATGAAAATGGGCAGCTACAAATGATACTGTCCTGAGTCAGCTTCTGTTATTATAAAAATTATTAAAAATTATGAATATTAAAAAAAGTATAAAATTTGCAAAAATTATAAAATTTGTAAAAATTATAAAAATTATAAAAATTATAAAAATTATAAAAATTATAAAAATTATAAAAATTATAAAAATTATAAAAATTATAAAAATTATAAAAATTATAAAAATTATAAAAATTATAAAAATTATAAATATTATAAAAATTATAAAAATTATAAAAATTATTAAAAATTAATAAAGTATAAAAATTTTAGAAATTATAAAAAGTTAATAAATTATAAATATTATAAATATTATAAATATTCTCTTGTTTATTATTTTTTTTTTTCGATCTGTGCAGAATATGAATATGTTTTTCATTGTTCGGTTTAAGATCTATTCTATTATTGCTAATAGAATTTGTTTTTACAAGAGTTGCCAGCTGTCAACATAATCCATTTCACACAACTCTTGTAAAAACAAATTCTATTAGCAATAATAGAATAGATCTTAAACCGAACAATGAAAAACATATTATAAATATTATAAAAATTATAAAAATTATAAAATTATATAGATTACAAATATTATAAAAATTACAAAAATTATACAAATAGTAAACCTTATATAAACTGTAAAATAATAAAAATTATGATATATATAAAAATCATACAAATTATAACAGCTATAAAAATTATAAAATTTACGAAAATTATAAAAAATTTTAAAAATTGTAAAATATATAAAAAGTATAAAAATTAAAATAAAGTATTATAATTTTTATAATATTAAAATTGATGTAGTTTTTATAATTTTTATAATTTTAATAATTTTTATTATTTTTGAAATTTTTATAATTTTTATAATTTTAGTTCAAGAAAATAATTTTCACGCCAATCATTGCATTTTTGCTTTAAACATTCCCCCTCTGCAGTCACAACATAAGAGCATAAATGCTCTTATAAACAGTTCATGTATGTACTGGTACACAAACACACACTCACACCCCCACAATGCTATGTGTTGTAATGAATATATTTGTTAGTAGCAAAGAAATATCTTATGACTACTTATGTGGCATAGTTTACATACCTATGTGGTATGAACATAGTAAAAACATTATCATTATTAGATTGAACTATGGGGGAAAACTAAACCATCTATATTACATAACACACATACACTCGCTCGCATGTGTATTTTAACAAATACTAAGTAATATAGATAAATATTGCACATGTTCAAAGAAGGAGACAATGAGGGTACAATAAAACAAACACATATACAGGCAAACATATATATATAGACAAACAAAGGCTTTTACACAGAAACACCAACGCCGCAATGTCAAAGCTGTAGCAAGAGAGGTAGACAATGAGAGACCTGAAGTATATAGTTAGTAAAGTTATTTTACACTGCAAATGGTATAAAGTCATTGCTGAGTTACCTGGTTAATAATAATAATATCAACAACAACAATAACAGCAGCAACAACACTAACTACAATAAACATAAGGCATGTTAAAGAATCTAAGGTGATTGCATATTCAGGTGAGGGTGGAGGCGGTTGTTGTACAAAACATGAAAGTTATTACATTAGTTGTAGTATCTATAAACGATTCATACATGTTTATGGGATTCAAGTGATAGGAGAGTAGGTTGGAGAAAGCAGAGAACACAAGTAGTGTAGTCTGGTAAAGGTAGCCTTATGATTGGTTTAGTTATTATAGGTGCCTGATATGGAAGCCTGATAGAGAAGCTATCCCATACCTCATTGATGGGTTGTAAAGGAAAATTAGGTTTTGTTTTTTTAAGATATGGGCACCCCATTTGGGTGAGCTGATAATATAGAGATGAACAAACATGTAATTCAGTGATCATTTAACATCTCGATGTTGTCGACAGCAACTTCGCAGTATAGTGCCGATTCAATCGGCATGTCTAGTAAAAGCTTGTCAAAAAGTGACGTTCGCATTCGTCGATAAACAAGTAGGTGCCGTTAGTTGTGTGAAGGATGTTAAGGGAAAGAAGATCATTTAACATATTAGTCATACTAAAGTTCCAACTGTTCCCTCAAGAGTGTCAGATATCAAGTTTTATATACGAGCATCATACAACACAATTTTCATTTACGATTTCTCCCAATTGTCATACCTTCCTCGTAACTGTTATGTAAGCATACCTACCTACTAGCTATGGGCTATACAATTTATTTTACCATCATGTTATAAGCATTACATTTAAATAGAAAGCTCATTGTGCCATCATTACTATTACTACCACAGCTCTTCTTTTACACACACATATACACACAACGTAAGAGAGTCGTTGCGAAACGTTAGAGTACAACTATCTCTGCCTACCTCTGTCCATTTTCGTTCTACCATTCAACCATAACGGGAATGAATCTCTTGGCATAGACTATAGCATTCATATGCGTTTATGGCGCATAAGTATGGAACAAGTGTTTAGAGTATTAAAAATCCCCTATCGTCTCAAGTCCTGTGTGTCTTCTCACATAACACACCAGCAGCAGCAGCAGTTGTTGTTGCTCTACATACACAACGATAATGTTGTTGTCGTGTTGTTAATAGTTTTATAGCAGCACTTTGTTGTTTGCACTAACTGGCTGCTTGGCTGGCTAGCTGGCGATCCGTTGAAAGTTATGTTATGTGTCTCTGTTGTTGTTAACATAAATAATTAAGCCATTTCCTGTCATTAGAACAAAACAATCTCTAATGTTCAATAATAAGTCTTATCAGCACAACAGCAACAACAACAAGAGCTTACCAGCAACCATAGCTTTGTTCATCTTATGCCGGTAAGAGCCATAAATATCAATTGATGTAGCTTGAAAATTTGCATGCATATAATGGTTGTTTGTTGTTGTGCCGTACTCTCTTCCATCTTTTGCCATAGCATTTTGTTAAGTCAACTTCAAAATTATTATCTTTGTCGGCTATTGCCAGCTTAATACGTGTATAAGGGTAATTTTGCATAGATTTCAATTGCAATTTGTGGTCATTGGCCAACATTGTTAATTGTTGATTTATAATTCTAGGAATTAGGCAGGAGATTAGGTTTAACTATTTAAATTATAATAGGGGTAATTTCGAGAGTTTCTTAGGTTATGACAATGAAGTGAATTCAAGTGATTAGTGATTGTGCGTATAACCAATAGTTATCAAGGTTTCAATGACTGTAATTGAGGGTGGCAAGGAAGGAAATTACGTAGAAGTGTTGATAAATTAAAATTGAAGTTAAACAATGGGCAACAGGGACAAGATTGAAAGAATATGCGGGTCATTAAAAGAATTGTTATACATATATTTTACAGTTTAAAGATTTAATGAGGACTTTGCGCCACTATGATATTCTAATGTCTTAATGGCCCAATAAGTTGGAGCAAAGGTACAGAGTGGGCCAAAAGTAGGTTTGAATTGGTAGTAGCGTTAAGCAGCCATGTCTGGGTAGAACGCAGGGGTTACCAAATGTGAGGTCAGCCAATGGGAATTCAGTGCTATGGCACTACAAATCATGTATAAAAACCTATTGGCAATTATTTATTATTAATGATCTTAGACCAAACTATGACAATATCATAACCTTTATAATTTTTTATAATATAATTGTTATTATTTTTTGTAATTTTTATAATTTTTATAATTGTTATTAGTTTTGGAATTCTTATAATTTGTTTAATTTTAATAATTTTTCTAACCTTTATAATATTTATAATTTTAAAAATTTTTATGACTTTTAAACTTTTTATAATTTTGAAAATTGTTCTTGATTTTGTATTTTGTTAATCTGTATTGAATAATTTTTATAATTTTTATAACTTTTATAATTTTTATAGTTTTTTTAATTTTTATAATTTTAATAATTTTTATAATTTTTATAATTTTTATATTTTTAATAATTTTAATAAATTTTATACTTTTTAGAATTATATACATTCATATTTTTTAAATTTTTATAATTTTTATAATGTTAATAATGTTAATTTTATTTTAATAAATTTTGAATTTTTTATTAATTAAATAATTTTTATTACTTTTATTAATTTGTATAATTTTTAAAATTTTCAAAAATTTTATTTTTTTTTATTTATTTACACTATATTATACTTATATTAATATTAGAACAATATTATAAAAAAGATAGCAAACTGGCGGCTAAGGCCATCGGCTAATATAATTTTGATAATTTTTATAATTTGTACAATTTTTATAATTTTTATAATTTGTTTATTTTTATAATTTTGATAATTTTAATAATTTTGATATTATTGATAATTTTGATAATTTTTATAATTTTTATAATTTTTATAATTTTTATAATTTTTATAATTTTTATAATTTTTATAATTTTTATAATTTTTATAATTTTTATAATTTTTATAATTTTTATAATTTTTATAATTTTTATAATTTTTATATTTTTATAATATTTATAATTATTATTATTATTATAATTATTATAATTTTTATAATATTTATAATTATTATTGTTATTATTATAATTATTATAATTTTTATAATTTTTATAATTTTTATAATTTTCATAATTTTTATAATTTTTATAATTTTTATAATTTTTATAATTTTTATAATTTTTATAATTTTTATAATTTTATAATTTTTATAATTTAATATCATAATTTTTGTAATTTTTATAATTTTTGTATGTTTTGTAATTTTTATAATTTTTACACCCTAATAGAATGGATAGAACACGCGACTACCATGCGGGAGATCGCAGGTTCAACCCTGGCTCCAGTCATCTGAAAAAATTGTTCTTCCATTGTCGGTTCTCCTCGAATGTTGTTGACAGCAACTTCGCAGTATTAAGTGTCGCGTCAATCGGCGTGTCTAGTAAGAGCTTCTCAAATAGTGACGTTCGCATTCGTCGATAAACAAGTAGGTGCCATTAGTTGTGAATCTAAAAATTTAAAGCGTGTTAATTCACAACAACGCGAGAAGCTATCCCATACCTCATTCATGGGGTGCAAAGGGAAATTAAGTTTTAAGTGTTTATCTTAAGACCAAATTTGTTTCAGGACTATTTAAGACGATTGAGCCTTGGCTGTCTATCTGGCAGATGAAAAATAACTATTTTTAGGATATTAATATTTCTCCCATAACTTAAAAACGGACAAGTGAATTATATTTTATTAGTAGATACACCTGTAGAAAATCCAAACCTTTATACAAAATTCTTTGGAAAAAATTTTGATGACTGTATGATTTTTAGAATTGATAAAAGTAAATAATAACCAAGAAGTTATTTAATTTTTATGATTGCGGTAGCTACTCCGCACAGTGGCGTGTGTTCATACAAACAGAGGACAAAAATAAAAGGAGTTATCATAAAAGAAGAAAAATTAGTACACATTGCTATAATAAATAGGAAAGAAAATTAATACGAAGTTTTGTGAAAATCGGACCAAGGACACGCCAGTTTCCATATATCCTGAAATGGATAAAACTAAAATTTTTCAAAATTGTTGTAGGTGTTGCTCGATTTACTGACAACTGAGTTGAGTTATATCAAATTATCTTAAAGGATACGACCACCTCCCATATATCCTGAAGTGGAAAAAGCTTCTATTTTCCAAAATTGTTGTTGTTATTGAACCAAATTTAGGTAATATTTAGGTATCTCCATAAAAAATGACGATATGCTTTGAAATATTGATTTTAACTTCCAAACAAACTAATATATCGCGAAATGGAATTATAAAAATTCGATAAAAAAAAATTTCGAAAAATTATACATAACTGATTTGGAAGACGCAGTTTCCCAGTTTCAGCGAACCAAGGAACATAAATTAGTCATGGTTCCATTGCCCACAAACCAACAGTAATATAACTCATACGTTACATTTTTAAGTACCAACAAATATTAAATATAGAAAATTATACAGTACAGTACAATATTTTCGGCTCATTGATTTGGCACTCAATTCTGAGAACTGCACGTGAAAGTAGCCGACAAAAAGGAATTGCCGCATCATTCGTTTTGTCAACTTACATGCTATAATAATTTAATATCGATTTAAAGTTAGTAAGTATCGTATAGGGGAATTTGTCACGATTTAGGCTCTTTTGTTTGACATAACACGAGAACTACTAGTCAGATTTAGCCGAAACAAATTTAAAAAAAAAAAAATTTTGAATTACAATTCCATTAATCTGTCCATATAACGATTTCCTACATAAGCAATAGTTCCACTTTTCCATTCATCAAATGATTTTGAACTGGGTGTGTTTTGTAGCAGTTACTATACTCCGTGGCGTATGATTTACGTGAAATATTACTTATGACAATCATACGCAATCATATAACAACATAACAAAAAAGCCGGAAACTTGACAAATTCCCCTATACGATACTTACTAACTTCAAATCGATATTAAATTATTACAGCATGTAACTTCACAAAACGTATGATGCAGAACTTCTTCTTTTTGGGCTACTTTTACGAGCAGTTCTCAGAATTGAGTCCCAAAATCATGTGCTGTGCTGTGTTAGTAAAAAGTAAAAACTAAATAAATAAAAAAATATTAAACAATTTGTAATTAAAAATTAAAAAGCCATTGCGGTTTAAAGATTAATTTAATTATTTGTCACTACTTGTTAAACATTGATGTTAACAATTTGTTGTTGTATTGTATTTTATTGCATTGTTATATGTTTCTTTTTTCAATCAGCTAAACAAAGGTCATTTATTTAATGTTCTACACTATTGTTATCATTGCAGTACAGTTACTACGAAATAGTAGTAAACAAAGTTATTGTAACAGATTTGTATAACTAATACATATTACTCATACAACATGGGACGGCTTTGCACTGAGGCCACAGCCTAAAGCGCAATAAAAAAATAATGTTACTCATACGTTATGTTTGCAATTATCAACAAGTATTAATCATACAACATTGGGACTAATTATATAACTCATACGTAATATTATTACAAGTATCTTCACATAATAATAACACAGTACAACACACGAATTTTTGACTCAATTCTGAGAACTGTACGTAAAAGTAGGCCAAAAAACAAGTTCTGCATCATACGTAAGTATCGTATAAGGGAATTTGTCCCGTTTAAGGCTCTTTTTCGTTATATAGTTATATGGTGGCGTATGGTTATTATAAGTAATATTCCACGTAAATCATACGCCACGGAGTACAACAGTTTTATTGTAACTGCTACAAACTAAACGCAGTTCAAAATCATTTGATGAATGGAAAAATAAAATTTAATTTTGTTTAAGCTAAATCGGACTAGTGATTCCCGAGTTATGTCAAACAAAAGAGCCTATAACAAATTCCCCTATACGATACTTACTAACTTAAAATCAGAATTAAGTAATTAGTGTATGTAATTTGACAAAACGAATGATGCAGAACTTCTTCTTTTTGGGGCTACTATCATGTGCAGTTCTGAGAATTGAGTCCAAAATCAACGAGCTACAAAATGTTGTACTGTGTAATACTACATTAGACTGTTACAAAAATCATATAAAAAAAAATATTTAATACAATATTTAATTAAAAATTAAAAACCTATTGCTGTTTTTAGATTAATTTAATTATTTGTCACTACTTGTTACAGGATTTTTTTTTATAAATTCTCTTGTTTTTCACACCCTGCAAAACATAGATCATTTATTTAATGTTGTACATTGTGATTATTTTTATTACTGCTACTAGGGGCAGGGTTTTTTTTTCGAAATAAGTTTTAATTACTTTATAATTAAAATTATGTGCCGTTATCATTATTTATATGTAATGAACATATAACAGCTATGGTATGGACAATAGAGCGGCAGAGAGAGAAAGAGGGATCAGCATGTCTGGTTAACGATTCGTGCCACTACAAGTGGGATCAAGTATAAAATATGTGATGAAGTATATGCATTTATATTATTTATACGTATATGTATGTAAACACATATGTATACATACATTGTAAACCATGTATGTGTGTGTTTTTTTGCAGTAATATCATTAACATCTACTTATGTGATTCAAATGTTTTTGTTACCGTCTCAAATGTATTTTAAATAATAACACAGCCCCCTTCCCCCATAATAACGATGATAATACGGAAATGCTATTATGTGGGTATGAATTGCAAAAAAATACGCAATGGTTACCCCTTTTAGCGACCTAAGCCAGTGACGCACAGCATACAACGGCGGCGTTGTATTCTCGGGTGACACTTAATGAGAATGACATGTGAAATCATTAGCGCTGGCACTGCTATCGTTGTTGCTAAAGTGTTGGATTTCATGGCAGACTGATGACGTCATCAACGTTGTCAACACGTGCGACAATTTTTTATTTTTTTTAATTATCTAACATTATTTTGACGCTTCGAAAGTTAGTTACAGCGCTAAAAGTTTAATGACTTATTGACAAGTTTGTTTGTTCGTTTTTATGTTTTTATATTGTTTTTCTAAATGTCGTTGTTGTTGTTGTCGCTATAGTAATGTCATGACTTTGCGCGGTTGATGGCATAACTAAATTAGCATACGATAATGAGATGAATTATGATTAGAAAATGATGATGTTGTTGAGTTTAATGGAAAATGTACAAAAGCGGCAAAGACGAACTTTTAATAGTTTCCAAATTTCACATGAAATCGAAAGTGTAGTGAACTCTAAAATAAATATGTTGTTAATGTAGTTTGATCTAAAGCACAGGAAGTAATTAGAACTTGGCTTAAGCGAGTATAAACTTTAATATGAATATTTAGTAATTATACGTCACCAGGTACAAGTTAAATTAATATTACTCATACGTAGTAAACATTCAACGACACTTTAAAACTCAATATATTAAATATTTCCGAAAATTATAATTACACAGTACAACACATGATTTTGGGACTCAATTCTGAAAACTGCACGTGAAAGTAGCCCCAAAAAGAAGATATTCTGCATCATTCGTTTTGTCAAGTTACATGCCATAGTAATTTAATATCGTTGTACTCCGTAGCGTATGATTTACGTGAAATTTTAGTTGTGATAATCATACGCCACCATATAGTATTTATGTTATGTCAAACAAAAGAGTCTTAAACGTGACAAATTCCCCTATACGATACTTAGAAACTTCAAATCGATAATAAATTATTATGACATGTAACTTGACATAACGAGTGATGCAGAACTTCTTCTTTTTGGGGCTACTTTCACGTGCAGTCCTCAGAACTGAGTAGCTTAATGCAAAACGAGTATAAACTTTAATATGAATATTTAGTAATTATACGTCACCAAGAACAAGCTTAAATAATATTACTTATGCGTAGTAAACATTCAACGCGACACTTATAAAACTGAATATATTAAATATTTCCGGAAATTATAATTACACAGTACAACACATGATTTTGGCACTCAATTCTGAGAACTGCACGTGAAAGTAGCCCCAAAAAGTAGAAGTTCTGCATCATTCGTTTTGTCACGTTACATGCCATAATAATATTATATCGATTTGAAGTTAGTAAGTATCGTACAGAGGAATTTGACATAACATAAATACTATATAGTGGCGTCTGATTATCATAAGTAATATTCCACGTAAATCATACGCCACAGAGTACAACAGTTTTATTGTAACTGCTACAAAATAAAGCCAGTTCAAAATCATTTGATGAATGGAAAAGTGAAACTGTTGCTTTGTGTAGGGAAACGTTATATGAACAGATTAAAGGAATTGCAATTCTTTATTTTCTTTTTTAAATTTGTTTCAGCTAAATCGGACTAGTGGTTCTTGAGTTATGTCAAACAAATGAACCTAAAACGTAACAAATTACTAACTTACTAACTTCAAATCGATATTAAATTATTATGGCATGTAACTTGACAAAACGAAAAATGCAGAACTTCTTCTTTTTGGGGCTACCTTCACTTGCAGTACTCAGAATTTAGTCCCAAATCATATGTTTTACTGTGTAATTATGACTCCAATTCTTGTGCAACTTCCAATTTGTTCCATGTGCATCCATCATAACGTTCATTTGTAGAAATACAATCATGTACAATTAACTTAAATTTGAATTAATTTAATTTATTTTCACTAATCACTTTACTGTGATGTCATTAGGCGACCTAATGCGTACTGATTAATTTACGTATTGCTGTTGCATAAGTAATTGTTTTTTAAATGCCTATAATTATAAAAGTGAAATTTATACAAAATTGCGTAGCTGGATTTTTTTGCGATACTAATTAACCCTAATAGAACGCATGAGTAATATTAATTTAATATGAAGCTAGTAGGTACTAATCGTATGAGTGATATTAATTGACATTGGTTTGTGTAATGAATGGATTAGGCAGCGAATAAATAATAGTAATTAAATTTAAATTACATGTTGCTTAGCAGCGTTTGTGAGCGCAGTTATTTGTGATGATAAATTTATATAAATTTTAATTTTTTTATGGCGAACTAAAAATTGATTAAAATACACAGTAAAACATTTTTCAGCTTATTGATTTGGGACTCAATTCTGAGAACTGCACGTGAAAGTAGCCCCAAATAGAAGAAATTCTGCATCATTTGTTTTGTCAAGTTACATGCCATAATAATTTAATATCGTTTTGAAGTTAGTAAGTATCGTATAGGGGAATTAATCACGTTTTATGCTCTTTTGTTTGACATAACTCGAGAACCACTAGTCCGATTTAGCAGAAACAAATTTAAAAAAATTAAGACTTACAATTCCTTTAATCTGTTCATATAACGTTTCCCTACATAAGCAACAGTTTCACTTTTTCATTCATTAAATTATTATAAACTGGATTTATTTTGTAGCAGTTACAATTACAATGTTGAACTCCGTGGCGTATGATTTACGTGGAATATTACTTATGACAATCATACGCCACCATATAACAAAAAAACCTAAAGTGTGACAAATTCCCCTATACGATACTTATTAACTTCAAGTATATATTAAATTAATATCGCATGTAACTTGACAAAACGAATGTTGCAAAACCTCTTCTTTTTGGGGCTACCTTCATGTGCAGTTCTTAGAATTGAGTCCTTAAATCATTTGATATGAAAGCATTAAAAAATACTAATACATTTGTGCACTTATGTCACTATTATGCATGGAGATATTTATTAACTAGACCAGCTTGTTACATGGAATTTCTTGCTTACAGAGATAATATGACCTTTATGGAATTACGGCCTTAAGTCTTTACACAGTCAGATGTTAAATTTTAAAAGCAATTTTTTATATGTGCCCATTTTCCTTTGGTGCACTTAAAACCTTAAAGCTGACCATCAATATTGTATTAAACGAAATATTTATGATATGCAAAAATGTTATCATCTACTGACAACACTCAATCGTCTGTGGTCGTAAACTTGACTTGCTTACTTTACAATCTTATTAAAACAGCAACAGCTATTTATTTAAATTGTGTATTTTGCAAATCGTACAAAATTGTTGTGTTAGATTTTATGGTTCTTAAGTAAATCGAGTATTTGCAATATAAACCAAAAATTCGTATTACTCATACGTCAGAGCAGCTCTAATACAATATACTTTTATATATATATTAAACATTTTTACTAACATTTGTATTTCATCTTAATCATAAAAAGAAGCCAATACCATTTGATGTATACTATTTGTTTAAGCTCTAAATTTGAACCCTTGTAAAATAAAATGTTTAAACCATTATATAAATATACATCATACCCTGAGAGAGTAACTGTAAAAACTTTCATTGTGCTTGACTTGTAGAAAATATGCAATTTAACTAAATCCTTATAAATATATACTACACAAAATACCAATTTTATGGCCACTGCTGTTTATTGAGCTGTAAAGGTCAAAAAGCTGACTGGTAAGTATTAAATTAAAGATGGAATATATATCACTCATACGTCATAACATTTATCAGCAATAAACTGGTTTAGTGGTAAGTGAACAAAATCAAAAACGAGTATCTAATAAAATTTTAAATGCCTCTCAATAAATTTAAGCATTTTTGTAAAATTTTTAGGCTATTTCATATTACTGTAAGTAGTTTAAGTGTTATCAGGATTTAATACCAGTAACTACGTGAAGGGAACCCCCTCATTAATTTGACTCACATTACTAAAAAAATTACTGTGTTGTATACCAGTAATGCAGTAACCAACAGTATAACATAACGTATGATTTATATTAATTAAATACAAGAATCACGTATGAGTAATGTTAATATATTTAATTATTGTGCCTAAGCGAAAATAATATAAATATATATAAATAGTTGTGCGTTGATAAGGTGATGGCACTTTGAGAACGGATCAACAGATTTGACTAATTTTTTTTATAATGTTTGTGAAAGCCCGAGAATGGTTTTTATGTACAAATATTTAACCACACCGATTTCTACGCCTACTTTTTTAATATATTTTACAATCATATAAAATGCTCTAAAAATATAATTTCATTACAGATTTCGCTCTATAATGTTCTATATGGAAAATATAATAGGTTATATATTTTTTAAAATTTTGGATTGAACGGAGGGAGTGGGCGTGGAAAACAAATTTGCAGACGAAATTTTTATTTTGGATTTGTGGGCGATGCGGGAGTGGCACAACTGTATTTTAGTCCTAGAGATGTACAATTTGGTACGCAGAAAGTACTTGGCGGGACTGGTTGCAATTTGCAGACGAAATTTTTAATTTCCATCTTTGGGCGGATGGGCGTAGCAAAACTGTATTTTATGCCCGGAGATATAAAAGGGATAGTACTTGGCAGGACTGGTTGAAATTTGCAGGTGCAATTTGTATTTTCAATCAGAAGGCGGCTGGGCATGGCAAAACTGAATAGTCCTAGAGAGATAAAACCTAATAAATAGGTATTACTTGGTACAATAATTATAAATTTTTGATCAGTGGGCGTGGTCACACTGCCCAAATTGGTACAATTTGGTACGAGTATACATATCTTACTCGCCATTACAGGTTCTTTTTTCAGAATGGGTGTGGCGAAAATGTTTTTGTATCCTTATAGATATGAAATTTAGTACACATATAGCCCTCGGCACAACAGATATGAATATGTAGATAAAAATGTATTTTCCGGTGGGAGCGTGATAGACCAGATAGACTTAGACGTGATAGACTTAGACCAACAAATAAAAAAATGTGGACGAAATGTTTTTTTCCGAACAGAGGGCTGGTTTAAAGTGCCAAAGGGGTTTTTTTTAACCACGGAGAAATAAATATTGATACACCGTTACTACATCTATTCATTTGGAGACGATCGTTTTATTTTCGAATAGTGGGCGGAGGGGATAATAATTGATAAACATGTATCGTCGGCAAAATAGAGGATCATGATCCAATTATAATTATTAAAAATATTAAATATATTGAAATTATTAAAAATATTAATAATATTAAAAATATTAAAAATATTAGATATATTAAAAATATTAAAAATATTAAAAATATTAAAAATATTAAAAATATTAAAAATATTAAAAATATTAAAAATATTAAAAATATTAAAAATATTAAAAATATTAAAAATATAACAAATATTAAAACTATTGAATATATTAAAAATATTACAAATATTACATATATTACAAATATTAACGGCCGTATTCATAAAAAATTATAAGAGGTTTATAAACCATTTTTCGAGAAAACAGTATTCATAAACGATTCACATCTTCAATAAGTTAAAGTAGGGTTGTCCCTACTTTAAGCATGCTATAACTTGACGTTTGTACAATTTATTGTATATATATGAATTTGTGAACTTTATATTGAGTTTTTCGGCATTTTAAATACGAGAAAGAGCCGTTGCATGTATTCATTGTGTAGGAAATTGTCTTCATAATCATTCCGCACATAGAAAAGTGTCTAAATAGACACTTCTCATTCATGAATTCCATTTTGAAAAATATATCTTCAAAAATCTTCAAAAATATTTTGTAAATAATGAAATAATATTCGTGATGTAAAAACAATCAAAACAAGGAAACAACGTAATCGGTATCCGACTATTATTTTTACATGAGGAAAGGAAAATGTAATCTTTAAATGCCATTTTTACTTTAACGTCTTTCTGACCGCCATGAGAATTGTAGTTAATGTGAATTTGAGCTACAATTATGTTCATAGTTATTATATGTGCAAATAAATGTTTGGTAACCGATTATAAAGCTTTTGTATCCGACCATTAACAGTCGGCGTTGCCACCGGAACACATAAAGCTAAAGTACTGATAAAAAACGTTTATGAATACAATTTCTTATTAAAGGTTTTTTAGAGCTAAAGAATGCTTTAGCTAGAGAACGCTTCATACCTACTTTAGAAATTTTTTATGAATAAGGCCGTAAGAATATTAAAAATATTAAAAAAAAATTAAAGATTTTAAAATTTAAAATATAAAGTATTAATAATATTCAAAACTCCCCGCAAACACCGCTCTGCCCGCATGGTTATTGGTATAAGAAAAAAATGTACCAAGCGTTATGAACACGAATAAAATATGTCATAAGGGAAAGTGGTCTATGAATTGATGCCTCATTCTTCAGAGGTACGATAATTTTTTAAAATTTTGTGCAGTCGTTCGGAGTTGTGCGCGTTCACACATTTCGGCGATTCATACTTAACTGTTAAAAAATGTTATAATCAAAACTTTATTATCTAAACGATTTAATAAAAACATTCACTAAATTCAATCCCAGTACCACCTACCGGAACCATTTGTACATACAAATTTTTAAAATTATCAAACAAATGTGCATTCTATATTTCAGTTAAATTGGTCCATTCGTTCAAATTTTAATTATAAACCCACCCCAGCGCCAAATACCGGGTACATTTTTATATAAAATTGTTTCTTATGATCAAATTAAAATTATTAAAAATATTAATTTTTAAAAAATATTAAAACTATTAAAAATATTAAAAATATGAATATGTTTTTCATTGTTCGGTTTGAGATATGTTTCTATTATCGCTAATAGAATTTGTTTTACAAGAGTTGTGTGAAATGTATTATGTTGACAGCTGGCAGGGCAGATAGCTATTTCGATGGTTGCCAAACCATCATCTTCAGTGCCGTTTGCTGTGACTTCTCGACTCATTATCACAACCTTAAGTGTTGAAAGCTTGAAGCAATCAATGTGAAGCTCACACACACCGGTGCGAAAATGGTATCAACGAAGACCACACGTATTAAAAATATAAAAGAATAAAAAATATTAAAAATAAATAAAATAAATAATAAACAATAAATACAATCAAGAACGATGAAAACACTGAAGGTCCACAGAACGGGGTTGGCACGATGTCAAAAACCAAACTCCTGTGCAATTGTGTCCGAGGGAAACATGCATAGGCAAGTGTTTGTGTGTGTATTATGTTGGCATGTTGTGATAGAGGAGAAGGCACAGCATAGGGCGCTGACGAGACATTGTGGTTAATGCCGAAATGATTTCATACGCCTAACCTGCTGTCAACATAAAACATTTCACAATCTCTTGATTAAAACATATTGGCAATAGTAAATAATTGCCAATAGAACTGATCTCAAACCGAACTATGACAATATCAATATTTAATGTATTAAAATTATTAAATATATTACAAATATTAAGAATATTAATATTAAAAATATTAAATATATTAAAAATATCAAAAATATAATAAAATATTAGAAATATTAACAATATTAAAAATATTAAACATATTGAAAGTATTAAAATTGTTAAAAGTGTTAAAAATATTTAAAATATTAAAAATATAAAAAATATTAAAAATATTAAAAATATTAAAAATATTAAAAATATTAAACATATTAAAAATATTAAAAATTTTTAAAATATTAAATATAGTACAAATATCAAAAATATGTGTTTTTGATTGTTATCCTCATAATTATAATATTAGGCTTTTGTTCGGCTGTAATTAAGACAATTTTTATGTTGTTGTTTTATTACATTTATTTATTTTCAATATTTCGGCTAACTTTGTTAGTCATCATCAGGGTTAGCACCCTTTGCTGTGCCTTCTCCACTCATTATTACAACCTTAACAATTCTATGCAATTTAGTCCGATGGACAAAGCATAGACAAGAGCTTGTAAGACAACTCTTGTAGGAAAAATTCAATAAGCAATATTAAAAAGATCTTGAACCGAACGATGGAAACACATTCAATATTAAAAATATTAAATATGTATATTAAAAATATTAAAGATTTTAAAAATATTAAAAATATTAAAAATATTAAAAATTTTAAAAATATTAAAAATATTAAAATATTGAACATAATAGTCAAATTATTAAAAATATTCAAAATATTAAAACAATTAACAATATTAATAATATCAAAAAATATTGATAATATTAAAAAAATAAAAATAAAAAAATTATTAAAAAACAAAAAAATATTAAAAATATTGTCTTTAATATTATATTTATTTTCCTAATCCAGTCATTGCTAGTTAATACACTTTATAACAAAATTTATCCCTAACTGCAATGTTATGAGCATTTTATGTTCGAAAGCTATTTCTTTCACAGTATTAGTTACTAATAAGTGTTATTCTGCAGCCACTCATTGCTTTGCCAAATAATATGTAAAATTGTTATACTTACGTCATGTTTGCAATACCCAAAATACAGACAAGTATACTATTCCACTTCTAGTTAATATTACTAATATGATAGCTTATTTAATGGTGTATAGAAATCTGTACAACATTTTAAACTGTATAATAAAGACATCTGGCTTCATCATAGAGAAAGTATTCTTCATTTGGCTTTAACTATCACTTAGCTCTGCCTCCCCTTTCTCTATCTTTCTTCTTTATGCCCGACAAACTATGTAATTTAAGAACTTTCAATAGTAGTAATAACATTAGCTCTGTTTACTTTTTAATACAATTTAGTTAAATTGTAAAAAGGCAAATTTTTGCATAATTGTTTTTTTTATTTTTGATCTTATTTCCACATTTTATTATTATTGGTATTAAGGTTTTAATTTAAATCTTTTAATTTCAGAGATACACAGCAAGGGAGACATTACTACTAATAAGTACTGGTCGTATGAGTAATATTGATTTATTTTTGTTCGAATATTGAATTTCAAGTTTTTTGTGTTATTTTGTTATTTGATATCACAAGACACAAGACTTTTGCACACATACATATCTATCAAAAATTTTAAGGTTTTTTTTAAAATATTTAGTGTTTTTACACAACCATACTAAGTAATAATGCTCATACGTTCTATAATTATAATTACAATATTTTTATGCATATTAACCATATAACAAATTAGAAACACACATACTTCAGTAGTCATATAAAGCAATCGTTGCAGTTGAGTTCCGCTATAAGACTTCAAACACTATCAGATTTTTTTTTGCATAATGCCCAAACTAGAAAATAAATTTAACATTTAGCAGCCTCTGGCTGATGACCTTCGGCTGTCGATTCTTTTATTCAAATTCTCTAACATTGTGTAAATTTCAATATTTTTCTATTTTTGCCTTGTCTCGCTATTCCTTATTCATTTAATACTTGGTGCAACAATTTTTGTTGCGAAAGTATTTTGAACTTTTTCAGTATTTATTTTGTTGTGTTATTAAACTTTTGAAATTTTAGCTGTTTTTTTTTTGCGTAAGTGTGTGTGTGTGTGTATGTGTGCATGATACTAGTCCCTATTACATTCATTATTTTGTTGTAAATATAACAACACAAACTACAACTATAATAGCAGCAGTAGCAGCAACTATAACTAGTTACAATGCTTTTTAGTGCCAACTTTTTCACCAACGGAACATTCCGTTGAGTTGTATATAACGTATACGCAGAGTTGAAACTATACACATTATATGCAGAAATAACAAACAAAAAAAAAAACAAGAATGCTGGTTGGCACTGCAGTAACCCCCTCTTCTGGCCCCAAGAACTCTACAGCTACGTCAACACTGCAGCAACTTGGAAAGGCAGCGACACACACAAAAAAAGTGCGTATAAATTTCATAACTAAACGCAAAACTGTCAGAGAAGCAGGGTAACATTTGCTGTTGCTGTTGTTGCTGTTGCCATTGAGGAACCCCAGATTAAAGTACTACTACATACAAAGAAGTAAATTTAAAATGAAAGTACAATGGAAAAAACTGCTCTTTTCCGGAATTCTTCTCATTTTTTCAGTGGGTATTCAAAGCAAAAGATAAACTGGCATTCCATAAAGGACTACCCCAAAAGTGTCAGAGATGGCCCAGCCAGAGTAGCAAACTGCCAACAAAGAAGACGATGACGACTGAAAATTTACAGAGCAATGACATTGCATGAACTGTTTTCTTTGCAAATTTAGTATATGCTTTAACAACAACTATAAAGAGGTTGCTATATAAACTATTTAAATTTTGCATATGTTTTTTTTTCTCGGGCGATTTCTTTGGGGTACTTTTGTGTGTGTGTGTGTCTGTGTAACAGATTTTAAAAGGAAATGAAGTAACAAAATGATTTTTATTAAAAAGGAAACATAACAAATGTTATTACTACCATTGAGAGATCTGTGGGAGAGGAAAGGAGATGACAGAAAAAGAATGGGGAGATGGAGGTAGGAGATGGTTAAAGCCAAATAAAGAAGAGTTCCCTTTTGACGGGATATGTCTTCATTATATAGTTTAAAATGTTGTAGTTTATTTACAGATTGCTATGCACCATTGGATAAGCTATCGTATTAGTAATATTAACTAGAAGTGGTCCTGATCTATATAATATGTATTTAGGGTATTGTAAACATGACTTAAGTATAATAATTTTACATATTATTTGGCAAAGCAATGAGTGGCAGCAGAATAACACAAGTTTGTACATAATACTGAGAAAGGATTAGCTTTCGAAATAAAGCTTATAACATTGCAGCCGTAGGGACAAATTTAAGTAAGTACATTAACTAGCAATGAGTGGATATATAGATAATAATTAATACGTAATATATTAAAGATATTATTTTTAAATTTTTAGTATTTTTAATATGTTTAATATGTTTAATATTTAAATATTTTATTTAAGTTTTAATATCTATATATATAAAAATGAAATGGTCCACGTATGTCATACCATCACTTGAGAACGGCTGGAGCGATTTGGCTGATTTTTTTTTATTCGATTCGAAATTTTCCGTAGATTGTTTGTGTTGAAAAAAAATCAAATCCAGGTGGCGCTTGGGTGGATTTATATCGAAAATTTGAATGCATGTACCAATTCAACTGAAATTTAGAATGGATATTCGTTTGATCATAAGAAAACATTTTATGTACAAATGGACCCGGTAGATGGCGCTGGGGTCGGTTTACAATCAAAATTTTAGCGAATGGGCCAATTTAAATGAAATTCAGAATCTATGTTTGTTTGATCATCAGAAAAAATTGTATATACAAATGGACCCGGTAGATGGCACTAGGGTGGATTTATATCGAAAATTTGAATGCATGTACCAATTTAACTGAAATTTAGTATTTATGTTTGTGGAACCTTGAGAAAAAATTGTTTGTATAAATTGACCCGGTAGGTGTCGCTAGGGTGGAATTATAATGAAAATTTTAACGAATTAAACAATTTGACTGAAATTTAGAATGTATATTTTTTTTATTATGAGAATTTTTTTTTGTATATATGGACCCGCATTTGATTTGGCTGGGGTTGATTTATTTCGAAAATTTATATCGATTGTCCGATTTTACTTTAACTTAAAATATATGATTTTTTTGGCAGGAGAAAATTTTGAATGTATGTTTGGAACCAGTTGGCTGTGTTTAGCTTATGATACACCTAATATTTGGAATGTCATTTATTCACTTTTTTAACATCATAGTTATTCAGAAGTCTATATATGTAAAAAAAGATGTACATTTTGATGTCACCATAATTGTGAAAACGGTTGACCCCATTTGTCCCAAAATTACCTAACTTTTATAATGACGCACTTCCTACAGAATTAGGGAGCTTCACAAAGTGGTTTTTCCCATTTCGAAATTTTAGGGGACAATAACGAAAATAGCAATAATTCTTGATATCACCCAGACCATACGGTTAATGGGGTTGCTGAGCCTAATGAAGGCATTTTTGGAAATTCGTACTCCTTAGGATAAAAAGGTACAATCACCCAGTACACCAACGCAGAGAGTTATATGTCAGTCAATCGGCTTAAAAATGTGGTTTTAGAATATATGCCTATCAATAAGTACATTTTCATCACATCATGGGCGACACTGCAGATCCGTTTTAGCAATTATTATAATAATTTATAATAATCTTTAAGATATATGAAGAACAGAATTTGTTCGGGAAAACCTCGCCCTTTAAATTGAAATATTTTAGAGGTCTAAGAAATAAACCAATCGTTATTAGATTTCAACTACACTCAACATATTTTACAAAAATTTGGAGGCAGGACGAAGTCTGCCGGGCCATCTAGTTTTTAATATTTTTAATATATTTGATATTTTTAATATTTTTAATATTTTTAATATTTTTAATATTTAATATTTTAATATTTTTAATATTTTTTTCTGTAATATTTTTAATATTTTTAATATTTTAAATATTTTTAATATTGTTAGTATTTTTAATATTTTTAGTATATTTAAGATGTGTTATATCTTTGATATTTTTAATATTTATAATATTTTAACGTTTTAAATATATTCAATATTTTTCATATTTTTAATATTTTAATATTTTTAATATTTTTAATATTTTTAATATTTTTAATATTTTTAATATTTTTAATATTTTTAATATTTTTAATATTTTTAATATTTAATATTTTAATATTTTTAATATTTTTAATATTTTTAATATTTTTAATATTTTTAATATTTTTAATATTTTTAATATTTTTAATATTTTTAATATTTTTAATATTTTTAATATTTTTAATATTTTTAATATTTTTAATATAATTAATATTTTTAATATTTTCAATATTTTTAATATTTTTAATATTTTAATTTTTTTAATTTTTTTAATATTTTTAATATTTTTAATATTTTTAATATTGTTCTTGAGTTTGTTTTTTGTTGATCTGTATTGAAATATGATATTGTCATAGTTCGGTTTGAGATCAGTTCTATTGGCAATTATTTATTATTGCCAATAGGTTTTTAGTTTACATTTCACACTCTTGACTAAAAACCTATTGGCAATAATAAATAATTGCCAATAGAACTGATCTCAAATTTTTAATATTTTTAATATTTTAATATTTTTAATATTTTTTATATTTTTGATATTCTTAATATTTTTTATATTATTAATATTTTTAATATTTTTTATATTATTAATATTTTTAAAATTTTTTTTATTTTTAAATATTTTAATATTTTTTTTTATTTTTAATATTTTTAATATTATTAATATTTTTAATATTTTTAATATTTTTAATATTTTTAATATTTTTAATATTTTTAATATTTTTAATATTTTTAATATTTGTAACATTTTTAATATTTTTAAGTATCTTTATTATTTGTAATATTAATAATATTTGTAATATTTTTAACGTTTTTAATAATTTTCACCATGACATATACGTAGTATCTATTCTTGTTTAGTGATTAAAGTATACGTATTATTAAATCATAATTAGAAATATCTACAAAAACAACTCCTATGTGATCAATGACCTTTAACACCAAACAATTTAATATTATTCTAATATGTCAATAACCTTGACAATACCAACAACGCCTTCAGCCTTTCTATCTATTAGTAGGAGTGCAGGGAGGTACTCACCATTAATATACACGATATGCCAAAGGGATAACACCACCAAGTTTCCAAACTTATGCTCGTCGTATTGCTGTAGACTATAAACAGAGCATCGGTGCAAAGTTTGATTAACAGCAGACAGCCCGTGCGATACAATAAACCAATTCTGCAATGAGTCATAAATTGGAAAGGTTAAAAAAAGACAAAAGCAAAAGCAAACAACGGGATTGTCAGTTTTCCAGTTAGCACCAGAAAACAATAATTTAAAAGAAGAAAAACTATTTTGTTGAAAATGAAAACAAAACGTATATAAATTTTGCCAATACTCAAAGGGATTAATGGGAATTGTATAAAAGGCAGGGCGAGGGGAGATAGGAGGTAGTAAAGACAGCAGCGAAGCTCTTCAAGTTTTAGAGGGTATGATAGATAGACGACTATAGCATGGGTTTGGTATTAACCTAAATTGGTATTACAACAGTTACCTTTGTTTCATGGCCGCATTGAATTTATCCAATGGACTGTGGTTGGCGATCTGATGATGTTGTTGCTGCTGCTGATGGTGTGGCATTGTTGTTGTCGTTGTATTGTTGCCACGACGATTTTTATGCCAAAGCCATAAAAGTTTTTTGATTAAAATCGCAAATAGAGCAAAAAATAACAAGATGAACAAAATATCAACGCACAAAAACAAAATAAAACTTAAGGATGGCCCTATGCCCGTCGTGGAGGCAGCAGACGATAAACCATCTGATCCACCAGCACTGCCGCTGCCACTACCCCCATAGGTGCCCGAGTACCAGTCTTCAGTGTGTTGTTGGTATGAGGGTACTGTGTTTATGGGCGCACGTGGTGCCTGTGTGTGAGACCACACTCCTCCCCCGTTGGTCGAGGTGGTGGACGATGACAATGACAAGAATGATGCTGATGCTGATGATGATGACGATGTGACCATTGTTGCCGTCCCTGTGGTTGTTTCACCCATTGTGGTCGTATTAAATTCCAACACACTATCGCCATTACTCAGCAGCGGTGGTGGCGTCTGTGTTGTGTAGGGTGTTAAATGCGTGCGAAGCAAATAATGCTCATTTAATGGTCCAAAGCTATCTGTAATTGTAGTAGTCGCCGCAATCGGGTATCCACCACCACCACCACCAGTACCACTAGCTCCACCAGCTCCGTTGGCCAGTGCACCGCCTGCCGCCTGACTAGAATGGCTCATAATTTCTAACCACCAGTTCTGTGGCCATTTGCCATTAATTGTACAAATTAAAGGCGATGTTATCGCAAACAGCAGCGGCAACAGCCAACTAATACCAATGGCTGCTCTCACGCCAGATGCGGCTGATGATGCTGCCATCGCCGAAGCCGTGGCGGAAAATCTTGGTGGTGGCTTTAGTAAGGCCGATGCCGAACGTCTTAGGTGCCGATCGCCTTGATGCGCGGCATTCGTTGTGCCGGTGCCACTAATTTGTGTGATACTTATGTTATTGCCGGCACAAGATCCAGCTGCATCTGATGCCACTGCCTGTGATGCCACTTTGTTGGCCTTGTCCAAATCCAGCTCATGTTTCTGTTGCAGCTTTTTCGTTAATGTGTTGCTCGGTGTGTTCTTGGGTGTTGTGGCTGCTGCCGCCCCCGCACCCGCATTTGTTGTTGGCACATTGGCAGCGTTAATGGCACTGCTGGCAACAGCTGTAGATGCTGTTGAATTGGTTGCATTTGTGGATTTCGCATTTAGGTGCATTACCTTCTTAGGCACCAGCTCTGAGTGTATCACTAATGCAATGGCAATTAGAGTGGAGATGCCCAGCAGCAGTAGAGATGCCAACGAAGAACTAATTACTGGTTGCCAGTTCTGTGTGTGTGTGTGGGTAGAAAAAAAGAAAGAACGGTAGACGTTGAGAAATTAGTTGAATGTGGTTATAAACAAGGAGGATGTAATACAAGGGATATAAACACAATTTGCTAAAAGAAATGGGGTTATAGGAGAGCGGTTCAGGCAAAAGCTGATTGAAATTTATAAGATTTTATAACAGGTGGAAGCTTTTAACCATAACTTGTAAATATGCAACAAATTGTGGGGTTATCATATGCAGGAACAATTTTAATGTATAGAAAATTCTAGTTAATCTATTAAAAGAATCGAGAGAGGAATATTGTTTCAGCGGAATACTTGGTTGGAAACTTAAAGCTATTTATTGGGTTTAACATACGCAGGAACTCCATGTACTCTTAACACTGGTTAATATATTTTTTATAATTTTACTATTTTTATAATTTTTAATATTTATAATATTTTTAATATTTTTAATATTTTTAATATTTTTAATATTTTTAATATTTTTAATATTTTTAACATTTTTAATATTTTTAATATTTTTTATATTTTTAATATTTTTAATATTTTTAATATTTTTAAAGTTTTTAAAGTTTTTAATATTTTTAATGTTTATAATATTTTTAATATTTTTAGATTTTAAACTATTTTTAATATTTTGAATATTTTGAATATTTTGAATATTTTTAATATTTTGAATATTTTTAATATTTTTAATATTTTTAATATTTTTAATATTTTTAATATTTTTAATATTTTTAATATTTTTAATATTTTTAATATTTTTAATATTTTTAATATTTTTAATATTTTTAATATTTTTAATATTTTTAATATTTTTAATATTTTTAATATTTTTAATATTTTTAATATTTTTAATATTTTTAATATTTTTAATATTTTTAATATTTTTAATATTTTTAATATTTTTAATATTTTTAATATTTTTAATATTTTTAATATTTTTAATATTTTTAATATTTTTAATATTTTTAATATTTTTAATATTTTTAATATTTTTAATATTTTTAATATTTTTAATATTTTCAATATTTTTAATATTTTAAAATGTTTTTAAATTTTTTTATTATTTTTAATATCTTTAATATTTTTAATATTTTTAATATTTTTAAAATTTTAAATATTTTTAATATTTTTAAAGTTTTTAATATTTTTAATGCTTAAATATTTTTAATATTTTTAGATTTTTAATATTTTTAATATTTTTAATATTTTTAATATTTTTAATATTTGTAATATTTTTAATATTTGTAATATTTTTAATATTTTTAATATTTTTAATATTTTTAATATTTTTAATATTTTTAATATTTTTAATATTTTTAATATTTTTAATATTTTTAATATTTTTAATATTTTTAATATTTTTAATATTTTTAATATTTTTAATATTTTTAATATTTTTAATATTTTTAATATTTTTAATATTTTTAATATTTTTAATATTTTTAATATTTTTAATATTTTTAATATTTTTAATATTTTTAATATTGTTAATATTTTCAATATTTTTAATATTTAATATTTTTAAATATTTTTAAATATTTTTAAATATTTTTAAATATTTTTAAATATTTTTAAATATTTTTAAATATTTTTATTATTTTTAATATCTTTAATATTTTTAATATTTTTAATATTTTTAATGGTTGGTTGGTATGCAGGCATCTCCTTCTTCAAAGGAGAACACTTAGGTCCCTATGGACCCATTGTGACACCCGTTGGGCATTTGTGCCATCCCTTCAACCTATGCTATCAGCGCGTGTGCTGACTGATCGCGTTGCCAGTTGTCGATTGGGAATCCGGAGTTTCGATCCAATCCGTCCAGTTGATAATTTTACAAAAGTTGTTAATCCTTCCGATGTCCAACGATGCGAGTTCTTCTACACCATTTAAGAAGGGTTTCCCCAGGGTTTCCAGTCTCCTTCTGTATAGCGCTGGGCAATCACAAATAATGTGGTCGGTGGATGGTTCACTGCTACTGTTTCCGCAGTAGTAGCATTCGCTTTTCGTTGCGAATCCCATTCTTCTCGCATGCTTGCCTATGGGTCCATGTCCCGTCAGGAAGGCAATAATCTTCCTTATCTGGTCCCTCTCAAGACTTACCAGGTACGATGCACGTTTCGCGTTGTATTCTGGCCAAGTCATTTTGGCCTTTCTACAGGTTTCTTCATTCTTCCATCTGTCGTTTGCAATTCTAAACGTTAGATTTTCAATGGTACTTTTACAGGTGGATATAGGGCGAAGTGCTACGTGTTCAACGTCGCTTTCCAGCAGGGCTGAGCCCTGTCTGGCCTCTTCATCCGCTCTACAGTTGCCCTCGATTCCGCTGTGTCCGGGAATCCACGTAACCAGAACTCTGTTGTTCCTGGATATCTCGTTAAGAGATTTCCGGCAGGCACTGACCACTTTCGATTTGATGTCACAGGACTTCAACGAGTTTACCGCCGCTAGACTATCCGTGAACAGGAGAATATCCTCCTGTGATATCTTCCTCACGTTGATCACGTCCGCGGCTCGTTTAATAGCAAGTATTTCCGCTTGGAAAACGCTGCAGAAATCTGGAATTCTTGATCTTATATTTAGGCCCAGATCCGCGGAGTAGATACCGTAGCCGACCTTGTCATCCAGTTTGGACCCATCGGTAAATATGTTTATTGGTCCATACATTGCGTTCTCGTTCTCTGCCCACTCCTTAATATTTTTAATATTTTTGATACTTTTAATATTTGTTATATTTTTAACATTTTTAATATTTTTAATATTTTTAATATTTTTAATATTTTTAATATTTTTAATATTTTTAATATTTTTAATATTTTTAATATTTTTAATATTTTTAATAATATTTGTTATATTTTTAATATTTTTAATTTATTTAACATTTTTAATATTTTAAATATTTTTCCTACGTTAAACCATAATTTCGACAACCAACTACACTATAGCTTTGCAGACATGTCTTTCCAAAACGCTGCAAAATTTAAATGTTATTCGTTAATTTTGAATTTAAAAAACTAAACTCTTTTCGTAACAATTTTTTCAGTGCAAAACATTCCTAATCTTTTAATGTTTAGACAAATTAACAGCCACAGAAAAAAAATACAACCTAAGGCTTCATCTTGATAATCACAACAAAAGACACTTCATCAAGTTTTATCGCACAACTGAGTATTTAGAACATAATTACCATAGACTTGAAACAATTTAATGGCATAACTTAACCAAAAAAAAGAACAACAACAGAAAACATTTAAAAATAACATTTATAAGCCCGTTACAAAGCCCACTTTTCTAACATTACCCAGAAACCTTCCAATCCCTTCCCCCGCCCTATACAACCCTTCACGTACATTCTACATTGTTTTCAACAGCGACTGTGGCTTAATTTCTCTGCCTGCGCCTTAAACAACAATAGCAAATCCCATAAAAATTATAAAATTTTATGAAGAGAGGCGCCACGATAAACAGGCCATCAAAGAACGAAAAAAACAACGCACATTTTGTAAAAATTTCTTAAGAATTATGACTCAATTAAATCTTTAGAAAATACTTCTCAAGTTGCTTGGTAATAATTTCAATGAAAACGAGCGAAAAATAAATACAATAAAAATTGGTGAATAAAAGTATGCAACTTAATGAAATAAAAACAAGATATTATGATTAAGGGCGGTGAGGGGGTAATATTCACAGAACATCCCTTAAGGGCATCATGGGAAAAGAGTTATGCTAATGGGGAGGGAGGTATTAACAAGCAAAATTATATGAAATATAATGACTTTCTTAGAAGTGAAATTTGAATATAATGCGAATGCTTTAAAGATTGAAAATTGTTAAAAAATTAATTTAAGATAGCAATGTAACAACAAAACTTGTAATGAAAAATGTATTCAGTGGTGTTATGATTAATATTAATTAGTGTTATAGGAAACGTATGATTGATATTAATTTCCTCAAAAAATAAAGAGTATAATTGCAGTTGCCATTTACAGACGTATATACAAACGAATACTATACAAATATCACTGTGGAAAATTTTCGGCGTCATTGTTCGGGGGGTCAGAAATTCCAAGTCAGGGTGAAGGTACTAGGCCAATATAGTAAATTAGGCCAACAATTTTTTATGACTTTTATATTTTTTGCTTGTCTTGATGTTTGTTAGCTAAGTTGTTCAGCTATAACTCACGAACCATTGATGATTTGTTATATCATTCATCACCCTCAAATACAAACATTTTGAGAATTTTACTATTCTAACTGATATCTTCACCCTGACTTGACCATTAAGACACATTATTGAAAATATGTGAGAATGATTAATACAATATCCCAATATCATTACAAATTATATTATATTAAGGAAAATTTATGAAAAAAACGACAAATGGCAATTTTTTTAAGATTTAATCCGATAAAATTAGTATAACAAGATTTTTTATATGGGAGTAATTCCATGTGAAGTGATCACAAAAATTTTGGGTCATCTCTCCGAATTTGATAATGCTAACATATACCTTAAAGTACGCAAAAAATTAATTACTAATTTAAAAAAAAAAAATTGAGATTTCTCCGTATGATTTTTTTTTCAAAAATTCTTCTAAATTTGTTTTGGATTGAAGAAATTCATTTTTTTTGTAATGGCTTGCAAAGTATTGAACTATTTGCATTAAAATATAATTTTTTTTTAATATAATATAAAAACGTAAAATTATTTTTAAGAAAAAATCCACATTTATTTTTTTCCGATATTAGATTCCGATAATATTGTCGTTGAGCCCCCAGTAGGTTTCAGAAAAAAAAAGAAATAGATAAAAAAAAATTGCTAAAAAATATTTTTTTTTTTGAGTTGTCAAGCTATATCTTGACACCATACGAGACTCGCATTTCTCATTGTGCATGAACATAGTTACGTTGTCACGGTGCTTTTTCCTTTATAAAATATCAAATCGATAGTAATTCATTTAAATAAAAGTTTGTGTTTTCGTAAAACGAATGGTTAAAATTATGATGCTAGCAGGATAGGGTGCTTTGGCACCTATCAGAATGTATCGAATAAGCCCAGCCAGATGGGAGGCTTTGCTCCAAGCTAAAAGTGGTGTAGTGATGTGTTGTTGTTGCGGTAGTACGGTACACAGAAGGATGAGTGGCCGGCCGGATGGAGAACTTCGGTTCCTAGCTGATGGCATTATTTGTCATTTAGAATGAAATGCATCATATAACTTATAAATATGGATATTTAAACATAATAGTAGCGAATACAAACAATGGGGGGCTAATTCGGACGAAGTGCAAGCCTCGAGCTAGTAAGTGTCACTTCAGCTACAGCTTATTTGTTGCAAAAAGTAAATTTATTTTACCAAAAATTATTCTTATTGTACCAAAAAGCTCTTAGTTACACCAAGAAGTATAAGTACTCAAATCGCACCAGATATATCGGAATATTATTATACCAAAAAGTAAATTTATTTACCAATAGGTAACTTTTTTATCCAAAAGTATTTTTATTGTACCCCAAAGTACTTTTATTTTACCAAAAAGTACTTTTATATAATCACAAAGTACTTTTTTTTTTACCAAAACGTACTTTTTTAGTACCAAAAATTATTTTTGTTGCATCAAACTATACTTTAATTGCACCACGAAGTACTTTGATTGTACCAAAGAGTACGTTAATTCTACGAAGAAAATAATTGTACTGAAAGTCTTTTTGTTCTAATTTCATCGAAAAGTACTTTAATTGTACTAATAGTATGCTTGTTTCATCAAAAAGTTCTTTAATTGTCCAGGAAGTACTGCAGTTGATAAAGAAGTACTTTTTTTTTACCAAAAAGTACACTTATTTCACCAAAAAGTGATTTTATTATACCTTTATTTCACCAAAAGTATTTTGTCTACCAAAAAGTACTTTTGTTGTACAAAAAAATAAATAAATTTAAGTGTATTTGTTTTTTGTTGGTCGATCTTACAGTACATTATATTAATTTACGTTAAGTGTATCGAAATGATACAACAAATTCGGCTCAAGATCAGAAAAGTGTTCTTTATTTATTGTTTGATATTTGTGAATGGTCAAATTCATAACTATGCTGGACATTTTCGGCTGATATCTACTTCACATGCATACGTTTGGCATAATTGTAGATATATATACAGCTGATGATGTACCATTGTGCATCAGTTCGTCACAAAGGGGTCTGAAGATGAACTCGTCATGGAGTTCGAAACGCGTCATCCTAGTGCGTGACACACTGAATTTGACCAAAAATATCAAACAATAAATAAAGAACACTTTTCTGATCTTGAGCCGAATTTGTTGTATCATTTCGATACACTTAACGTAAATTTATATAAATAAATTTAATCAAAAAGTACTTTTATTGTACTAATAGTATGTTTGTTTTACCAAACAGTAGATTTATTGTGGCAGAAAGTACTTTCCATGTATCAAAAAGTACTGCAGTGGTTTAAAAAGTACTTTTATTGTACCTAAGGGTACATTTATTTCGCCAAAAAGTTCTTTGTTTATATTAAAAAGTATTTTTTTTACAAAAATGTTTTTTATTGCAGCTTAAAGTACTTTGATTTTAACAAAAAGTACTTTTATTCTATGAAGGAAATAATTTTAGTTTAATAATTTTTTTGTGCTAAAAAAATGTACTTTTGTTGTACCAAAAAGTCATTTAATTTTATCAAAAATACTTTTATTGTACCCAGAGTATGTTGGTTTTACCAAAAATTTTAACAAAAAGTACTTTTTTGTGGCAGAAAGTACTTTTATTGTTCAAAAAAGTCCAATTATTTCACCAAAAAGTACTTTTATGGTACAAAAAGTATGTTTGTTTTACAAAAAAGTAATTTAATTGTAACAAAAAGCACTTTTACTGTGCTAGAAAGTAATTTTATTGTACCTAAAGGTTCATTTATTTCAGAAAAAAGTACTAAAGTACTAAACAAACATTATTTTGGTTGTAGCAAAAAGTTTTTAATTGAACCAAGAAATACTTTTGTAGTAAAAAAAATTACGTTTGTGGCACCAAAATTTATTTTTATTGCACCAAAAAGTTTCATTGTTCCAAAAAGTACTTTTTTTTCTAAGAAAAATGCTTTTTGTGTTCCTAAAAGTTTTACTATTGCATAAAAAATTATTTTTTTGTACTTAAAAGTTCTTTTATTGTAGCAAAAACTAATTTTTTTGAAGCAAAAAGTATTTTTTTTGTAAAAGTGCTTTTGTTACACCAACAAGTACTTGCAATGCACCATAAATAAAATCTCAGTGTTGTTAAAAATGTACTAAGTTCTGTTGTAAATAGCAAATTAATACTTTTTATGTTTTATACTTGTAACAAATTATTTTAATCAATCTCAGTAGATTTTGAATGTTGTCTATTTTCAGTCATAGTAGGCTTTGTTTAATATTCTAGATTGTAATTTGTTTCAAATGTACTTCTTTATTCCATGGAAATTTTCATTACATTTACATCGAATATTTTTGTGTCGGCATTTATTCCTTGGGAAAACCTCAATTTGTCTCAACTTCATTAGTTAACAAGACCATTAACACCGCATTAATAGAACTACTTTAAATTTAAGTAAAAAGTCCTATGTAAAATGTTTGGTGGTGAGTCACTCAAATCCTAAGTCTGCATCAATAATTCAGATTTTTATACCCTTCACCTCACACATGCATGCACAGAGAGATTTATTCATTTGTAACACCTATAAGGAGGAGTGGAAGGCATGACAATATATATATGGGCAAGGTAACGTCACGTTCGTATACATATTTTGGTGAATATCTTTACTAAATACTATTTTTTCTCCCAACTTGAGAGCGGCATATGAAATAACTCGTCATAACTGTTGTTTCATACGCAGACAATTTTGCTGTATCTCGTTTTGTTGTGAAGTTATGACCATTTTAAGCCGTCAGTAACGTCACCGGATTTTGGAAGTGTGTTTTGAGGTTACTGAACGTTTGTGTAAAAATTAGCGAATTGAAAAGAGTTTTGCCCAGTATTTAAAAAAGGAAGGCTGAAAGGTGATTTTTATCTAAGAGGTGGGCTTAAATTGTATGTTTTAATCACGTTATCGCCATAAAAGCAGTGTCAGTAATGTCACACAAAAATGTCAGTAACGTCACACGTACGAATTTCGGTAGGATTTTCGGGTCTTTTTCCTCTTGGGTTAATAGAGGGACCCTAAACGACCAAAAAATCATCGTAGAGGAGATATTAAGACTTTAAGACTAAAAAAAATTGTAGTAAATCGGGCTTAAGAGCTGATTTTTGTATGATAGAGTGTTAGTTAATAAAATTATCTCTTCAATAATGTGTATAGCTTGAGGGTTGAAATTGCTTTCTGATCAGTTTTGCATCATTAAAATTAAAATTAAAAAAAAAATGTTTCCCTACTTTTCAGTCTTAGTGGCTATTTAGTACGAAAAATGTCGAATTAACTTCTGTTTTTGTTTTTTTTTTTGCAAAAAATTTGTGAAATTTCTTCCTAAATGGTGATAAAAATTTTGTGTCAGTATTTTGAACTAAAGCCAGGACACTCTGCAAAATAAAAACACATTATTATCGGAAAAAACAAAAGTCTTTATTAATTCAGACTTGCTAATTTTTGCAAAATTAAAGCATCGGTTCAGTTGAAGTTTTTTTTTTAACGTAAATAAACATAAAATATCACAAAAAAATTGTATCCCTGTTGAGCTGCTATTTCGTCCCCAATGGTACGGATTTGGTGCGAAGACGAAATGTCACGAATGTTTTTTGCGTTTGCGAAAATTGTGGCCGTATCCAAAATGGTGTTTATTTTTTAAACTCTTCTTCAGAAACTTCCGCAACTAATATTTGCGATTGTGTATATTGACACGCCTCAACGAATTACCGTGCACTGTTTACTATGCAGCTTTTTCCTTTTGTACTCGTCGTATTTGTTGCTTTCTTTTAGCTTTTTAACATAACGCTTGCCTCTTTTTTCACCAGGAATCGGAGTCTAGCAATTAAATACCAAATTATTAAGCAAAAAAGTAAAAAAAAATAAAATTAAAATAATCCGTCAGTAACGTCATACAATTTTTTTTTGCAAAAATACCCTACTATGTGCTAATAATGCTTCATTTAAGCATTGATTATGAAAGTACTGCAAAAATACTCAAAAAAATCAGCTCATCCAACCTCTTTTATAATTAGTTAATGCATAAAAAAACATTTTATAAAAATTTGTCAGTAACGTCACCATTTATTTGCGGCTGATTACTTTAAGCCTTAATTGGTCCAAAACCCAAGCTTTGTACACAAGTTTGCTTGCTAATCAATAGTTTGATTTGTATTCTATCCAAAAAAAAGTAATCATCTGTCTAAAGTATAAAAAAATAAGAACAAAATTTACCTTTTTCGACGACATTGGTATATTTTCCAAATACACCTTGCATGTGCCACTTATGAAAAGGATGTAAAATGTCAAAGCAGACACAAATTTTGCACTGGCATACATTGCTGCCATATTCTATACATATTAGACAATTGAAATATAAAAAAAAAATTGGACTTTGTGACAGAAAAAAAGAATCTATGTGGATTCATTTTTCGTGGCCTTGCCGATATATTAGAGCGACTCACTTTGTATGGGCCAAAAAAAGTAACTTCGGTCCACCCCCCCAAAATGTACCTTGGCTCGTTTTATGATGAATCCCTAAATTTTCGTGCTTAGGATTAAGATCAGTGAGCTGGACCGTTTTTGAAAATGGTAATTTTTGAGTTTTTTAAAGATTTTTGATATTTAACTAAAGACAATGTGTGCAATATTAGTATCATAGGAAAGAAATTTTAAAGACGCATCCAACGGTATGAAAAACATGCCCACAAGGACTTGTCAGGACTATTTTTCAGCGATATTCTGCAAAAAAATACGGATTTTGAAGTTTTTTGTAGCGACATTTTTCATACTCGGCATAGCTGAAGATAATTATCTTACTAGTTGTTTACTACTTCTAGAAAAGCTCCTATTATGGTGTGTATGTTTTGAATACTGATTTTATTCCTTTATAATGATTTCCTGCGAATTTTATGCCTACATGAAATGTTTTTGGTATTTTCTTAATTGCTCGAGCAGTCAGTTATTACATGTTAAAATCTTCTTGGAAAATATTTAGCAAATAAAATAAACATTTTCTTGAGAAAAAAATTTCTAATTTAAATAAATAAGAAGTGTGAATATAATTGGCATTGCAAATTAAGTAGAAATCAATTACACGCTCTTGACACACAATCAACAATTAAAAATAAATGAATAATGATACGAAGAATGTAATATGTTATATAACATCAACAAATATTTCCATATTCACTGCTAACAGAAGTATAAACATTTCCCTGCAAGCCATTCATATGAAATACTCGTAACACAAAAATAACACAGAATTTATTTTAATAATAATTCTCTGTAATTAGTTCCATTTGTAAATACGCTAATAAAATTCGTTTACACGAATTAACAGGCACAAGACATACATATCCCTCAACTGCTTGACAATCCCTTTCGACACACTGGCTGACATTATTGTGATGCACGAGTATCATCACAAGGACGGTTTTGCATACCGCTACGGACTGGTGCCACTTATTCATGTTTTCCTTTCTTTCCCAGATGATTGAAAATAAACATTCAACAAGGGTCCCCCATTTAATTCTTTTAACGTGAAAAAAAATCAAAAAATTATGCAAATATAAAATTGAATGAAAATGAGTTTCGATGTTGCTTTATGTTTTCTGCCTGAATTGTTGTTGTTGCAACCAAAAGAAAAGCTTTGATTCCCTTAGAATGTATGGAACGACGACGAACACTCTTGAGATCTTTTGTTGATTCCCCGTATGAATTGCCAACGATGATGCAGCGTGGACTTGAAGGCGCAACGTGGACGTGGTGTTGATGTTGTTGAATAATAAGAAAAAGGGCCAACAAATTACAAATTGCCAAAAGACGGACAAAAGGGAGAAAATCTTTCACTTAAGCGTTACATTTTTAATTACATTTTTTTTTCGTTGCTGCTCAGCGTTACATTTCAGGCAGGGCACAATGGGAGTAGTAGTTGGTTAGGGGTACGAGTACAACGAAAAGAGATTTGTATTTATTACGTTTTAATACCGTCAGAGTAGGTTGAGTTTAAGTGTAATGGAATTTGGAGGGGTAGATATAAAGGGAAAGATGAAATGGTAAAAAAACACGAAAGGCGACCTTAAGGATTGTAAAAACTGGAGGGAAATAACATTGCTCAGCATGATAAACAAGGTGATTGCCAACATGCTGAACAAATGAACGCCTTCCCCAGCGAACAGGCTGGTTTTCGCCCCAACAAATCCGATGTTGATCATATCAATAAAACTTACTTAATTTCCCTTTGCACTCCATGAATGAGGTATGGGATAGCTTCTCGCGTTGTTGTGAGTTAACACGCTTTCTATTTTTAGATTCACAACTAACGGCACCTACTTGTTTATCGACGAATGCGAACGTCACTGTTTGAGAAGCTCTTACTAGACACGACGATTGAATCGACGTTTAATACTGCGAAGTTGCTGTCAACAACATTCGAGGGGAGCCGACAATGAAAGAAAATTTTATTTCTTTTTTTTCTTTTTTTAAGATGACTGGAGCCAGGTTTGAACCTGCGATCTCCCGCATGGTAGTCGCGTGTTCTAACCACTATGCCACGGCCAGTCATATCAATAGTCTGAAAATAATCACGTAACAATCGGTAGAATGGCAATCACCCTTGTATACGATATTCGTAGACTTCGAAAAAGCGTTTGACACGCTACAACATTATGGCATATAAACGCACTCCGCTGGAAAGGAATTCCACAAAAGATCATATCTCGCTCCCTATACACGAATGCTACATGCCGCATACAACACGAGGATGCTCTTAGCAGTTCTATAATTGTAAACGTAAGAGTTCGCCAAGGATGTCCACTATGGTCTTTGACAATATTATGACGAAAGTAGCATCAACAGAAAGTGGCATCGTATGGCGCCTGAATGGCCGCCTCAAAGATCTGGATTATCCACACTACATATGTCTGTTGTCACATAAATTTGAAGATATACAGCTCAAACTAAACGATATGAGTATTGTGGCAGAATAATGCAGAACAAGGCAATGAGAGTTAATACGGCAAATTCAACTAACCTCAAACTACAACAGCAAGATATCAAAGAAGTCCAGTCGTTTTTTGCTAACTGGGATGCATCATAGCATCATACGGAGGTTCTAAAGAGGACGTCATAGACCGCATCAACAAAGCCACACAAGCCTATGGTCAACTAAATCATGTATGGAACTCATATTTTATATTGAGACGTACCAAGTTGAATATATATTTCACAGCTGTGTAAAGTCAGTTGTCCTATACGGATGTGAATCATGGAATGCAGCTCGTTTTGTTCTTAAAGTTTGCATTAACCGATGCCTTCATCGAATCCTAAAAAACTTCTGGCCAAACACAATAAGGCAATGCTCATCTCTGGGCACTAACTGGTCAAATCCTAGTCGTAACCGAGGACCGAAGACGAAAATGGAGATGGATTGGATATGCCTTGCGAAGTCCATATTCCGACATAACTCGAAATGCTATTGAATGGAATCCTAGGGGCAGTCGCAGAAGAGAACGTCCAAGTCACACTTGGCGACTGTAGCTGGACATAGAAATAACTAAACTGAACAAATCTTGGAACGAGCTGAAACCTCTCGCATCGAACAACAGAGAATGGAACACAATCGTTGAGGCCCTATCCTCCTTATAGGAACAACAGGAATTTATATAAAGAGTGATTAAATTGTAAGGACCGATGTTGAATGTGAACCACACCTAAACGTCAAGTTCTTTTCTGAATTTCATTTGACATTTCTCAATTTCAGACTAACTCAATTTGAACCATGGAAAGATACACAATCAAGCAACGCGTTAAATATATTCAGGCTTATTATGAAAATGGGTCAATTTGATCGGAAATGTCGTGGAAAAATTAGAGCAAACCGGCTCTGTAAAAGATGTGACACCAGTGTATGTGCAGTGCAGCTTGTACTGCAGAAAATATTGCTGCTGTTCGCAATAGTGTGGCTGAAGAGCCTTCCACCTCAACTTGTCGTCATGTCCAACAATTGCACCTCTCACGCTCGTCGTTGATGAAATTTTTGCATAAAGACTTGCATTTACACGCTTACAAAGTGCAATTGACTTAAGCACCAAGGCCTCTCGATCATTCCAAATGTCGTCAATGGTCAGAATGGTGGCAAGAAATGGCAACAGTTGATGATAAATTTCCTTGAAAATCATCTTCAGTGATGAGGCATATTTCCACCTAAGTGGATTCGTCAGCAGAATTGCCACATTTGGGCGAATGATAACACAGTGCAACAGTGAAAAAAACACCCGATCGTGACTATATAGGTTCGATAGTACAACCGGAGCTGAGTAAAACCCTAGCTCAGTTTGGCTGGATTGGCTACCAAATTTTTTTTTTGGCCCCCCAAACTTTTTGAAATCCCATGAATCCCTTGAAAAAAGGTGACATGAGTTTTTGGCCAACAGTTTCTACAGTTTTTAATCTAGCTCTTTCTCTTCTTAAGCAAAGTTGTAGCTAATAGTCCGCTTAAGAAATTGATGTAATAAAATTTCCCAATAAATTAGACATCCCTCGTTTATTTTCAAAAAACTTCGATAAAAATTTAAATTTTTTCACTTTTTTTAATATAAGTCGTAGGGAATCCAGATTTTTTGCATACTCTATTCAGTGAAATTGTAGTTTAGGTATTACCGAGTAACTTCTCTGAACAAACCCATGCAATCTGAACAAGTCTAGGGATATCAAATAGCTCCCAAAACACACTATCTACTTTAAACAAATCAGATTTTTAGGAGTTTTGGGCCATTGTGCAATGTTTTTAATTGCTATTTTTACCAAAAACATACTTATTGTAAACCTGAACAACTTCTGTAAACAACTAATATGATCGAAATACTCCACCCCTTTAATTGTTCACAAAGAGCATTAGGGTGTTCCTTATATGGCATTTTTTCGAATTTCGTTAAAAATATGTATTAATCGCGATGTTGGTCATCTAGCTTCACCATACATTTGTTTTGGTCAAAATTACGAATATATTGTGAAAAATTTGGTATCGATAATTAGGCATTAGGGTGTGCCACAATGAGGTTAAAATTCAAATTTGTTCTCAAATCAGTTTATTGCCGCTAAGTATTTTTCTTTTGTATACAGACTAAGTACTAATAAACCGTTCAATAGCTGAAGTGAATACCTAAAATAGTATGTGTTTGCTTTTACCATATCTCTTATAGACGCCGAGATATTTAATGTAGAAGTTGGGGCATTTTTGCAAAAATGATTAAAAATGTTGAAATTGGATTTCGATGTAGTTTATTATCGACAATTGTATATTTCAACTTTTTAAAGTTAATCATGTTATCATCTATATGTTTAATAAGTATATGTGTATATGATCAATATCTCTATCATTTCTCGAGATGTCAGGCGTTAACAAAATCGAATTTTCGACTGTATGCAGAGCAATGTCTAATGAACTTTTGTTCCATCTGAATACCCATTGTGGCTACTTACCAATAACGACATATAAATGATAAAAATAAAAAATCCCCTCAAAGGAGCATTGAATATAAATGATTTTGGTGACATTTGTAAGCAGACACAATGGATATTCGGTTGAAACAAAAGTTCAGTAGTCATTACTATGCTTTATAAACCCCTGATATCTCGAGAATTGATTGAGATATTGATAATATACACATATACTTTTTAAAAATGTAGATTTTAACTTGATTAACCTTAAAAAGTTGAAATACATAATTGCCCATGATAATCTACATCGAAATCCAATTTCAAAATTTTTAATAATTTTTTTCAAAAATACCCCTACTTCTACATCAAATATCTCGGCGTCTATAAGAGATATGATAAAAGTAAATACATACTATTCTAGTTCTTCACTTCAGCTATTGAACGGCTTATTACACCTTAGTCTGTATACAAAAGAAAAATACTCAGCGGCAATAAACTGATTTGAGAACAAATTCGAACTTTTACCTCATTGCGGCACACCCTAATGTCTTACTATCGATACGAAATTTTTACAATATATTCGTAATTTTGGCAAAAACAAACGTAAGGTGAAGCTAGATGACCAACATCGCGATTAATACATATTTTTAACGAAATTCGAAAAAATGCCATATAAGGAACACCCTAATGCTCTTTGTGAACAATTAAAGGGGTGGAGTATTTCGATCATATTAGTTGTTTACAGAAGTTGTTCAGGTTTACAATAAGTATGTTTTTGGTAAAAATAGCAATTAAAAACATTGCACAATGGCCCAAAACTCCTAAAAATCTGATTTGTTTAAAGTAGATAGTGTGTTTTGGGAGCTATTTGATATCCCTAGACTTGTTCAGATTGCATGGGTTTGTTCAGAGAAGTTACTCGGTAAAACCTAAACTACAATTTCACTGAATAGAGTATGCAAAAAATCTGGATTCCCTACGACTTATATTAAAAAAAGTGAAAAAATTTAAATTTTTATCGAAGTTTTTTGAAAATAAACGAGGGAAGTCTAATTTTATTGGGAAATTTTATTACATCAATTTCTTAAGCGGACTATTAGCTACAACTTTGCTTAAGAAGAGAAAGAGCTAGATTAAAAACTGTAGAAACTGTAGGCCAACAACTGATGTCACCTTTTTTAAGGTATCCAAGGAATTTCAAAAAGTTTGGGGGGCCAAAAAAAAATTTTGGTAGCCAATCCAGCCAAACTGAGCTAAGGTTTTACTCAGCTCCGGTTGTACTATCGAACCTATATAGTCACGTTCGGGTGTTTTTCAAAAAGTTTGATTTTGTGTCATAGTGTAATCCAAGATTGATTGTCGAAAAACCAATGCACCTACAAAGAGTGACTGTTTGGTGCGGTTTATGGGCTAGCGGCATCATCGGTCCGTATTTTTTTAAAAATGAGGCCGGTCAGGCTGTTACTGTGAATGGTGTTCGCTATCGTGAGATGATAACGAATGATATGGTGATTTGGCCCGAATTGGAAGATATGGATGTGGACGATATGTGGTTTCAACAGGGCGGTGCCGCTTTCCACACAGCTAATAAAACAATGGCTCTTTTGCACGACAATTTCAATGGACGAGTTATCTCACATGATGGCGATGTCAATAGGCCGCCAAGATCATGTGATTTGACACTGTTGGACTTTTTTCTCTGGGGATATTTGAAAGAAAAGGTGTACGTCGATAAGCCAGCAACAATTCAAGAGCTAAGGGATGAGATAAATCGGCACATTAACGGCATAGAACCTCAATTATGCCTCAACGTCATCGAAAATTTGGACAATCGGATGGAGGTGTGCCGCCGAGGTCGTGGCGGCCAATTGGCCAATATTTTGTTCCATACATAATTGAATCATATCAATATATGCGTAATAAATGTAAATTTCCTAAATAATTTGTGTTTTATTCAAATTCAACTTCAGCCCGTAAAATTTAACAACCCCTTTTATTATACCACAAAATTTTTCTTATGCTAAAAGTACCTTTTTTATACCAAAAAGTACTTTTATTATGTCCAAAAGTACTTTTATTGTAACAACAAGCACTTCTAGTACCAGAAATAACTTTCGTTTTAGCATCGAGTTTGTTTTCTTGTATAAAAAAGTACCTTTATTTTGCTAAAAAGTACTTTTATTATACCTTAAAGTACTTTTACTACACCAGAAAGTACTTTTATTATAACATAAAGTACTAAAAGTACGTCGGATATCAATAAAGCAAAACAATCTTTTATTTAGAACTGAAGAGAAGGACCTTAAAAGCCCAATTAGAATTATCTAATAAAATTAAATTATAAAGTACTTTTGTTATACCAAAAAAGTACTTTCATATAAAAAGTACTTCTATTGTGTCAGCAAGCACTTTAATTATGCCAAAAGTACCTCTATTATATTATATAGTCTTTTCAATATACCAAAAGTACATTTATTATACCAAATAGTACTTGTAGTATATTATAAAGTAATTTTATAATACTAAAAAGTACTTTTATTATACAAAGAGTTCTTTTATTATACCAAAAAGTACTATTATCATATACCAAATAGTAATTAAGTTATACCAAAAATACTTTCCTTATACCTTCAAGTACTGTTCTTATATCATAAAGTAATTTTTTGTACCATTAAAAGTACTTCTATTATACCATAAAGTTCCTTTGTCATACTTTAAAGTACTTTTATTATATTACTAGCTGACCCGGCAGACTTCGTCCTGCCTCCAAATTTTTGTAAAAGATGTTGAGTGCAGTTGAAATCTAATTCCGATTGGTTTATTACATTGGCCTCTGAAATATTTCCATTTAAAGGGCGAGGTTTTCCCGGACAAATTCTGTACTTCATATATCTAAAAGAAGTGCATTGTGCATTAGGCATACATTCTAAAATCATTTTTTTAAGCCGATTGACTGACATATAACTTTCTGTGTTGGTGAACTGGGTGATTGTACCTTAAGGTGCTTGGTCTGAGCCATGATTGTACTTTGCACCTTTTTATCAAAAATCCCTTAATTTAGCTCAACAACCCTGTTAACCGTTTAGTCTGGGTGATAGCAACAGTTTTTCCCATTTTCGTGTTTGTCCCCTAAAAGTTCGAAATGCGAAAAACCACTTTGTGAAGCTCTCTAATGATATAGAAAGTGCGCCAATATTAATGTTCTCCATTCTACCTTAAAGTCTGGCAGACGATCTACAGCCCATCCCCAACTTTCACTGCAATTTTGGTCAATATCGGTTTAACCGTTTTCGCAATTAGTGGTGTCATCAAATTGGACATCTATTTTTATATATATAGAGATTTCAATAGTTTTAATGTTAAAAAAATGTTTATATGAAATGTAATCAATGGCGACTTAATGACTTTAAAAAAATTAAGTGTATTAAAAGCTAAACACCAGCAACTGGATCCAAACATACATCCAAAATTTTCTCATGTCAAAAAATGCATTCATTTTAAGTTTGAGTAAAATTGGACAATCGATATAAAGTTTCGAAATAATTCAGCTCCAGCCATCTCAACAGCGGATCCCTTTATACAAACAAAATTCTTATAATAAAATAAATTGTTTGATTCGTTATAATTCCACCATAGCGTCACCTTCCGGGTCCATTTATACAAAAACTTTGTTCTCATGATCACATAGTTATACATACTAAATTTCTTTTAAATTGGTCCATTCGATCAAATTTTGATAAAAAAAATCCACCCAAACGCCACCTACCGGGTCCATTTGTACATATAATTGTTTCTCATGATTAAACAAACATACGTTCAGAATATCAGTTAAATTGGTCCATTCGTTTAAATTTTGATTACAAACCCACCACAGCGCCACCTACCGGGTCTATTTGTACATAAAATGTTTTCTCATGATCAAGCGAATATCCGTTCCAAATTCCAATCGAATTGGTATATGCATTCAAATTTTCCATATAAATCCACCGTAGCGCCACCTGGATTTGATTTTTTTCAACACAAACAATCTACGGAAACAGTCCACAAGTCTTTTTAATACGCTAAAAGTACTTTTTTATACCATAAAGTACCTTTGTTATAACATAAAGTACTTTTATGTTACCAAAAGTACTTTTAGTACGCCAAAAAGTACTTTTTTATACCATAAAGTACTATTGTTATAAAAAAGTACTTTTTTATTGTAACAAAAAAAAATCTTTTTTATTACAAAAAAGTATTTTTATTATACCATAAAGTACTTTTCTATACCATAAAGTACTTTTATTATAAAAAAGTACTTTTATTATACCATAAAATACTTTTTTTTACGGAAAAGTACTTAAATTATACTAAAAAGTGCTTTTATTATACCACAGAATACTTATTTTTTCTATAAAAAGTACTTTTATTATACCATAAACGACTTTTGTCATAACAGGAAGTACTTTCTTAATGCTAAAAAGTACTTTTTTATTACAAAAAGTACTTTTCTTATGCCATAAAACACTTTCATTATGCTAAAAGGTTCTTTTTTTACCACAAAGTACTTTTATTATTCCAAAAATTATTTGTTTTATACCATAAGGTACTTTTATTGTACCAAAATGTACTTTTATTATACTTTTATTTTTATGCCAAAAAGTACTTTTGTTGTACAATAAAGGACTTTTACTATACCAAAAATACTTTTATTATATTATAAATTACTTTTCTTATATCACAAAGTACTTTTATTATACCAAAAATTATTTATATTATACCATAAAGTAATTTAATTGTACCAAAAAGTACCTTTATTATGACAAATATTACTTTCCTTATACCAGAAAGTACTTTTATTTTGCCAAAAAGTACTTTTGTTGTACAATAAAGAATTTTTGTTATACTAAAAATTACTTTTATTATACCATAAATTATTGTTCTTATACCATAAAGTACTTTTTATGCCAAAAAGTACGTTTATTTTACTTTTATTATACGGAAAAATACTACTATTGTACCACAAATTACTTTTATTATACCATAATGTACATTTATTATACCAAAATATACTTTTGTTATACATTAAATTACTCGTATTGTTACAAAAAATACTTTGATTAATGTAAAAAGTACTTTTGTTGCATCAAAAACACTTTGAGTGTATCAACAAGTACTTTTACTGTTCCAAGAAGAACTTTCATGGTACCGTCAAGCGTTTTATTGTACAAAAAAAATACGTTTATGATACAATAAGTACTTTTACTATGCCAAAAAGTATTTTAATGGTAGCAAAAGGTACTTTTAGTGTAGCAAATAGTACTTGAAAATAATTTTATTATATCAAAAGGTACTTTGCGAAAGATATTACAATTATGTCCAAATGTACTTTTATAGTATTCGCAAGGAAATTAAGAACATTTCAGGAAACACCTGTCTAGTGGTCATGAAAATTTTCGCTACAGTTTGAAGAAGTGTCAGAATAATGAAGGATTACACTGTAATAAAGCAATTTTTTAACAATTAAACCGTTTTTGTCCCTTTTATCTCTGTGGTGAGAAGGAAAAAGTGCTTAAGTCGATTTAAGAAACAAATGTTATTAATTTTTATTTTGGATCATATCTCCTTAAATTAAATAATTTCTGAATTGGAATTAATAATGATTCGATGGATGACTTTCGCTTATACTAGAAACACCTTTAGTTTTTAAAAATAAGATTTAAACGTGGAAAGTGCTTTCCTGCAAAAACAAAAGCAAAAACAATTTTAGTCCAATCCAATCCAATAATTATCTAAAAAGATTTAAATGTAATTACTAAATTTTAAATTACTTCTTAAATCTGTGAAATATTTACCTACATCAAAGATATGTTGCTGTTAAATCACAACGCACATCAGCAATTTGGTCTTAACATAAGCATTATTGCTGCCCGCTAACACCATTAGACTCCGTCAGGGTAAGTAATCGTTTTGTTGTGTATCTTTACGTAAACATACGCTTTTTAATTTTATACCAATTTACATTCATTTGTTGACATTTAATTTACATTTGTAAATATTACATTACTCGCAGATAGAGAAACCTTAAGATATGCCATATGATATGGGAAAGAGGATACTTTATTTTACTGCCACGTGAACGAAATCAAAATTACGTCTGGCGAATATTTTATTTACCTGGAAATATCATTCCCTTTTACTAACAAAAGGTTTTATTTATCTTGATCTCGAATGTTTTGTGTTAGCAGATTAATATGAAGAAAGATTAATTGTAGGACACCACAAAGAAGGTGTATGACAGGGAGCATCACCATATCATCAACAAAAAATGTTACAAACGGCCAAGGACTAACGCTTCAGTGGTATTTCTTATATCTTATCTTGTTTGTTTAAAGGCCACATTTTATTTTTTTAAAATTTTTCTTTGTGTGTTTTTTGTGACAAAAACAAATATACAAAATTTTGATTGGTACAGCTGGGATTTTACCACAAATCATTTTATCCAAGCGGAACTGAAAATGCTCACCTTTAGACTCCTCTGCTACCACCACTTATTTCCTACCACCACTTGGTCCTTAGGGCTTAAGTGATTTTCGGTTGGTTAGTTATTTTTTTTATTCCATAAATATAAATAAATATTTTTAGTAAATTATCCAGGGAACATGCGGAGGACAAATAAATTAAAAGTTGGTGAAAATATCCAACGATTTCATATTAATGATGACAGCTTATTTTCCATTTCAAATCTGTTCAAATTTCAAGGGGGTTTCAAAAGTGCCTGAGCGTCACAAAGATAATAACTTGTGTAAAATGTTGGCAATTGCTAATGACAGTGGTGTGTATGGAGGGAGAAGGTAGGGGGAAAGCCTTAGGACATAATATATAAGAGGGTCATGTGGAGCTGGGCAGGTGGCGTTAACGAATTGGGAATGGTTAGTAGGATGCTTTAGGTAGATGGTTTTATCTTTAATGGTAGTATTGTGGTTTATTTGAAGTCTAGTATTTAGTTGTGGAGTGTAAAATTTTAATGAAACAGAATTTCGCACAAAATACAAGTGAATTTTGGCAGACTAAAAGTACATTTTGGAGCAATAAAAGTATTTTTATTGTACTTTTGGCATATTGAAAGTACTTTTGGTATAATAAAAGTACTTTATGGCATAATAATCGCACTTTTTGGCATAAAAAGTACTGGTTGGTACAATAGAATTAGAATTTGATATTGCAAAACTACTTTTGGTATAAGAAAAGTACTTTCTAGTACAATAAAAGTAAATTTTAGTAGTAAGTAAAGTTTAGTAAAAGTACTTTCTGGTACAAAAAAACACATTTTAGTACATTAAAAGTACTTTTGGCATAACAAAAGTTAGTTTTATTAAAAACATTACATTATTGTAAACTTAACTTATTTTTAATAAAAATACCTATTGATATAACACAAGTTCCTTTAGGTATAACAAAAGTACTTTTTGGACTTGAAAAATACTTGAAGGTACATTATAAGAACAAACGTCTTTAAGTACTGTTTGACATAATAAAAATACTTCAAGGTGCGATAAAAGTACAATGGATGGAGTGCAATGGATGTATATTTTGTTTAATAAGAGTACTGGTTAGTTCGAATAAAGTACTTTTTGTAATAATAATAAAAGTACCTTTTCGTATAATAAAAGTACTTCATGCTGCAATAAAAGTACTTGTTGGTACAATAAAAGAATTTTCCGTTATAATGAAAGTTCTTGTTGGTAAACTGTACCACGTTTTAGTTTTATAAAACTACTTTGCTATAAAAGCAAAATAAAGTGTCAGATTGTGTAATAAAAGTACTTTTAGGTAAAACAAGAGTTTACTCTAAACAAGAAAAGCACTTGACGGTACATTAATATAACGAACGGCAGGGAGTATTACTCAGCATAATAAAAGTACTTCTTGGTGCAATAAAAGTACCTGTTGGTACAATTGATGTATACAATTGATGATGTAGGAGGTTATATATCACTTGATACGACCCAAAAGTGTAACACATAGCAGGAGTCACTTTAGACACTAGGTTTCTTTAAACCAAATTCGATTCATGACTTTTTTAGTCGTTTGGACCATGTCCGTCTGTCTGTCTGCCTAGCTGTCCAGCTGGTACGCAATATTACTTTTGAAAAACGCAACCAAATGTTTTGAAATTTTGCACGAGTTAATATTTTTTCAAAACTACTTACGGTATTGCCAATGGGCTACATGGTCATCCCGCCTACTTTAGAAATCTAGTAAGTATATCAATACACCCATGGCAAACGTGCCTAATTTCTGTATTTGTTAAGCTATAACAGGATAAAAATTTGGAGAACAATTTGTAAGTCTAGCCACGCCTTTTCTGGTAACTGCCATACAAATACACCATTCCGCCCACTTTAGAAATCGAGTAGTAACATCAAGGTTTGGAGAAAAAATTGGAAGTCTAGCCACGCCCCATCTGGTACCTCCCATACAAATGTACCACTACGACCACTTTAGAAATCGAGTAATAATATTAATATAGTAGAACATTTTGTGTATTACTAAGGGTGAGACTGAAACTTTCTTAATGGTTAGTATAACAAAAGTACTTTTTGGTATAATAAAATTACTTTGTAATGTAATAAAAGAATTTTTTAGTACATTAAAAGTACTTTTTGATCTAACAAAATTACTTTTTGATCCATTAAAAGTACTTTGTGGAACAATAGAAGGACTTAATGTTACACTAAAAGTTACTATCGATTCAGTAAAAGTACTTCTCGATCGTTAGAAGTTCTTCTTGGTACAATAAAAGTACTTTTTGATACAGTAACATAAATTTTCAAACCAATAAAAGTACTTTTTGATACAATAGAATTAGTTGGTGATACAAGGAAGTGCCGTTTGGTATAAAAAAAGTACTTTTTCGTACAATAAAGGTACTTATTGGTGCAATATTAGTACTTATTGGTGCAATAAAAGTACTTTCCGTATGAATAAATCACTTTTTGTGAAACAAATGTACTTTTTGATATAATACAAGTACTTTGTGGCAAAATAAAGGTACTTTTTTTGTTACAACAAATATTTGAGGGTACAAAAAAATTATTTATGGTACAATAAAAGTACTTGCTGTTACTCTAAAAGTGCCTTTTAATACAATGAAAGTACTTTGTGGAACATTGGCTGTCATTTTCGATAGTACCACATAAAATATACATAGCCTTAATTATATACTTAAAGATTATAAGCTTGTTAAAGTAATCACCTCTTTGAAGTTCGTAAAATTTTTGTTCGGAAGTTTTTATCGTTATCTCTAACTAATCTGCATGAACTTTTAAGGTCAATACTTCAGAAGGACTTCTGATTTTACTGAAATATTGTAAATTAACATTAATAATGAAATATAGTTTATTTAAAGATTTTCTTTTTTTAGTTGTCATTTTATACAAATCACTCATAAGCTGATACCGTACGAGTAATTCCAGTAATGCAGCGGGAGAGGTAAGTGGAACGAAATAGAGCTAAACTTAGCTCAACAATGTTTCTAGGTTTTAACACGACAAACATCTTTTGAAGAAGTGAACCTCATCGCTAAGGAGAGATGGAAAAGAGAACCCACTTGCACAGCGACCAAATAACTTTGGCCTACAATGGATATACAGAGGATACGATTTGTGCTGAACCTGTCCAAAGTCCAACTAAGGAACATCATAGCTGTAATAACCGCTCAATGGACGGTTGGAAAATATGCTAAGAGGTTGAAACTACCCTACAACGATCTTTGTAGAAGTTGCAATTAGGAGGAAGAAGAGGAGACCACGGAACATCTTCTGTGTCACTGTCCTGCTTTTTGTGACCTGAGATATGAAAACTTGGTCATCGGACACTTCTGAACAATACCTGTCTATCAGTAGGCGATTTGCGGAACAACCATGCCTTCATCAGAGCAACGAAATGGCTTGGTAGCGACGTTGACCGAACAGAATAGGAATATTTGGTGCGAAATGGTAACACAACGGGACTCATACTAGGACCCATGTGAGCTGTATTGAATGTGGCTGCCAAATTAACCGAACCTAAATACTTTAGACAACATAACTTTAGCTTACGTCAGTCATATCTATAGAGTAAACTTTATTCTAATTACATTGTGGAACAATTTCACGGTCATTGTCTAAGGAGAGAGAAATTCCAAATCTGGGTGAATGTACTAGGTCAGTATAGTAAAACCCCCATAGGGAGTAATTTTTTCAAATGAAATTTTCTAAGAATGGTCATTATTATTAAACGATAAATCTACAATATGGGCACGAAGTGCGTATGAGTAATATAAAATCCGCATAACGTTAATATTACTCATACGTTGTACAGACGTACATATGTATGTAGCTAGTACAATATGCAAACTCACTACTTTTGTACAATACAGTACTTTGGCAAGTTTCGTCATTCAAACTCATCAGAAATGACCAGTTTTCAACGTAGCACATATGAAACAGCCTATATATGGCCAGAAACTTGAAGTAATGGGGGAATTTTATAGAAAAATACGATAAATGACAACTTTTTGAAAGTTGAAATGGATAAAAATGAGTCCAACTTGTTTTTTGACATGGATATATTAATATAAATTATTTATTCAAGTCTTGGCTACAATTCTGCTAAAGAATGAAATAGTTCTTGAGTTATACCCGAAAAACTAAGCGTAAACATCAATATAAGCTCAATATAAAAGGTTATAAGAAAAAGAAAAAAGTTTGACCTGTGAACGACCAAACCTTTAGCGGTTATACTATGCTGACCTAGTCACTTCTTATTTGTGTGGAATTTCTCACCCACAGTTCCACAGTGTTAGTAAATAAATTTATAATAATATTACAATAATCATACGCATTGCTTGAAAATTAATGTAAACCATACGCAGGTGCTTCCCCAAATTTTTATTATATTACACAGTACAACACATGATTTTGGGACTCAATTCTGAGAACTGCACGTGAAAGTAGCCCCAAAAACAAAAAGTTCTGCATCATTCGTTTTGTCAAGTTACATGTTATAATAATTTAATATCGATTTGATGTTAGTAAGTATCGTATATGGGTATTTGCCACGTTTTAGGCTCTTTTGTTTGACATAACATAAATACTATACGGTTGCGTATGGATATCATAAGTAATATTCCACGTAAATCATACGCCACGGAGTACAATAGTTTTATTGTAACTGCTACTGCTACTGCTATTTGATGAATGGAAAAGTGAAACTGTTGTTTATGTAGGGAAACGTTATATGACAAGATTAAAGGAATTGTAATTCTTAATTTTTTTAAATTTGTTTCAGCTAAATCGGACTAGTGGTTGTCGAGTTATGTCAAACAAAAGAACCTAAAACGTGACAAATTACTCTATATGATACTTACTAACATCAAATCGATATTAAATTATTATAGCATGTAACTTGACAAAACGAATAATGCAAAACTTCTTCTTGTTGGGGCTACTTTCACGTGCAGTTGAGTCCCAAATCAATGAGCTGAAAATGTTGTACTATTTACTTTACTTCTTAGGTTGTCCATAATTTATTTTTAGAAAATATCGCAATACACAAAAATAACTTTTACAGCAACAGTTTCCCTTTTCCCACTAGCACACATCACAGGTATGACATTTTCTTCGGCCACGTCTGGGTCCATGGCAATGACAATGATTTCTGTTTTTTTGTTTGATACTTTCAATTACCAGATACTGTAAACTTCTTAAAGGAAGGGACGGCAGAGGTCTTGTAGGAAATATTCTCTTACTGGTTATTGTAACTAAGACATTGGGGAAAATTAAAAAGTTGCTTAGTGAGAATTCTTTTAGTTGTTGTTTTAATCATGAATCCTTTTTTTTGTGTATGTGTTTTTTTGTGGATAAAGTGAAGCAAACAAAATAATAAGTATATTAAATGAATTTCTAAGGACAAAGTTTTCCTTGGAGGTGGAGCATTTGAAACTCTAAACCGCAAATGTAACGGAACAAACGAAAAAAGCTGGAGAATTTTTTTGAAAGCTGAAGAATTTCATTGGAATTTTAATGACTTGGACGAAAATGAGTCACACACAGAGCATTCGTTTGTTTGTTTTAATTATATGAAATTAAATTAAATTAATTTAAATTTAGCGGAAAAAATCAAATAATGCTTCAAAAGCAGCTGTGTAGGTTGCGTTAGAGACAGATGCTAGAAAATAAATGTTAGGGTAAGGTAAAATAAAAACACGTGCTAGGGCGGATAATAAACGTGTCAAGCCTTAAGAACTCATGGTAATGTAATGTAACGAATATACAACAATCAAATGACTGTTGTTGTAAATAATTTAATTAATTCAAAAATCGCTTTTGTGTTTGAGCAACTTGGCTTGACATAACTGAAGTGACATAATATGATAGAATTTAATAATAATCATACAATCTGGAGTATTTAATATCAATCATACGCTTACAAGTGTTAACGACATGGGAGTGCATGTTGAACTTGTTAATTTCCTTAAATTAACTATAAACCGCAAATGTTACACAAAGGCAGTAAATTGCTTTAAATTCTTTTTTAAATTTTATTCATGGCACAACATTTTTCCTCTCGTTTTTTAAAATTTTCTAATAAACTGTATGCATCTTAAAAATAAATTCTTGCCGCAACCTTTAAGATTTATAGACATTGCCAAGTTAAGAAGGCTTCAAGTGAACTCCGCTGCGTGTCTACATTATTTGTTCCCCAATTGTTTTGTTTATGACCGCAATAAATTCCCAGTAATTGTGCCTTGAATCCTTTTTGTTGTTGTCTTTTTACCCTTTTTTTCGGGGTAAAAAAATTACAAAAAATAACTGCACTCAACTTTGTCGAATGTCTTGTTACATAGACAATTGTTTGTGGTTACCCCATTAGTATACTTATAATGTAATAAATTTAACCAACAAAGGACTAAGTACACCAATAGACAACCAGGGCATAGAGATAGTATCATAAATGTCTTTTGTGTTACTTACCACAGGCAACATTTTCAAAAATCCCAGTAGAAATATCACCATTATGCTAGAAGTTGAGACACAGAATTGCATTTTTAAAAATGTTATGGCACATTGACGATTAAACCAAATGGGCAAAAGGATAATAAATGCCGAGCACGATTGCAGCAAACAGCAGACACAGCTAATGATGACAAACAGGGGGCGTGGCGGGGTGGCATAATGATGAGACTGGAAAGAAATGCACAGAGAAGAAAATGAATGATATTATTGAGAAGTATGAAAACATATTTTGCAAAAGAAATCAATAAATTCTTCTATGAAGGAATTAAAGAACAACAAAATAGGAGAAGTTTAGTTTTTTTTTTAAACGAAAAGAACGATATTTGTCATGCGTCCAGTGATGAATTCAAATAGTCGTGGTGTGTTATTTAGTTAGTATAAAGTATACGTTGTTGTTTTTTTATGTATATGTCTCTTTAGTAAGTCTGTTTTTTTATAGTTTTTAGTTTTCAGTTTTTTAATTTTTAATTTTTAATTTTTAATTTTTAATTTTTAATTTTTAATTTTTAATTTTTAATTTTTAACTTTTAATTTTTAATATTTAATTTTTAATTTTTAATTTTTAATTTTTAATTTTTAATTTTTAATTTTTAATTTTTAATTTTTAATTTTTAATTTTTAATTTTTAATTTTTAATTTTTAATTTTTAATTTTTAATTTTTAATTTTTAATTTTTAATTTTTAATTTTTAATTTTTAATTTTTAATTTTTAATTTTTAATTTTTAATTTTTAATTTTTAATTTTTAATTTTTAATTTTTAATTTTTAATTTTTAATTTTTAATTTTTAATTTTTAATTTTTAATTTTTAATTTTTAATTTTTAATTTTTAATTTTTAATTTTTAATTTTTAATTTTTAATTTTTAATTTTTAATTTTTAATTTTTAATTTTTAATTTTTAATTTTTAATTTTTAATTTTTAATTTTTAATTTTTAATTTTTAATTTTTAATTTTTAATTTTTAATTTTTAATTTTTAATTTTTAATTTTTAATTTTTAATTTTTATTTTTAATTTTTAATTTTTAATTTTTAATTTTTAATTTTTAATTTTTAATTTTTAATTTAATAATTTAATTTTTAATTTCTAATTTTTAATTTTTAATTTTTAATTTTTAATTTTTTATTTTTAATTTTTTATTTTTAATTTTTATAACCGACATTTAACCTGATTTATTCACTGATTTTGGCTCAATTTTTCATCCGCTTAGCCGTATCCTGATTGTCGATATGTTGAAATTAGTTATGAATCTCAGCAAAAACCCAGATCAACAAAATAAAGCTTCCATATTTTTTGTTATTCCTGCATATTCCTTTAACAGCTTCTCACTCCCTAATGAAATTCCTGGCAGCCAACTTCCCGTATGTTAGATGCTTGTATATGCCAACATACCAAATTGCTAGTGTAATTATTTGTGGCACTAAAACTATTTTACAATTTCATTTCATATATTTGCACAACTTTTCATTCGACCGTTCGTTCCTCTATTCGTATCCTGCCAACCATGATGAAGCGGAAGGTGAAAAATCGCCGAAAATGGAAAAACTACTGAACCAAAAAATCTTGTGGTTTTTTTTTGTTTTGACTGTATAAAAGCAACAATTTTACTTTGAGTTGAAATATTTTGAAGGTTGTGAGCTTTAGACCATATGTATAAAATATTAATGGAAAAAAGAGCAGGAACCAAAACACCAAATCTGCTTTGGCAGAGCGAAATATACGACCAAAAAAAAAAAAGATTCGGGGTAAAAGTTTATTAAAACAAAAACGACATAAAAACAGAATGCATATTTGTTTAGTATATTCAACTGTTTGGTTTTCCACGAAAACGGAATTTTTAACCCCACTCGCTAAACAAATTTTGTAAATGAAACGCCCTATGCAAGCAATAGTGGCACTTTTTTGCTCTCGTTGGCGTTAATGTAGATGGACAGTGGTGTGTATTTGAGTTTATAGAAGCAGCCACTGCAATTGAATGTATCAATATAAATCATACGTCATAGGGATTGACCCTAAAACTGACAACTTTTACTTGACTTTTACTGCGAAGTTGCTGTCGTCGACAATATCGAGGAGGCCGCCGATAAAAGCAATGTATATGACAGAGACAGAACAACAAGTTGCGTAGTAGGAACAAGGTTCTCAAGTCGATAGCCGACAGCACTTGGGGCAACTACAAGGAAACCTTGCTTACTACTTATAAGGCAATTGGCAGGTCTGTGCTTAATTAGGCTGCGCCTGTGTGGGCCACAAAAGTGAGCGAAACGCAGTGAAAAACATCAAGTGTTGCCAGAATGCAGCCCTAAGGACTGTAACGGGTTGTCTACAAATGTTCCAGAACACCATCTTCATGGGGAGACGAAGATTTTACCAGTCAACGAACATATTCAAATGCTGGCGTTCCGATAGAACTCCAAATGCCAGCACAGCACAACAAATGAATTATTTTTGGTGTAGGGTGACCAAATTTTTTTTTTAAACTCCATAACTTTTGTGTTTGTGAATATAAGTAAAAACTTCTAAAGCAAAAGGTTCATTGTTTGGAGAGGCCTATTTGGACGTTGCAAGAAATGGGCATCATATGGATATAGAAAACGAAATACAGAAAGTCAAAGTCAAAATTGACTTCGAAGTCAAAAGTGACTAAAGGGAAAAACGAAGCCATTAATATGCCAAAAACAATGGTATGCGTTTTGTTTCGATATGACGTCAAATAACAAGTCTGCTCAATAAAACATATTTGGGCAGTAGGAAGGGTGCACGGATCAAAAAATAATTTGGTGCTCTGAGATAGTCCTTGGGTAATCTTTAATCGTAGGGGGAGTCCGCCATGGCTTAATTTTTTTGTATGGGAACCGACCCATACTAATACACATGAAACTTTCCACATCTTTAACTGCACTCTGGACCTACCCCATTGAAGTGACAAAATTCTTACATTTGGAGTAGGGGGAAGATTTATAGAGAAGAGACGCAATAATAATTACAAATGACATAAGTATCTTTCGGTTAATCGCAGGTAGAGCTGTTACAACCAAAACAACACCAACAGAGACAGGAATCATCGGCTGGACCCAATTCGGAGAATTATGATATCTATATGATTTACAGTCTAAAAAGTTTTTACTTTAATTTTATTTTGGTTTTTATTGCTTTCATCTAATCTGCAAGGATTTGAGAAAATCCATCTTAGAAAGTTTTCAAAGTTGTAATTTCTTCTACTTTTACTTCAACTTCTACCTTCTACCTTTACTTCACTATTTACTATTTACTATTTACTATTTACTATTTACTATTTACTATTTACTATTTACTATTTACTATTTACTATTTACTATTTACTATTTACTATTTACTATTTACTATTTACTATTTACTATTTACTATTTACTATTTACTATTTACTATTTACTATTTACTATTTACTATTTACTATTTACTATTTACTATTTACTATTTACTATTTACTATTTACTATTTACTATTTACTATTTACTATTTACTATTTACTATTTACTATTTACTATTTACTATTTACTATTTACTATTTACTATTTACTATTTACTATTTACTATTTACTATTTACTATTTACTATTTACTATTTACTATTTACTATTTACTATTTACTATTTACTATTTACTATTTACTATTTACTATTTACTATTTACTATTTACTATTTACTATTTACTATTTACTATTTACTATTTACTATTTACTATTTACTATTTACTATTTACTATTTACTATTTACTATTTACTATTTACTATTTACTATTTACTATTTACTATTTACTATTTACTATTTACTATTTACTATTTACTATTTACTATTTACTATTTACTATTTACTATTTACTATTTACTATTTACTATTTACTATTTACTATTTACTATTTACTATTTACTATTTACTATTTACTATTTACTATTTACTATTTACTATTTACTATTTACTATTTACTATTTACTATTTACTATTTACTATTTACTATTTACTATTTACTATTTACTATTTACTATTTACTATTTACTATTTACTATTTACTATTTACTATTTACTATTTACTATTTACTATTTACTATTTACTATTTACTATTTACTATTTACTATTTACTATTTACTATTTACTATTTACTATTTACTATTTACTATTTACTATTTACTATTTACTATTTACTATTTACTATTTACTATTTACTATTTACTATTTACTATTTACTATTTACTATTTACTATTTACTATTTACTATTTACTATTTACTTCAACTTCTATGTCTACTGATTTTACATATGGCTTTAAAACATCAATTTACTATCGAAAAATATTGTTTCCTTACTACTGTGCCTCTGTGGCAACATAACTCTCTAACTTTTAGTACCACTCAAACATCAAATGGAATTAGTGTGTAATGGCGTTGGAGCATCATAATAGAATTGTATTACTACTACAAATAAAAGCTTTGTGAACTAGCGTGAATTTATTAAAATATTGTAGTAAGTAAGGCAAAGCTACTTTTGTTTAAAATTGTTAACATTTTTAATGTAGAGCAAAGGAAAAAGTTTATTGCTGTGGCCGGAAAAAGTGAAAAATTATGTCAAAACTTTACAAAATTTTCAGTTTTCTATAATTTAAAGATTACATATAGGCCACTTGGAAATCAAAGAGAGTGAACTTATGTACAAAGATAACTCACTGAAATATGAGTACTGATAAATAAAATGTTTCAGAGTTTTATCTACAGTAGCAGTTGTGACCAAGGCACGTGACCTAGTATAAGATGAAGACAATGCCCTTCCTGAATATTGTTAGAGCTTTCGACAATGTCAAATCTGAATCTGTAATTCACTCAATGGAACATCTGAAGATTATAACGGCAGTTATGTATACTTTTGTGCTTCTCATTTTCAAAAAAAACCACGACCGATCTCCTCAAGCTTCAAGTTTCATACTTTATTTCAATTACAATATTACTCATACGTCTACGTCTACGATAGCTATGTAAACACATTTCCTCACAAATCTGCACACACTTCCCCAAAACTTTGTGCATTTTATAGCACTCAGTCTGTAAAATTGCTGTTAACACTTCTTTATGTTTATTGACCATCACCGTCACAGAGTTTATTTGCATACCGAGAGCAGTTTTCCTTCCCCCCTCTCCCTCTCTACCCAGGCGTAAAGAAATGTATATGACTTTTCTCTCACCTACATATAACCTGAGTTGCTCTGCATGAAATGAAATGTTAACAACTTCATTTTACCACACTTGTGGGGTTACGTTTTAATGATACTTATAATAATAATAAAAAGCAAAGAATAAAAATGGCAAACAACCCGAAGGGATGAGTTGCTAGCTAGCGCCACAGGACAAGTACTTGGAATATCTGAGTTAACAACTTGAAAATGCACACAAATCGACCATTAGAGAGAGATATTGTCTACCTGGAAAATACTGGTATGGCAAAGTGTAAATGATGCCCACCCTTCGTCTCCTTCTCGAACTTTTGTGACAGGGCAGCTTTTGTCGGTTGGTCTGATGACCCATGTTAACAGACAATAAACACCAAAAAATATTTGCACATGGAGAGTTATTTCAAATGTCTGTGAATTCGTGCTGTTTGTTGTTTTCAAGAGCAGTCAGTTAGTCATTTGTTTTCGTTTTTGTTATGAACTCTACTCAAGCCACCTTTGAACTTGTTGTAGTCTTTTGAAAGAGTTTTTGTCATTGGGTGTTTGGGTCGAGTGCTGACCTGGTGTCATATACATTGGGGGTTGTTAGTCGTTGTACTTACATGATTATTACGTTTGGTTAACATGACCACATAAGTGCCCGATACGGGGCAAATACAACGTGTTATATTCTCCATTAGATTTTTGGTTATGCACAAATCTGAACGCCAGCTGGATTCAAAGGAGGCTTTATAGTCATGGCTGTAAGAAGGGAACATGCAAAAAAGAGAGACAAAGAGAAAGAGAGAGAGTGAGGAAAAACAATTAACCATTATTAATATTTAATGCAACCATTTTGTTGTTGTTCTATGTTTTGTACTTACCCACACACTGCTATCCAATCACCGTCCTTGGGTGCCCGCTCATGCTGAAATATTATCTCCACATGACCTTGTTCAAAGGATAAATCGAGTGGCTCGCGTAAATTATCATTTGAACGATTCGATTGAAAGAGCCATGTTTGAATAATGCGTGAGGCCAAAATGTAGTCGGATTCTTTGGGATCACTGGAATTTGTAAGGTAAACAAAAGGGAGAATGTAGAGAAACGAAAACAATGTATCAACAAGATGAGGAGATACACACAAGAGCAAGTGCTAAGAAAATTCGAATTAAAATGAACACACAAAACAAATCCTTAGGCACAAGTACACTAACGACACGCATATTTCTTTAAATGGAGCAGAATAGGGGGAGAGAGGGGGGAGGGAGAGGGAGCTAGAGAGGGAGAGATGAAGAGATGGAGAGAGGGAGAGGAGGAGTTAAGGAAAGAAGGACAGAAGGAAAGAAGGGGGGAGGAGAGTAGGAGAGAAAAAGAGAAGGAGAGAAGGAGAGCAAAAGAGTGAGAGGGATAGACGACTACATCTACAAATGCGTTTAAAGGTATTGGGGCTTACTTAAGGTGTCTTTTGCAGGAAATTGGCTTTACAGCCCAGCGGGAAAATAAAAATATAGGTGGAGTGGGCGTGGCAAAACTTTTTTTTACAGCTAGAGGGATAAAATTTGGTACCATTATAGTACTCGACAACGCGAATATGAATATGCAGAAGAAATTTTAATTTTGCACCAAATGGGCGTAGTGGGCGTGGTAAAGTTTTTTTAGAGCTAGAAAGGTACATTTTGATACCCATATAGTACTCGCCAACACGAATATGAATATGCAGACGGAATTTAAATTTTAGACTGTTGGGCGGAATAAGCGTGGTACACAGTATTTAAGCCCCAGAGAGATTAAATTTTAATTTTGTATCAGCGGGCGGAGATACATGGCAAAACTGTATTTTAGCGCTCGAGAGATAAACTTTGGTACACAGGTAGTAATCGACAATACAAACATGAATATGCAGACAACATTTTAATTTTGGATCAGTGGGTTGAAAGGGCGTGGCAAAACTGTATTTAAGCCCCAGAGAGATAAAATTTGGTACACAGATAGTACTCAACAACACGAATATGAATATGCAGATGAAATTGTAATTTTGTGTCAGCGGGCGGAGGGGGCATGGCAAAACTGTATTTTAGCCCCAGAGAGATAAAATTTGTTACACAGATAGAACACGGCAACACGAATATTCAGACGAAATTTTAATTTTGGACTCAATGGGTGGAGTGGGCGTGGCAAACCTTTTTTTAGAGCTAGAGCGATAAAATTTGATACACAGATAGTACTCGGCAACACAGATATGAATATGCAGATGAAATTTAAATATTGGAATAGTGGGCGGAGTGGGCGTGGCAAAACTGTATTACAGCCTTAGAGAGATAAAATTTGGTACACAGATAGTACTCGGCAACACGAATATGAAAATAAAGACGAAATTTAAATTTTGGACCCAATAGGCGTAGTGGGCATGGCAAAACATTTATTTGGAGCTATAGAGATAAAATTTGATACACAGATAGTACTCCGCAACACGAATATGAATATGCAAACGAAATTTAAATTTTGGATCAGTGGGCAGAGGGGGCGGGACCAAACTGTATATTGGCCCTAGAGCGATAACATTTGATATACAGATAATATTCGATACCAAAAAGTATATTTATTGTACAAAAAGTATAATTTATTTTCCCAAAAAGTACAATTATTTGTATCAAAAAAGACACAATTATTGTACTAAAAGTACAGTTTATTGTAATAAAATGTATATTCATTGTACCAAAAAGTACAATTTATTGTAGCAAGAAGAACATTAACTGTACCAAAAAGAAAATTAATTGTACCAAAAAGAACATTTATGCTCTTTGTTACCAAAATTTATTGTATTGATAAGTATTTTCATTGCACACAAAACGAACAATAAATTGTAACACGAGGTACCTTTATGGTACCAAAAAGTCCTTTAAATGTACTAATAAGTACTTTTATTGTACAAAAGTTCTTTAATTCTGCCACAAATTATTTTTATTGTATCAAAATGTACGTTTATTTTTATCAAAATGTGCTGTTGTAGAAACAAAATGCAAGGACTAAGGGAGGACAAAGTTTTTCTTAGATTCATAATATTTTTAAATTTTATTTGCTGTCACTTTTGAAAACATGTTTTTCAGAGCTGTGTCAGTAAAGTTTAAGGTAAATTTTCACTGCGACCGTTTGTTTTATCAAAAATTTTGGCAAAAAATCGTCTGAAAAAGTATGTCGGTAAATTCTGACAAAACAACCCCAACATCGTGTAGTTGACCCATTTTGAAGGGCAATACTGACAATGATCTCAGTAATATAAATGAGCATTTATAGTACTCAGCAAGGCAGACATGAAGAGCATATCGACAAATATATTCGGTCAGCATGGGAAAATGTTGTTAGGTCTTTATATGTGACTATATAACACAGTACAGCATTTTTAGCTCATTGATTTGGGACTCAATTCCGAGAACTGCACGTGAAAGTAGCCCCAAAAAGAAGATGTCCTGCATCATTAGTTTTGTCAAATCACATGACATAATAATTTAATATCGATTTTATGTTAGTATGTATCGTATAGGGAAATTTGTCATGTTTAAGGCTCTATTGTTTGTCATAACTCAAGAACCACTAGTCTGATATAGCTGAAACAAATTTAACAAAATTAAGAATTACAATTCCTTTAATCTGTTCATATAACGTTTCCCTACATAGGCAACAGTTTCACTTTTGCATTCATCAAATGATTTTGAATTGGGTTTATTTTGTCGCAGTTACAATAAAACTATTGTACACCGTGGCGTATGATTTACGTGGAATATTACTTATGATAATCATACGCCACCATATAACATCATAACAAAAAAGCCTCAAACTTGACAAATTCCCCAATACGATACTAACTAATTTAAAATCGATATTAAATTATTATGGCATGTAACTTGACAAAACGAATGATGCAGAAATTCTTCCTTTTGGGGCTACTTTCACGTGCAGTTCTCAGAATTGAGTCCCAAAATCATCGGATTTGGATACAGATAGTACTTGGCACTATAGATATGTTTATGCAGAAGGATTTTTTAATTTCGGTGAGTGAGCCGTTGTTGGTTGGATTAAGGACTTACTTGCGGCAACAATTTGTTAACATAGCGTACAAGATCGACGCTTAAACTTAGTCCTTTGAGTAAGCGAGCCAAACATATTATAAGTATTCGTCAAGTATGCAATAGCAAAGCATTGCCGGGTCCTTTGATTTCTATAATATTCTACTATGGGAATAAAGCTTGGAAGGCCTTGAGTAGCAATGTTAGCCTAATTTATTTTGAAAGGACGCTGCTATGGGGTTGGTATGCCCTTCAAACATCAGTAATGACATGTAAGCACAACTTCTTGACCCTGGATTTTCCTGCTAGATATGGTGCCCTGATAATAATCTTAGAGTATTAAGTATATGTCGATGCTAAAATTCTGCATGATTATGCCACGGTTTAACCAGTATTGCAACGCACTTTCCAAAAAATTAAAATAAATTCCATCACGCCATCAACGAAGCGACGACAATGTTTTTAAGCTGATTTCCCTCTCACTCTCTGCCGTGTAAAATGTTTTTTCATCACCATACATATAACGACATGTTAAATTATGTTTTACAGCGGATGTGATTTAATCATAACACAGAACATACAAATAGACATGTGAAGAAAGTACACACACACACACAGGTACCTATTTTAAATACACATAGACACGCTTTCACCCGCCTTATGTACATTGTAATGTATCAAGTACATGATAAAAGTAGAGAATTTTTCAAATCATTAGGTTTTCATTAGAATTTTGTGACACATGGCTGAAATGTATTTACACACATGATAGCAAGGTAAATAACAGTCAAAAGCACATACATACATAGGTGTATAGTGCGCACACACACACACACAGGCATAATGTAAACCTGATGCGCACATGTATGCGGCCATATGTAAAGGGGTAACTACACAAATCGGATTTGTTTTAATGACATACATAGCACAACACACACACACGAACACTCACACACATACCTACGCAGGCATTGCATTCAGATTTTTGGAGGTCATTTAATTTAATTTCACTCTACTTTCACCTGCCGATAAACATACATGAGTGCTGGTTTCATTTATATTACGTCATTACACACACACACAAACATACACACACATACAATTGGGTAATCCTATATGGTAGTAATAGTACGTAGTAGTATCTGTGGCATTTGTTAAACTTACCTGCCGCGTGTATAGTAGGTTTTGGGTAGAAAACTTTTGAGGTTTTTATACGATATCACCGATGCGAATATTGTATTATTGGCCATAATATTGAGTAAACGATTCGATAAACCAATGTCCATGTACAGCTGATCCGAAAATAAATCATCACTGCCCAATGAGAGAGATTATATGCACAGTGGTTGGAGTGGTAACATCAGCATCAGCAATGCAGAGAGAGAGAGAAAGAGAGAACAAGTAAATTTAAATTAACTTATGAAATTAAACAGATTGCGTATGATAACCTATATACAGATGTATTTAATAGGTTTAATTTACTTATATAAACGCGCTAAGAATTATGATTTTTGTAGCAGTGCTGTCAGCGTCATGTAAACATTTAAAAAAATTAATTAAAATAATATTACAACATTGCATTCGTATGAGCATTGTTGTGGCAAGTGGGTATAAATACATAAATATACGAAAAATATATATGAAATAATAAATGGATATTTTGCTTTAAATATAATTAAAATAAATTTTTGTCCTTTCGGAAATGTTTAATAACTGTCGTCAAAATAAAGACTTGGTGCTCTCGTATGCTGCAAAACTTATCCAGAGAACAGTTTAGGCCTTTAAACACACGTTTTAAGTTATTTGTTGGTATGCCATCAGTGATGGCCCATCCCCCGTGAAAAGGACGTTATCCTTTGGAAGTTTAATTATACTAATCAAATACATTTATATGCCATAGTAATTATTCACCCCTAAAATCTGATGTACATTCTTATAAATAAACCTACAATCAATTGTTGTAAATGGTGAAATGTTGGCGAAATAAAAAAGTTTGTAATGTCACAAACATTTGAAAAAATGTAAAATTTTTCATTTGTATGGTACATTACCTTGTAGCTATGTCAAGGACCTTGATCATCTTAAAATTGTTGAAGATTATATATATTGTCCTTACAAAAGAAGCCACATTGTCTTTTGTATGGTGGATTGCTAAATTATTTTCTATGGAACTTTTATGTTTTGAACTTTTTATGTTTTTATGAGGCGAATCGCCAAATTCAAATGTAAACATATTTTTTCATCCACACTGTATATATGTGTGGCTATTGATATTAAAAGAAACGAGAAACCAAATTGATCACGTGGTAATCGATGGAAGGCACGCGTCAAGTGTCTTAGACGTACGAGTGATCAGAGGCGCGAACATCAACTCGGATCACCACCTCACTGCAGTGAAGGTGCGTACTAGGCTAAGCAGAGCGAAAACCCTGCGTAACCAGGCACAGAGAAAGCTGGACATCGCTAAACTGCAGACCGCGGAGATAGCCAACGCCTATTCTGACCAACTCAATCAACTACTTCTTGAAGCTCCAACTCCCGAAAATACTAGCGCGCAATGGCAACATATTGCCCACTCGATGGAAAGGACTGCGCGGTCCGTACTAGGGTATGTGAAGCCCTTTAACGATAATGCCTGGTACGAAGTATAGGGAGAAGAGGCGGGAGGCGACTCGACTCTTCAGGCGAAAAAAACGAGAGCTTAAGGAGCGGAATAATGTGTGTATTGAAGATTATAGGAACAGAGGTGAAGCCCGATAATTCTATCAGAAGATAAAAGGAAAAGTACATGGAACAGGTCTTCCCTCCTGTAAAGACAAGGATGGTCATCTCGTTACTGACTCCGAGAGCGTACTGAGAATATATAAAGATCACTTCTGCAGCCTATTGATGTGTGAAAACTCGGCTGATGAAGACTGTGCACCAATCCGAGATGATAACATCGAGTGTCCACCTCCGAGCCAAGCTGAGATAACAACTGCCATATCCCGCCTAAAGAACAACAAGGCCGCTGGGGCTGATGGTCTTCCAGCTGAGTTGTTTAAGGCGGGTGGAGATGAGCTTGTTTTAAGCATGCAACAGCTCATAGAGAACATTTGGCTTCAGGAGAGCATGCCAGAGGATTGGAATCTCAGTGTGCTATGTCCAATCTACAAAAAAGGTGACCGTAGTGAGTGTAAAAACTACCGTGGAATTAGCCTCTTACCGATTGCGTATAAGGTCCTGTCTAGCATACTGTGTGAACGTCTAAAGCCAATTGTGGAAAACCTGATTGGACCTTATCAGTGCGGCTTTAGACCAGGCAAATCCACGACGGATCAGATATTTACACTACGGCAGATTCTTGAGAAAACCCATGAGAAGCAAATTGACACTTACCACCTCTTTGTCGATTACAAAGCTGCCTTCGATAGTCCCATCAGGCATCGACTATACGAAGCCATGTCTGAGTTCGGTATTCCTGCGAAGATAATTCGTCTCTGCCGGTGTACCCTTACGAATACCAAATCCTCTGTTCGGATTGGCAAGGATCTAACTGCACCATTCGATACGACGAGAGGTCTTAGACAGGGTGACGGTTTGTCATGTATGCTGTTCAACATAGTGATGGAGAAGGTGTTAAGGAAAGCAGCGGTTAACATGTCTGGCACCATATTTAATAAGAGCCACATGCTGCTCGCATATGCCGATGATATCGACATTATCGGTCGAACGATGCGAGAGGTAACAGCTGTTTTCACATCAGTCGAAAGGGAGTCAACGAAAATGGGTTTGGCAGTGAATGAGGACAAGACGAAGTTAATGGTATCATCGAACAAAGTGACCACCCGTTGAGGACGCAGCGTGAACGTTGAAAACTATTGCTTTGAGGTAGTGGATGAATTTATCTACCTTGGATCCGCCATGAACAAGAACAACAGTGTCAGCCTCGAAATAAAACGGAGAATAGTGCTTGCTAACAGGTGTTTCTTTGGACTACGCGAGCACTTTATAAACACCACCCTATCTCGAACTACCAAAGTCCAGCTGTACCAGGTACTAATTTTACCGGTCCTGTTGTACGCCTCCGAATCTTGGGTGCTTACACAGGCAGATGCAGCTCATCTGGCGGTGTTTGAGAGAAAAATACTCCGCAAAATATATGGACCCATTTGCGTAAACGGCGAGTTTAGGATTCGGATGAACCATGAGCTGTACGAGTTATACCACGACATTGATGTCGTCAAGCGGATCAAAGTGCAACGATTACGCTGGCTAGGCCATGTCGTGAGAATGGATGAGGAAACTCCAGCGCGAAAGGTATTCTATCATGACCTCGAAGGACGGCGCAAAAGAGGGAGACCGCGACTACGTTGGAAGGACCAGGAAGCGAATGGAAATCTTTGATCATTTCGGCCTCTGACTTAGGCACTAAGATATAAATATATATATGTGTCAAGTTGTTTTAAAGGCTAATAATAATAATAATAATTGATATTAAAAGTCTTCTAAATAAAATTGTATCAAATTCAACAAAAGCTTAAGAATAAAATTATCTTCTATGCCGAAGCTCAGAAAATCGAAATCTGTAATCGAGACGGACATCTTTAAATCTACTCAGAATTGGACGATGATCATTTATATATGTTAGAGAGTATGCAATTCTACGATGATGAATTCAACGGGAAACTTTTCGTATTGGAAAAAAATCCACTACAAGCATCGCTACTGCACCGGAATCTTTTCTAGTGGGTTAAAATGTACGACCGACCCCCAGTCATTTTTTCCTTCTAAAATTTTTTCCAAACATACCTACTCCCCATCTTCATCCCCTAAGACGGCTACCATACAGAACATTTTTTTTATGAAATTTGCTCCCACCGCTTTCACTGCCCCGAAGTCGGCCCTAGAGGGGTAAAATTTATGACCGACCTCAAGTCATTTTTCCTTCTAACATTTTTTTTCAAAAATACCTACCCCCCATCTTCAACAACTAAAAAGGCTTCCCAAAAAAATTAAAATTTTTATAAAATTTGCTCCTTACTTCCCTAAAGTTGCTTCTAGAGGAGTTAAATATATGACAGACCCCAATATTTGTCAACCCCAACAGTTACTCAAAACATATCTACCTTTCATCTTCAAGCCTTAAGTTGGGCCCCATACATTTTTTTATTTTATGAATTCAGCTCCTGCCGCTCCCATTGTGCCTCCTAGACTTATAAAATGTGTGACCGACCCCCAATAGTATTTCCCCCTTAATATTTTTCTCGAAATACCTACCCCCTATCTTCGCCCCCTAAGGAGGCTTCCATAGTTTTTGGACCCATTATCGGCCAGTACTGTATCATAAGCTGTCCGACGACTTCGACGTAGTCGACGATGCAACGGCTATAGCTTTGACTACCACTTAACAGAGAACTTTTTCAAAGTTTCTGGACATTATTTGGTACGGTAGGTACCACGTCTACAAATCGTAATTTTAGGCATGTTATTGGGAAAGGAAATCGTAAACACACATTAGCGAGAAAGCAGCGCATGCCCATCAATTAAATCACTCTCGTTTTTTCGCCCATAACTTCGTAGAAAAGTCTTCCAAGCGCATCGGTCCTTAGCGCTCTGTAAATAGGTCGTCACACCACTGCAAAACGTGTCCAAGCCAGCGCATTCGGTCTATTTGAAAAGTATTCGTCGTTAACGTTGATGGGGTCCAAATATTTTGCGAAGTATTTTTCTCTCAAAACTCCCAGAAAGACCAATCCGCCTGCGTCATTACCCAGGATTCTGTGCTGTAGAGCAGGACAGGTAGGATCAGTATCTGGTTGAGTTGGATCTTCGTTCGTCGAGAGAAGGCTTTATCATTAAAAAGTATGCTTAGCGTATAGTAGCAGCGGTTTGCGATCAATACTCTTCTTTCGATTTCCAGGCTGACATTATTATTTTTGTGCTTATGGCGCAGCTAAGGTAGACAAAATCATCTACCACTTCAAAGTTATAGTTGTCAACGTTCACGCAGCGTCCCAAACGAGTAAACTCTTTGTTCGTTGAAACAAATAACTTGGTTTGGTCCTCATTAATCACCAGACCCACTTCTGCCGATTTCTTCCTAATGCTCGAAAAGGCCGCAGCAACATCCCGTAAGTATCAGGCAATCATATCTGTATCTTCGACACACGCGAACAACATGTGGCTTTTGTTAAAGATGGTGTCAGTCGTGCTGCCTTCCACATGATCATCTACATTATTATGTTTAAGAGATCGCATGACAGACTATCACCTTGTCTGAAGCCTCGCTTGGTAGAAAATGGCTCTGTATGAGTTGTGCCTATTTTCACTGAAGACTTCTTGTCGGTCAGTGTCATCCCGCAAAGTCGTAGCAGCTTCGCGGGGATACCATACTCAGCCGTAGCATCTAATAGTTTTTGTCGTATCAGACTGTTTAATGCAGCTTTGTAGTCGATAAACAAATGGTAGGATTTGTAATAGTGTTATATTTGGTCGGCCGTTGATTTACCAGTTCTAAGGCCACACTGATAAGGGCCAATTAGGTTTGCTAAATGGGCTTTAGTCTTTCACATAACACACTAGACAGGACCTCGTATGCGATAGGCAAAATGCTGATCCCGCGATAATTGAGACACACACTTGGATCGCCTTTGTTAAACACAGGTCATAGAACACTAAGATTCCAATTGTTGGGCATGTATTCCTTGAGCCAAATCGTGTTTATGAGCTGGTGCATGCACGTTGGCAGCTCATTAAAAAACATTGAAAAGCTCTGTCGGCAGTCCATCGGCACCCGCAACTTTGTTATTTTTAGGCCGTGTTTAGCTCGTTTTGGCTCTGTGGTGGACAGTCTACTCCATCGTCGATAATTGATTGGCGTGATTTCGTCACATATGCTACCTTCGGAAACGAGCAGAGAACGAAAGTGTGTTTTCAGCACGCTCTGAATGCCAGTGACCAGATTTCCATCTCTGTCCTTACAGGTGGGAATCCCTGGTCCTAAACCTTTGCTATTTAAGAACTTTTGGGGTTCACCTCTATTCCTGTAATTTTCGATATTCCGCCTGAAGAGGCGTATCATCTCTCTCCTCTTATCATTGTAACGCTACGTCACTGCACGCATTGCCATTAGCTGCAGTTTTGTCCTGTATGCAGCAGCCTTTTCTTTAGACATATCGCGACATTCGAAATGACCTGTTCGGTCACTTAACATACAGGGTTAAACCACGAGGCCAGATGTTGAAGTCCTTTGCGGACTATGAAACCACACCACACCACCATTCGTGATATGATTTTCCTTTTCCTGGTGTGTTCCTAACAATTGTTTTTGTTTAAGAATAGTAGCTTATAAGGCCACTGCGCCCGATCCTAGTAAATGGCTGCGCATTGTGGTTAACGGTATTGGGGAAAGTGAAAAATCCACAGCAAGTCCCGCAACTGTCCCGGAGTAGCCCCGAGAGGAGTAAAATGTATGATCGACCACACTAATTTTTCCTTCGTAAAATTTTTATCGAAAATACATATCCCCATACAAAAATAAGAATTTTGTAAATTTGCTCCCATCGCTTTAACTACCCCAAAGATGCCCCTAGATGAGTCAAACGTATTGGAATGGCCGACCACTATTGTTGAAACCCTAACAGTTTTTAGAATATATCTAACCTTTATCTTCAAACCTTAAAAATTCTGTATTTGGTAAAGCTAAATTAGGAGAAAGCTGGAGAAAAAAACGGAAAGTCTTGCCACGCCCCACAGTGTAACGTGGGTGGTCAAAATTGAAAAAAAATTTATGTCATAAATGAATCAAATTTAAATGTAGATTTATTTAAAAATGTTTCATTAGAACACTCTTAATTGTTTTCTTTTTCAAAAATATCTACATTTTCGTAATTTTTTAAGTTAACAAAGTTAAGGGTTTGATGGTACTGAAATTTAATATGAAAATTTTAATATTTATTTTAAACAATTTTAAACAAAAGTAACTAATTTTTCGTTAAATTTTTATGGTTTATGACTTTTTGGAAAGATTATGATGTTTTCTAAAACCTTTTGAATTTTCAATACCATAGCTTTGAAATTGCGTGAGTACGGCAGACAGAGAGAAACCCTCTAAGGGAAGTTAAGTATGTGAATTGTTTCCAAATTTCAAAAGACGATAAAAAAAGTGTTAGCCTATGTTAACCTTCATTTTTAATTCTGATGATGAACAAAACTGTATACTTTAACACTGAAAAAGTGCCTGCTGCCCCATTTTCTTGAAATGATTTTTGTATGAGAGCCTTTGCCGAAAATTTTTGTGTTCTTTTTACACAAATTTTTGAAGAATACAAGAAGAGAATCCCACAGGATTTTAAGAATAAAATGGGTTTGTTGGTAGAAACCCTTTTGAATACTTTTATGTGTATTGAATGCAAGCGTGTGTCAAATTTTGTTAATTTTTAAAGAAAAATTCCCATTTTAGGAGCAAACACCTGTTTGGTTTGTATAGGAGGTGGGCTTGGTTTTAGTCTGGCGTGGTCAGATTAGAAAATCCAAATAGTACAGAAAATTATTTAAATTTGTAGTGATGTTAAGAATTTATTGTTATTTTTTTTCCTCCGAATTTTTGTTTTCAACTTTTTTTCATAAAATATTCTTTGCTTTTGCTAAAAACTTTTAAGAGCTCAGAGTAAAGAAACAGGTATCACAAAGATTACTTCACAAAAAATTGTTATATTCACCTCCTTCTTTATGTATACACATTCACAAAAACTATTTATTTTTCTTTTTCTATACAGATATATCGTATCTATTCATCTTGCGGTGGTCCTTTGATGTTGCTATTGATTCACAATATCAGTTTTCTTAACACGTTTCAAGTATTCGATAGAAAAAATACTTTACGCGTTTACATCGCCTTCTTAACGCTTTCAATAGTTTTTCTTTTTTCGTCGTCTTTTTTTTTCTTTTGTAATTCTTATTTGAAATTTTAGTAAAATCTTTAGTTATTTTTTCTTGCGCTTGCCAATACTAAAAGTGGTTCCATGTTATCCTTTTTGGGTGTGCTTTTTTTAAGTTTTTATCCCAGCGTTTCGTTTCGTTGGTTTTTTTTTTATTCAGTTTGAGTATTTGGCCAAGAGCTGTGTAGAGTACTACATATTTACTTCAACACGCTGTTACTTGTTTCTTGTTTCAGTGCCCTGTGCGCTAGCAACTGCTGGCTGCTTTTAGCTGTTCAGCTGTAAGTTACCACTCTATGCTTACAAGTGGCAATGGCGCAAAGTAATAGTGGCACACTGGCACAACCATCAGGTAAACAATATTAAGTTTTATTAAAAACTTTTGGCGGGAAGAGAAAGAGAGAGAGGGAGAGAGAAATTATCGTTTGAGTTCAAAAAATGTGGAGAATATGCCAAGTTTAGCGGGATAATACATGGTTTTGTTTTCCACCCGCCTCTCTTTCTACCTTAAGTTTCAACTTCTCTTAGCTTTTACTTACAACTTTTGACTTTAGTAAGTTAGTTTTTTTTATAGTTATTTTGACGTTATCATATTGTTTTAAGCGAGAACGCAAAAAAAGTTGAATTTCTTTGCTCGTTTTTTTTCGTACTTTACAGTCGCATTAGTCCTCTGTAATGACTATCATCGGCTTGATGTTATAGAATGGTCTTAAATGAATTAATCAAAAGTTTCAAGGTACTTATAAGGTATCCGGATTTTTTTTGTGTATGTAGTTGTAAAGTTGTAAATTCGAGTAGCGCCACTTTTTCTTTGCACTTCCTTTATTGACTGGGAATAATTGGCGGGGATGTAATTATGTGCCAGGAAGTAAAATATGGTTGGCATAAAGGGAAATCGGTGTTTGGAAGTTTTTTTTTGAATATTGTAACAGGAAGTTGGGTATTATGATGGAGTAAAGTAAGATTGAACAATTCAAATGAAATATTTATCTATAGTGGTTGAACTTGGTAATAATGTTGGTTCAGATTTTAATGTACTTAAGGTTGTAAGTTGAATTAAGCTGAAAGTCTGTCAAATTTGAATAATGTAATAAAAAAACAGTGGAATTATGAGGCGAATTCTGTCAGAGCTAGAATTTAATTTGAAAAATCTGTCAGCTTACAAATTACAAGATTACTACAAAAGTGTGAGTAGCACAAAGTTGGTTTATATATCACTCAACAAGAGTAACTTTTGGGCCTAATGGAAGTTTTTTGTAGAATAAAAGAACTTTTGGGCCGAATAAAAACACTTTTGGCAAAGAAAAAGTAATTTTTGGTAAAATAAGAGTACTGTGTGTTACAATAAAATTGCTCTTGGTACATGGCAGAACAATTAAAGTACTTTTTGGGTACAACAAAAGTACTTTATGGTATAACTTGAGTATTTTTGATTGGACTAAAAGTACTTTTTTGTACAATTAAAGTATTTTCCTTACTTCAAAAGTACTTTTTGATTCAATAAAATCACGTTTTTGTGACATAAAAGTGCCGTTTTGAGCCCAAGGAAAGTATTTTTTTTGTACAATAAATGTACTTTTTAGACCCAATTGAAGTACTTTTTGGCAAGGTAAAATTTTATTTTTTGTAAAATAAAAGTACTATGTGGAAAAATAAAAGTACTTCTTAATACATTAAAAGAACAGAAAAGAAAAGTACTTGCCAGTACAATTAAAGTACTTTTTGGGTACAACAAAAGTACATTTGTGTACTTTTTGGTAAAAATAAAGTATTTTTTGCATGCACTAAAAGTACTTTTTGGTACAATTGAAGTAATTTTTGTTACAATTTAAGTACTTTTATTACCAATTAATTACTTGGCAGTACAATTAAAGTACTTTTGGGGTACAACAAAAGTACTTTTTGGTACAATAATGGTATTTTTCGGTTGCACTAAAAGTACTTTTTTGTACAATTAAAGAATTTTTTATACATTAAAGGTACTTTTTGATTTACGTTTTTGTGCCATAAAAGTACCTTTTGGGTCCAACGAAAAAAGTAGATTTTGGTAAAATAAAAGAACTTTGTGGGTAATGAAAGTACTTTTTGGTACAATTAAAGACCTGTTTTGTACCATAAAAGTACTTAGCAGTACGATTAAAGTACTTTTTGCGTACAACAAAAGCACTTTAAAGTTTTTATACAAAAGTATTTTTTGAAAAAAAATCATATTTTTGTGCTACTACTTGGCAGTACACTTAAAGTACGTTTTCGGTACCATAAAAGTACTTAGCAGTACAATTAAAGTACTTTTTGGTACAATAAAAGTACTTGCATGTTAAAAAGTACAATTATACTTTTTTGTACATTAAAAGTACTTTTTGATTCAATAAAATCTAGTTTTTGTGCCATAAAAGTACCTTTTGGGTCCATTGGAGGTATTTTTTTGTACAATAAAAGTACTTTTGAACCCAATTGAAGTACTTTACGCAAAGTAAAAGTAATTTTTGGTAAAATAAAAGTACTTTATGGGACAATAAAAATACTTGGTATAAAAAAGTACTTTTTACATGAAACACTTTTTGTACATAAAAAGTACTTTTCGATTCAATAAAATCACGTTTTTGTGCATAAAAGCAACTTGTGGGTCCAAAAAAACGTAATTTTTGAATCAAAAAGTACTTTTAATGTACAAAAAATAAACAAATTGTACATAAAAGTACTTTAAGTGCAACCAAAAAATATTTCAGTGATACCTAAAAGTATGTTTTGTACATAAATGTACTTTTGTTGTACCTAAAAAATATTTTAAATGTACTGCCAAGTACTTTATAGTACTAAAAAGTACTTTTGTTATACCAATAAATAATTTTATTTGCCCACAAAGTACTGTTATTTTATCAAAAAGTACTTCAATTGTACTACTTTGTGGAACAATAAAAGTACTTCTTGGTGGAATAAAAGTACTTTTTTTGTACCATAAAAGTACTTGGCAGTACAATTAATTGTTTTGTACATAAAACAATTTTTGTTGTACCAAATAGTACTTTATTTGTACTGCCAAGTACTTTTTTGGTACAAAAAATTTATTTTATTGCACTAAGAAGTACTTTTATTGTCCCACAAAGTAGTACAATTGAAGTACTTTTTGGGAAAACAAAAGTACTTTGCGGGCAGATGAAAGTACTTCTTGGTTTAATAAAAGTACTTGGCAGTACAATTAAAGTAATTTTGGGTACAACAAATGTACTTTTATGTACGAAAAGTACTTTTTGGTATAACTAAAGTATTTTTTGGTAGCACTTAAAGTACTTTTGGTACAATTAATGTATTTTTTGTACTTTAAAAGTACTTTTTGATTAAAAAATCGGGTTTTTTTACATTAAAAGTACTTTTTTCTGCAATAAAATTAATCTTTGATACAATAAAAATTGGTTTTGGTACAATAAAAGTACATTTTGCTGCAATAAATGTACTTTTTGGTAAAATAAAAGTACGTTTTTGTTAAAATAAAAATACTTTTGGTACAATAAAAGTACTTTTTGGTTAAATTAAAGTACTTTTTGGTACAATAAAAGTACTTTTTGATTAAATAAAACTTCTATACTGGTAATAAGAAGGTACTTTTCGGTAGAGTAATAGTACTTTGTGATACAATAAAAGTACTTTTTAGTACAATAAAAGTATGTTGTGGTATAATAAAAGTACTTTCTGGTACACTTAAATTATTTTTTCATAGAATAAAAGTAATTTTTGATACTATCAAAGTACCTCTTGGTGCAAAAAAAGTAAATTTTTTTAAAACAAAAGTACTTTTTGTTATAATAAAAGTACTTATTTGGTGAAATAAATGTTCTTTGGGTTAAAATAAAAGTACTTTTTAGAATAATAAAAGTACTTTTCTGTGAAATAAATGTACTTTTTGGTACAATAAAAATACTTTCTGGAACTATAAAAGTACTTTTTGTGACAATTCAAGTACTTTTTGGTAAAACAAGCATACTTATAGTACAATAAAAGTACATTTTGATGAAATTAGTTAACTTTTTGGTACAACAAAATATAATCAAAGTACTGTTTGGTACAATCAAAGTACTTCTTGGTTAAATAAAAATTATTTTTGTTACTAAAATAGTACTTTTCGGTGCAATAGTAGTACTTTGTAATACAATAAGAGTACTTTTTGGTACAGTGAAAATACTTTCTGGTACACCAATTTTCTTTTGTAACAATAAAATATTATTTGGTATAGTAAAAGTACTTTTGGGTTCAATGAAGGTACCTTTTGGGACCGGCCGTGGCATATTGGTTAGAACTATTAAGTTTCTATAAATTAAGTTTTTTTTAAGAAGGTACCTTTTTTGGTACTATAAATATTTTTTTGAATGCAATAAAAATTCGTTTTTCGTATAAGAAAGTACTTTTTGGGTGCAATAAACATACTTGTAGGTACAAAAAATTTATATTTTGTTGCCGTAAAAGTACTTTTTGGTACACGACATTCCGCATCATTAACAAAAATCTAGTTTTTTGTGGACAATATAGGTTGGTAAAATTATTAGAACGTATTTGTTTTAAATTACAATCAGAGAGAATAAAACACTTCATGGCGAACATTACCGCTTCATGAAAACGGACTTTTTGTTACCTGACATTGAATTAAGTGATGTCTGTGACATTTGATATAGAAGGTGCTACGGTACACACAGTGTGATAACTCACTTTTTTCTATGGGATTCTGGCAAGTCAGAACTCTTCGACCAGTCAAGACTTTGATGTCATCACAGGTGGCATTGATGTACAAGTGCAAGAAAGTTGGACTTTTTAGTCCCGGCCAATATTCAAATTACATTATTTTTATTTATTAAATGTTAGAGGTTCACCTTTCTGCTCATAGTAAAGACTTTAATATCCGATGCTATTTTAAGTATTTTATTCAAAAAATAAAAAAAACCTATAAATGAATAACCCCTTTTGTACGAAAACTAAAATTTTGAAATTTCATTACCTAACATTTTCAAAAATTTTTTATCAATTTTGTATTTAAATCTCTATAATTTAAGTAGGTTCCGGCAATAATCTGAAATTATTATGACAGTCACATTTTGTGTATTTGGAAATGGGCACTTGGTCCTAATTTCCTGTTTCGAATCTGTCTATTGGTCGATTTCATAGTGTGATATCACAACTTTATCTTTGGAAAACTATGAAGGCGTAATAGTCTTTGTCGATAAACTAGCTACGATTTAAGATGTGAGGGTCAATATAACAGGCGTAGTTCGGCAAATAGTGGTGGCAATGATGGAGAAAGTGCAAGAAAGTTGAACCTTTCGAATACTCCAACTAATGCAATGTCGGGGCATACATTTAAATAAATTATATTAAAAAAAATAAATGTCAGGGACTGTTCTAGTGGCTGATTATCAAGATTCCCACATTTAAAGCTATTGTAAGTATTTCATGTGAATTTAAAAATAAACTTCTAAATGAATCACTCTGCTACAGACGTATACAAATATAAACAGTAAACAATATTTTCAACTCAAAATTTTGTTAATTTAATAAGGACATGTAACGTAAAACCTTTCCCTTCAATTACCCCTGCTGGTAGTTTTATAAATACCCCTTTTACATATATATGTATCTGTTATATAAACTTGTCTCATAAATCATTATATACTATGCTTTATTTCCATTTGTTTTTTTTCTATCATATTATAATTACTACATTTCTCACTTACCCATAAATGCGCAAATTGAAGGGTAACGTTTTTATGGATGTCATATAGATGCGCAATGAATTTAAACGATCCAGCGATAGGGAATCCTCGTCCACCGTCAGAATGCTATGCGACCCACTAACGCCGCCGCCGACAACGCCCCCCATATTAGATGAATCCATAGCAGCAATGCCACCACCATTAGCGCCAGACTGTGAAATGTCAGTTTTCAACAAAGTTTGTCGGTTACTTCCGGTTGCAATAGCACCACCGCCACTAGCAGTAGCAGCAGCAGATGCGCCAAGATTTGTGCTGCCATGCAATGTGGACGAAGAGGCATCTTCAATGCCTTCAACAGTAGATGGTTGCGTTAAGGAAATGATAGATGACGAAGAAGAAGAAGACGATGATGAGGATGATGATGAAGCTGACATTACATGTGATGATGTTGCCGACGAAGAGCCAGATGTAGAGGACGACGATGACTGAGCTTGTGTAATGCTTCCTGTTGACGTGGATGTTGCTAATTGTGATGCTGCAATAGTTTCACGGTTCAATGCTGCTGATTGCGTTAAAAGTTGTAATTTTTTAATTTGCTGTAAAAATAATAATTAAACTTTAGACAACAACTGCAAGGATAGTATCTTCTTGACTTTATAGTTATATGTAGATAGACATGCATAAGAGTGTGTACTTGTTTATTTGTGTTGGTTTTCGCGCTGGAGATTTATTTAATTACATTAAAGGATTGTACCGGTTAGAGTAGTCAACGGCGGTGGCAAAAACATTCATTTCGAATAGCCCCCACGTGTTGTGTGCAGTTCAGCAGTTGTCAGTCATAGTAAATTAGCAGTGTGCTGCAAGTTGCAGGACTAGCATAGACTCTGCGTTTGATATATTGCTGACTTTGTGCGAATGTTTCAAAGAATGTTAATGTCTGAGTAGTGTTAAGCTTAAGAGTACACACAACAACTAAGCAAGTTAATTTAAAGCTTGTCACTCTAAAAGACAGAACTATAATTTTCTTAACATGTTTTGTCGAAAGACAAACAGTTTTGTTGTAATTGTTTGGCTAAGATGTTGGCTGAGATGGATGGATGAAGTGTTGCTAATAAACTTTTAACAGTATAGAATTTGGATATACTAGACGTGGGTTAATTTAAAGGTATACTTAATATTATTTTAATGAATCGTTGGATATATAAGGGAAAACGTATGAGTAATATTAATTACTGTGTTAGTTAGAATTAATCCATTACACAGTACAACACATGATTTTGGGACGCAATTCTGAGAACTGCACGTGGGAGTAGCCCCAAAAAGAAGAAGTTCTGCATCATTCGTTTTGTAAGGTTACATGCAATAATAATTTAATATCGATTTTAAGTTGGTATGTATCGTATAGGGGAATTTGTCACGTTTTAGGCCCTACCATGGTAGATACGTCAAAATGACTACACAAATCGTTTCCTCGATTAGGTTATATCAATTGAAAATCATTTCCTTATTCTATGTACTTGCAACGTATGATTAATATTATTAGCATACAACGTATGAGTGATATTGAAGTTATTACGCACAATGACATAGCAATAAACAGCTAGAAGAAAATGGACAAAAGTCTTAATTAAAATCAACTGTTCAAAACAATGGGTTATGTACAATTATATACCAACACATACTACATACATTGCTAGCCAGAACAATCTTAATTGGAATAAGAGTGCCATGATTATCTTACATATGTTATGGATTTTAATACGAATCGTAGTCTTTCTACCCTCGGCCCTCCGCACAAAGGAATCTTTTAAACTCTATGGCATCCTTAAGCATTACAACTTGGCACACTTGTGTGTTGTAAGGTAAAACAAACAAGACTGTTTGCACATACTGACAATAGTTGCTGTGAGCAACAGAAGACAATGATATCCTTACCTAACACACAGAGAGCGAGGAACACAATAAAACTAAAATCTCTATGAGCATACAACGTTTTAAGAAGGTATGAGTTTTGCCAGATGAGTAAAAGAAACTATCCAAAATACCACCTCTGGGCATAGACAAACGCTTAGTTCTCTTAACCTCCCAGTAAAAAAAGGGAATGAAGATTTGTTTTTGTCTTCTTAAAAAAAAGCAAACAGGTCCTTGTTGTACACCACCGACATTATAAAGATTCCCATGCAGACTTTATAAGTTATGAGATTTCGCCAAGATGTATGACTATATAACATATATAAATTATATGCCCCGAAAGTGCCAAAGGTTCTTTTTGTTTGTGTGTGTGTATTTGCAAAAGAATTTCAGCTTTAGTTCCAGTTTAATGTTTGTGTGTGTGCGTGTTTTTGCATACCAAATTTATGGCCTCCCGGGTTAAAGAGGTTTCGGTTGTGTTTTTTTGTGTGCCTTTCTCTCTCTCTCTCTCTGGTATCCAAGAAAATCCAAAGCATTTACAAAAACATTAGTAACAAGAGTCCGTTTTTTTTTGTATATTTTCTTAAAAATGTTCATCTTCTGTACAATTGCTTTAGCAGTTTCTTGAAAAGGAGGAGCGGGGAGAATTCTTGAAAGGATCTTAGTCGATTCATGAGACATAGTGTAAAATTTGTAGTAAATCATTGGACAAATGGAGTATAAAATATAGATTCTATGGTGTAACATATTTCATGTTAAGTACTTAATAATGTTACATGGCATGATGGTAGAAAAAAAAATTAAAATGGAAGCAATACAAGTAATAAGAATAACCTGTATGATCAAGAGACAGAAATGTGTAAGGGAATAGTAATAAAAGTTTGTGGGGAACAATGGGTGTGGAAAGGAGTTGTATTCTAAGTATAAATGGAGTGCAATGGGTTTACATTTTTAAATTATTTCTGTGATATATGATAGTTCTCACTGCAGACTACCTGGACCTATATTGCCTAAGCGTCATTCGGTTGTGCGTACAATATTGTTAAAAACTGAAAAAAATTAGAAAGATAATTATCTTCGGATTTGACGAAGCTCAGATTCCCTTGAACTACAGCTGTAATCGCAGGGATAGACGGACGGACGGACATCTCAGAATTTGACGCCGATCAATCATATCCTATTTCCTATTAATATTATAAATGTGAATGTTTGTCTGTTTGTTTCTTTATATGTTTGTGACCGAATCACGCCTAAACGGCTGAACCGATTTCAATGTAAATTATAGTAGGCTATACATTTTTTTTAATTTTTTACCCTATGGGCGGAATGGGCGTGGCAAAACATTTTTGAGAGCTAGGGAGATAAAATTCCATACACAGATAGTACTCGTCATCAAGAATATGAATATGCAGACGAAATTTTAATTTTGGACCTGTGGACGGAGTGGGCATGGAAAATCTTTTTTTAGAGCTAGGGAGATACAATTTGATACACAGATAGTATTAGGCAACAAGAACATGAATATGCAGACGAAATTTAAATTTTTAACCCAGTGGGCGGAGTGGGCGTGGCAACACTTTTTTTTTGAGCTAGGGTGATAAAATTTGATACACAGATAGAACTCGACAACAAAAATATAAATATGAAAACGAAATTTGAATTTTGGATCAGTAGACAGAGTGGGCGTGGATCTGTGACAAATGTGGCCTTAATATGAAGGAGACTTCCAATGGGCATAAAACATCGTACTAAAGCGATTTTTGTGGTCGCTGATATCGAATGTAGAGCCAATTTTGAAAAAAAAAACAAAATTGCGGATACAAAAAATGCTTGAAATCAAGTGATATTATGCCAAACGGGGATTTTGGGGTCACCGCCTTACAGGAAATGCAATGGACGGGGCAGAGATACACACGTCGAAAGAACTGTGACATCCTATATAGCTATCATGCAGAAAGACTCGAATTTCGATGTAGATTCATAGTCGGCAAAAGACTTCTACACATGATCTCGCGATTTAACCCTGTAAATGACCGAATAGCCACCATTCGCATCCGGGCGAAATATTTTTACCTTACGCTGATTTGTGTACACGCTCCGACGGAAGACAAAGATGAGGACATTAAAGATGCATTCTATGATCGCCTGGAGGAAACATATGATCGATGCCCTGTACATCACATTAAAATTGTTCTGGGAAATTTTAATGCTAAAATAGGAAGGGAAGATGCTCTTAGTTCAGCAGTAGGAAAATTCAGTCTACACAACAACACTTCCGATAACGTAATCAGACTGGTTTGATTCGCATCGGCAAGAAAAATGGTTGTGAGTGAAATCAGATTCCCGCATAAAAATATACACAAGGCAACCTAGATATCTTCCGATCATAATACAAGAAATCAGATTGATTACGTTGTAATTGATGGAAGGCATGTCTCAAGCGTTATGGACGTGGGTGTGGTGCCTACTCCAACCAACTTTCTATTACTTCAAACAAACCCCCCTCGTTCTGATGTTCCCGTCACACAGTGGCAGCATATTGTGATTTATCTGACAACTACCGCAAAGAGCGGAGTGAGACAAGCCTTAAGAAAGCCGATCCAAGTGTATGAACAAACTATCGCGGGATCAGCCTTTTACCCATCGCATACAAGGTCCTGTCAAGTGTGTTATGTGAAAGACTAAAGCCCATTCTGGCGAACCTGATAGGACCTTATCAATGTGGCTTTGGACCTGGTAAATCAACGACCGACCAGATGTTCACACTAAGACAAATCCTAGAGAAGACCTAAGAAATGCATATCGACACCTACCATCTGTTCATCGACTATAAGGCTGCATGTGAAGGTCTGATACGACAGAAATTGTTAGATGCTATGACTGAGTTTGGTATCCCCGTGAAGCTAATACGACTTTTCGGGATGACATCGACCGACACGAAATCTTTAGTAAAAATTGGCAAAAATCTGACAACGAATTTTTTTCGAAAAATTATTCGAAAAAAATTCTTCGATTAATCGAACAACGATTAATCGATTGGATACTCTACTACCTTATATATATATATATATATATATTCCCGTCGATCATATAAGGACCATAGGGCCTCAACAAATCTCGTGTACATGATTCTATCTTGTGCTAACCATCTTCACTTCGCCCCAGGATTTGATGTAATTTCAGATTCTATTTGTCCCTTCCATGTATGGGCTTGTCTCCGCCATAAACAAAAATAATAATGTCTGTCTGGAAATCAAGAAACGAGTATAGCATGTGCTATGCGATCGATTTAATGACAAAGCGATCTCTCGAAAAACAAAGATCCAACTCTACCAGACTCTGATCCTACCTGTCTTGCTCTACAGCGCAGATTCCTGTTTAATGACACAAGCGGTTCATTCTATTTTGGGAGTCTTTGAGAGAAATACTTTGAAAAATATTTGGACCCATCGTCGTCGACTGAACCAAGAGCTGTATGAGCTGTACAACGTCATCGGCGTACTCAAGCGCGTTGAAAAGACCGAATGCGCTGGCTTGTACACGTTGTCATCAATAAACTTGATGAACGGCGCAGGAGGGGGCGACCGAAACTTCGTTGGTTGGACCAGCTGAAAGAGCTGTTTTCTATACTGGTCTGACTAACTATCTACGGAGCGCAAAAGAGCCCTTGGAATTCGTTTCTACTGATATATGAATTTCTGTTGCTACTGCCAATTAAGAAGAAGAAGACGATTTGTTTGGCCGACCGAAGCATGATAGCAAAAACACGCCACATTCATGCGGAAGATTCCTGTCGATGTAGACAGCAACTTCGCGGTAGTCGTATCTAGTAAACGTTTCTCAAACTGTTGAAATTCAAAGCAAAGAATGAAAATAAATACTCGGTTAATAAGTATAGTTAAGAACTTACTCATAATTTGTATACTTGTGTGGACCCATACCACGCTAACAACCTCTTATTTGCACTGCAACACATATGATTGTGCTCTAAGCTTATAACGATCATTACCTCTGCCCATCCTTGCTTATTTTCTCTCATACAAGTATGTCTATTAGAGTGGATCAAGCGGTTATCAGAATCGAAATCTACGGAGAATTCTAAGCCAATTTGACCAAGAAACTATTTGACAAAAATCAAAATCGAGCCCCCGGTTTTTAACTAGAAACTTGTCGTATTGGGGGAAATCCACAACAAGATGCACAACTGCCCCGGAATCGCTCCTAGAGGAATCCAATATATGACCGATTACCGGTAATTTTTCCACCTAACATTTTTTCCAAACATACCTACTGCCCATCTTCACCTCTAAGGGGGCTCACATAATTAATTGTTTTTATAACTAGTAATCAACGCTACCAGCACTAGTAGCTACATGTGTTTGCCCATGTAAAAGTGGGTGCGGGTATGGGACATCGACGGCTTCTATTTGTTGCGTATAGTTTGTGGTTTGATCGTTGCCTCTTCACAACACTAGTACATGCTTAGACACTTATACTTCAACAGTTCTTTTAGTATGCATTTTGTCATTCTCTGGTTCAGAGTCGTCGTTAAATAGGTAGGTTGCTTTGAGTGAGTCTACTAGTATTAGCCTGTTAACTTCTCAAGAAGCTCTCCCATATCTTATTCATCGCATCTAAAGAGGAAAATAAATAAGTAAGATATTCTAAATTTAATCAACTATTTGCTGCTTCTTTGCAACTTAGTATCTAACACGAAATTAACTCCGTATTTTTGCACTAAAAACACTTGGCGAACCCGCAAACTGAATTTATTACCATTTAGTCACTGATTTTGGCTTCAGTTGCTATACTTAGATTTCTTAGTGAAAAGCAGCAGCAACAACAACAACAACAACAACAAATCACTTTGACATAATTTATGGCCACAAAAAATATTTGCTACTTTTCCCGTGTTTGCACGTGTTTTACCACCTACTTTTTGCCACCTACATCACCGACACCGGTTCCAATAGACACATGTCGACATGTTTCACCCCCTCTCTCATACCCCTCAGCATACCCCACAAGTTCTCTCAACAACTGTTTATGTTGTTTACAAAGATGTTAACACATATTTTTGACGATAAAAATTCAACACCATTTCCATATCCAAAAGTTCATTTTGAGCATTGGCAGGAGAGTTGTAAGAAAAAACAAGAATCATTTGACTTTTCTAGACAAGCAAAGGCTGATTTCCAAACTGCCATTGGATTTTTGGGTTTATTAGCAGGTAATTTGGCGGGTATTTTGTGATGGCCTTAAAGCAAAGCCATAAATAATATTGTTGCTAAACATAATCACGGCCGGTCCAATGACATACAAACTCAATACTCAAACACAAAGCCAGAAAGCTGTAAGCAGAGACCTGTGCACCATTAGGCTACTTAATTATTTATTGAAGTCAAGCTATATAAATTATAGCCTTGTTTGTAACAAAATTTGTGTATAGTGCCAATTGCGAAACAAAAACAATTTATTCCAGGAAAGAAGGTAAAATATAAGCTTGAAGCAGATATTCGTATTTCAATTGCAAATAGGCGCGGGAGGTATACAGCTTGTCCTAAGATATGGACAGATTGAATTGCAAATTCCAAAACAATTACTTAACGGAATAATTGTTTATCTTAACGGGTGAGTTGGCGTGCCAAGCTGTAAGATTTCCCATGTTAGGGAGTACAATATCGTATCGTAGCAGCTGCTGCTTAAGTAAATAAACATGAACGGGAATTTTGATAGAATTAAATTTTAATTAAATTTATATTATTTTTAAGATGTGATTTTCTTGCTCTTCAAATGATTAAATTTAAGTTTCGTATTAAATATTATAAGAATTTAGTTCCTTATTTGATGGACTTAAGACGTATGATTAATATTAATGTGAATGATTAATATTCAACGTATGATTAATATTAATACGTATGATGAATATAACAACGTATGAGAGATATTAATAAAGATATAGATATAGATATAGATATAGATATAGATATAGATAAAGATAAAGATATAGATATAGATATAGATATAGATATAGATATAGATATAGATATAGATATAGATATAGATATAGATATAGATATAGATATAGATATAGATATAGATATAGATATAGATATAGATATAGATATAGATATAGATATAGATATAGATATAGATATAGATATAGATATAGATATAGATATAGATATAGATATAGATATAGATATAGATATAGATATAGATATAGATATAGATATAGATATAGATATAGATATAGATATAGATATAGATATAGATATAGATATAGATATAGATATAGATATAGATATAGATATAGATATAGATATAGATATAGATATAGATATAGATATAGATATAGATATAGATATAGATATAGATATAGATATAGATATAGATATAGATATAGATATAGATATAGATATAGATATAGATATAGATATAGATATAGATATAGATATAGATATAGATATAGATATAGATATAGATATAGATATAGATATAGATATAGATATAGATATAGATATAGATATAGATATAGATATAGATATAGATATAGATATAGATATAGATATAGATATAGATATAGATATAGATATAGATATAGATATAGATATAGATATAGATATAGATATAGATATAGATATAGATATAGATATAGATATAGATATAGATATAGATATAGATATAGATATAGATATAGATATAGATATAGATATAGATATAGATATAGATATAGATATAGATATAGATATAGATATAGATATAGATATAGATATAGATATAGATATAGATATAGATATAGATATAGATATAGATATAGATATAGATATAGATATAGATATAGATATAGATATTGATATTGCTATTGCTATTGCTATTGCTATTGCTATTGCTATTGCTATTGCTATTGCTATTGCTATTGCTATTGCTATTGCTATTGCTATTGCTATTGCTATTGCTATTGCTATTGCTATTGCTATTGCTATTGCTATTGCTATTGCTATTGCTATTGCTATTGCTATTGCTATTGCTATTGCTATTGCTATTGCTATTGCTATTGCTATTGCTATTGCTATTGCTATTGCTATTGCTATTGCTATTGCTATTGCTATTGCTATTGCTATTGCTATTGCTATTGCTATTGCTATTGCTATTGCTATTGCTATTGCTATTGCTATTGCTATTGCTATTGCTATTGCTATTGCTATTGCTATTGCTATTGCTATTGCTATTGCTATTGCTATTGCTATTGCTATTGCTATTGCTATTGCTATTGCTATTGCTATTGCTATTGCTATTGCTATTGCTATTGCTATTGCTATTGCTATTGCTATTGCTATTGCTATTGCTATTGCTATTGCTATTGCTATTGCTATTGCTATTGCTATTGCTATTGCTATTGCTATTGCTATTGCTATTGCTATTGCTATTGCTATTGCTATTGCTATTGCTATTGCTATTGCTATTGCTATTGCTATTGCTATTGCTATTGCTATTGCTATTGCTATTGCTATTGCTATTGCTATTGCTATTGCTATTGCTATTGCTATTGCTATTGCTATTGCTATTGCTATTGCTATTGCTATTGCTATTGCTATTGCTATTGCTATTGCTATTGCTATTGCTATTGCTATTGCTATTGCTATTGCTATTGCTATTGCTATTGCTATTGCTATTGCTATTGCTATTGCTATTGCTATTGCTATTGCTATTGCTATTGCTATTGCTATTGCTATTGCTATTGCTATTGCTATTGCTATTGCTATTGCTATTGCTATTGATATTGATATTGATATTGATATTGCTATTGCTATTGATATTGATATTGATATTGATATTGATATTGATATTGATATTGATATTGATATTGATATTGATATTGATATTGATATTGCTATTGCTATTGCTATTGCTATTGCTATTGCTATTGCTATTGCTATTGCTATTGCTATTGCTATTGCTATTGCTATTGCTATTGCTATTGCTATTGCTATTGATATTGATATTGATATTGATATTGATATTGATATTGATATTGATATTGATATTGATATTGATATTGATATTGATATTGATATTGATATTGATATTGATATTGATATTGATATTGATATTGATATTGATATTGATATTGATATTGATATTGATATTGATATTGATATTGATATTGATATTGATATTGATATTGATATTGATATTGATATTGATATTGATATTGATATTGATATTGATATTGATATTGATATTGATATTGATATTGATATTGATATTGATATTGATATTGATATTGATATTGATATTGATATTGATATTGATATTGATATTGATATTGATATTGATATTGATATTGATATTGATATTGATATTGATATTGATATTGATATTGATATTGATATTGATATTGATATTGATATTGATATTGATATTGATATTGATATTGATATTGATATTGATATTGATATTGATATTGATATTGATATTGATATTGATATTGATATTGATATTGATATTGATATTGATATTGATATTGATATTGATATTGATATTGATATTGATATTGATATTGATATTGATATTGATATTGATATTGATATTGATATTGATATTGATATTGATATTGATATTGATATTGATATTGATATTGATATTGATATTGATATTGATATTGATATTGATATTGATATTGATATTGATATTGATATTGATATTGATATTGATATTGATATTGATATTCTTTATATTCACAAAAGTTTGTTTTCTAAACATTTCTGTAATATATGTTTCTGTCAAATTTTAATCAATTTTAGGATTTGATTTGCTTGCTGTTGAAATGGTTACACAGTACAACACATGATTTTGTGACCCCATTTTGAGAACTGCACGTGAAAGTAGCCCTAAAAGGAAGAAGTTCTGCATCATTCGTTTTGTCAAGTTAATAATTTAATATCGATTTGTAGTTTGTAAGTACCGTATATTGTCACGTTTAAGGCTCTTTTGCGATATTGTTATATGGTTATAAGGCGTATGATTATCATAAGTAATAGTCAACGTAAATCTTACGCCATGGATTACAACATTTTTATTGTAACTGCTACAAAATAAACCCAGTTCAAAATCATTTAATGAAACTGTTGCTTATGTAGGTAAACGTTATACGAACAGATTAAAGGAATTGTAATTCTTATTTTTTTTTTCAATTTGTTTTAGCTAAATCGGACTAGTTCTCGAGTTATATCAAACAAAAGAGCCTAAAACGTGACAAATTCCCCTATAGGATACTTGGTAACTTCAAATCTATATAAAATTACTAGCTTTCCCGGCTTGCGTTGCATCACCCATACATACAATGAATCTTGTTATGAATTTAAACAATACAGGTAAAATCATCATAAGACGAACAAACACCCCATTTATGTGATTGTAGCTTTATCCCATTAGTCTGAGTGATTGTAACGCTTTAGTACCTTATTATACCTAAAAGTACGAATTTCAAAAGATACATTCGTAACGCACATCTTAAATGGACTGGTACTCCCTCTAATTCTATAGGAATCATCATCATATACGATTATAGATTTAGCCTTTTGATTTGGGTGATGGTACCAGTTTTATCCCCTTTCTGCCTGTTTACGCCTAAATGTTCGAATTTCTACAACTTCTTCTTTTGGCTCTCTAATTCTATAGGCAGCAATTCTATTTACATTTTCGTAACTTTACCTTTAGGCAGTTGGTCTGGATGATAGTACCATAATTTCTCAAAATTATTTCTCATCGCACAACTAACATATTAGCCGTTTAGTACCAGTTTATCACTTTCGGCATTTTTATTAATAAAAGGTAAGAATTTCGAAAACCACCCTTACTTCGATTTAATTCCATATGTAGCAAGCCCATAAAATTTATCATGATTATAGCATTAGCCGTTTGGTCTGGGCGAAAATAAAATTTGTATCTCCTTTTCGGTTTTTTTTTACCCAGAAATATCGGATATCACAAAAACCTTCAATCCACTTTGATAGCGAGCAAAAATCCATTCTTAGCTGACTTTTATTTGAAAAGGGGAACAACTACCCCAAATTTCATCTTCCTATTTACACCCAGTAAGCAATTTGAAATAAATGGATAAAGAAAATGTTATTACAATCGCTCTATTAATATGACTGACTAACAGTTTATCCAGTAGAGGCGTGGCACCGCCTATTTCCCAGAGATACATTATCCACCATGTACCAAATGCATTTTTTATTCTCTACCTTTAATGGCCTGTGAAATATGACCGATTAAAATTTTGGTTTGTGTAGGCGGTGCCACGCCCCTTTGTCTAATTATGTTTTTTATGTAACCGCTGACAGTGCTACACAGTGAAAATTTTGTTGCAATCTGTCCATTTATTTTACCGAGATAACGATTTTTCCAAAGGGGAGTGGCACCACCCATTTTCCAGCCAGACGTATTCCTCTTTGTATCAGTAACATTTGTAGCAAATCGCATCTTCATACCTCTAATGGCTATTAAGACATGACCGATTGAAATTTCGGTTTGTGTGGGCGGTGCCGGGCCGCGGCAGTGGCATAGTGGTTAGAACACGCAACTACCATGCGGGAGATCGCAGGTTCAAACCTGGCTCCAGTCATCTTTAAAAAAAGAAAAAAAGAAATAAAATTTTCTTTCATTGTCGGCTCCCCTCGAATGTTGTTTGACAGCAACTTCGCAGTATTAAGCGTCGATTCAATCGTCGTGTCTAGTAAGAGCTTCTCAAAACAATGACGTTCGCATTCGTCGATAAATAAGTAGGTGCCGTTAGTTGTGAATCTAAAAATAGAAAGCGTGTTAATTCACAACAACGCGAGAAGCTATCCCATACCTCATTCATGGGGTGCAAAGGGAAATTAAGTTTTTTTTAGTTTAGTGGGCGGTGCCACGCCCCTTTTTCTTATTTTGTTTTTATGTAGCCTATGATAGAGGCCCTGCGGACAGTACCTCACAGTGAAAATTTCATTACAATCCGTCTATTCATTCAGCTAGTATAACAATTTTTCAATAAGTGGCGTGGCACCGCCCATTTTTCAGCAAGACCTTATCCTTCTTATACCAGTAACATATGTAGCAAATCTCATCTTCATACCCCTAATGGCTCGGGCTATATGACTAACTTAAATTTCGATTTGTCTGGGCGGTGCCACGCCCCTTTTTCTGATTATGTTTTTATGTAGCCTATAGTAGAGGCCCTACGGATAGTACTACACATTTAAAATTTAATCGGTCCTTTTTTTTGCCCAGAAAACGATTTTTCAAAAGGGGCGTGGCACCGCCCATTTTCCAGCCAGACGTATTCCTCTTTGTATCAGTAACATTTGTAGCAAATCTCATCTTTATACCTTTAATGGCTATTAAGATATGACCGATTGAAATTTCGCATTGTGTGGGCGGTGCCACGCCCCTTTGTCTAATTTTGTTTTTATGTAGCCTATGATAGAGGCCCTGCGGACAGTACCTCACAGTGAAAATTTCATTACAATCGGTCTATTCATTCAGCCAGTATAACAAGTTTTCAATAAGGGGCGTGGCACCGCCCACTTTCCATAAACAAAATTTTTCTTTCTTATACGACCGATATACGTACTAAATCTCGACTTCGTACCTATAATGGTTTAAAAGATACAGCCATTTTCAAATTCCAGTTGTATGGGGCGGTGCCACGCCCATTTTACCCCCTTGCAGTCTGAATTTCCAAAAATCCCTTCTTAGTGCGCGCCTACGTCATAAAAGAAACCTACATTCCAAATTTTACGGTTCTAGCTTTAGCCGTTTGGTCTGGGGAGTGATCAGTCAGTCACCCAAGCCTTTTATATATATAGATTATGGCATGTAACTTGACAAAACGAGTGATGCAGAAATTCTTCCTTTTGGGACTACTTTCACGTGCAGTTCTCAGAATTGTGTCCCAAATCAATGAGCTGAGAAATGTTGGACTGTGTTAAATTTGAATTCCATATTTATATTGTTGAATAAATTTCCTTATTCGATGCAATTAAGACGTATGATTAATATTATAACGTATGATTAATATTACTTAGTATGACTCATACGTTGGTATGAGTGATATTGATTTCTTTACACATAAAATCCGCAAAAGTTTGCTTAAAATTTAAAAGTTTGTTTTTCTAAACTTGCAGCAATACATTTAACTGACAGAGTAGTTTCCACTTTTCCCCACAGCTCCAAACAATTTCCCCAATCATAGCCTTCAATATTATCAATATCCTTAAGTTTGATTACTATCTCCCGTTTTAAAAACACATTTTTTCGATTAGTTGTACATTTTGTTTCTTTCTGATGCCTTATCGCTCTTCTTTGCCATATTCGATTTTCCTTCTATCATGACTTGCGAAACTCCCCTCCCTAGGGAGTCTTGAGATTTGGCTGCTGTCGTAAAACAAAAGTAAATCTAAAAAAATACCATAAAATAAAATCAAAAACGCAAAATGACAGCGAAAAATAAAAACTTGTCATATCTGGCATTTGATGCTGTCGAAAATGTTCAACATTAACCTGGCCCCGAATATTGCGACATTAAAATCTCATGTTCTGTAGCAGTTTTTTTGTCGTTGTTGTTTTTTCTTTGTGTGAGTGTGTGTGTGTTTTCCTGAATGTTTTAAAGTAAACTGTTATACGCAAATGGCATAAAGTTTTGTTGACTGCGTACAGTAGTAACTTTGGCATTTCAGTTGTTTGTTGAATTAACAACAACAAAAGAAGTTGTAAAAATCTCAAATTTAATGTTGTTGTTTGAAAAGTTTTCTTTTTATTATCAGCTTAAATAACACCGAAAAAATATCAAAGGCAAATTTCAAGCAAATACAGCAAACGGGAAATAGATGATTATCTGGTAGTAAGTAAAAGGAGACACCCTACTTGAAGAGGTCAGGGCTTGACGAATTTAGATATTGTCTAGAATAAAAAGATTAGTTATTTTTAGTAAAAAAAAACTAGTATGACTAATTCAGTACCTAAACTAGTACTTCAGGCTAGTGTAAAGCGGTCTAGCGTCTTAAATACGTCATTTTTCACAAATATTTACATTAACATCTGTACAAAATTCAAATGGTACAGAAATTAAAGTCTCAAGATTTTTCTCACAAGCTTCGGTATACTAAAGAAGTGCTAGAGAGGTTCGCCATCTTATGTAGGAATTTTTGCACACTTCAACCTTTTTGGGTATATAGAAGTTCAAACATTTAGATATTAGAGTGGCACTAATCCTAAACTGAAGCTTTAAAATCCCCATGAATTCATCTGAAATTACCGTATGGGCACATATTCAGCAACAGGCTTTATTGGTCCATATCTTTATGAAGATCAAAGAGGACATGCTAATACAGACAATGAATACAGAGCGGTATATAAAACACGAATGTGTTTTAAGTAGGTTTGGGGGCAACATGTCAAACCGTGAATGACAAATTGATCTCAGACTTATCCCCTATGCAGTTTTTACTTTGTGGATGTCTTAAAAGTAAAATCTTCAACAACCAGTTTTCAACTGGTAAAAACCAGATCACACTATACACCGAGATCTGTTGGTTTATCGTGATTGTAAGTTAGAAAGATAGGGGAGAAGAAAGAAGGAAAGAATTGAGATACAGAGAAGGAAGAGAAAATTGTGTTAAAAACAATTTTTGTCTTGACCCATGGAAAGAATCGCAATGAACGTAGGTCTTCTATGTAACTCTCGTCCAAGTAGATGGCTAGGAACATCTACTGGCTAGAGCGGGACAGCTACAAAGAAGATGTTTCATCGTAGCGGACTTCTCCTTGCCCTCACACACACGGCAGTAGTCCGGTTATGGATCCATCCCATTTGTCTGTCAGGTGCTTGATAATGCGGACTTCTCCTTGCCCTCACACACACGGCAGTAGTCCGGTTATGTATCCATCCCATTTGTCTGTCAGGTGCTTGATAATGCAATGGCTTGTTAGAATTCCACAGGCCAGAGTCAGGTCTCACTTGCACAGGCCAACCATATACGCCGATCGGCTGCATTCAAGCCACAGCAATCTAGCAGTTATGCAGTCGGGTCTGGAGTTCCCACGTCTGTTGGCTGTTTTCAACATCCAATCCTCTACTAAGCCAAAAAGGTTACAAATTGGTGGGTAAACATCTTCCAGCGAGGAAAATTTTACACATTTAGGCTCTTTTGTTTGAACTTTAATGTTGTATGGTACTGTGATAAGAATGATGTAATTTTTTAAGAGTAATATGCCTATTTGTGAATTTCATAAAAAAGGTGTGTTACTTGATCTTGATGACTTTGGTCCGCCCAGTATATTTTAGTACTAAAAAAGTACGTTCTGCATACAATGAAAGTTCTTTTGTATGTTAATGATGTATTTTTATGGAACAACAAAAGTACTTTCTGATACAATTACAATACTTTTTGTTACAAAAGAAGTATATTTGGTATATTGCATTTGTTAGCACACAAGATGTAGTTTTTGGTATATTTAAAGTACCTTTTGGTATAATACAATAACCTGGTGGTACACTAAAAGTACTTGCTAGTATACTAGAAGTACTCTTTTGTATAATGAATTAAAGTACTTGTTGGTTCATTGGAAGCAGTTTTTGGTATAATGTAAGTACATTTTGGTATAATAAAAATACTTATTGGTACATTCGAAGTATCTGTTGGTAAAATATATTTAAGTTTTGAGACATTTAAAACATTTCTTGGTAAAATTAAGGTATTTTTGGTACAATAAAAGTACTGTTTTGTAAATTAAAAGTAATCTATATATGATGAATTTCATGGCAAAACCGATATTCATTGAACCCGACCCTCTCAGATTTTAATGAAATTTTGCCTACAGCTAGATTTTACCTATAGAAACACAACCACATTCTTAGAAATTGCATTTTTGAAAATATGTGGGCGTGGCAAGGTATCGAAATATTTGAAAAATTATGGTAATAGATACTTTTAAGCTGCGATTACTATGGAATGACTCAACCCATTCGAAAGATCTTGGTGCCATTAGAAAGGTATATAAGTCAGCTTTCGAAAACATACACTGTAAAAATTTTATATTACACTGAAAAAATTTGTTTGCCAAAAATAAAAGTTTAAACTTGGAAAACGCTTCGAAGATGAGGTCTTTTTTTTCCAAAAAAAAATATTTTTAGATAGGCCTATTTAATATTTATAACATATCTAAAAACTAAAATGGGGTTTTTCTTATTTTTTTTTTTTTTTTAAATTTTTAAGTAAATGCACCTCACCAGCTTCCAGCCTCATTTCTAAAAATGAGGTTATGTTTCTGTAGGTAAAATGTAGCTGTATGCATAATTTCATTAAAATCTGAGCGGGTCGGGTTCAAAATGTCCCCTTTTTATAGGTTTTGATATAAAATTCATCATATATAAAAAAAGAAATTTGGAATGTAGGTTCCTTTTATGACATAGGTGCGCACTAAGAAGTGATTTTTAGAAATTCGGACTTCAATGCAAAATGGGTGTGGCACCGCCTCATACAACTTGAATTTTGAAATGGCTATATCTTTTAAACTATTATGGGTACGAAGTCGATATGTGGTACGTATATCGGTCGTATAAGAAAAAATACTTTGTTTGTGAAAAGTGGGCGATGCCACGCCCCTTTTAATTAAATTGTTATATAGGCCTAATAAACAGACCGATTGCAATTATATTTTCTTCGTTTGATACTGTCCATAGGGTCTCTATCACAGGCTATATAAAAACATAGTTAGACAATTGGGCGTGGCAGCGCCCACACAAACTGAAATTTCAATCGCTCATATCTCACGAGCCATTAGAGGACTGAAGTTGAGATTTGCTACATATATTACTGGTACAGGGATGATTGCGTCTCGCTGGGAAACGGGCGGTGCCACGACCCTTTTAAAAAATCGTAATCTTGGCGAAATAAATGGACCGATATCAATAAAAAATTTTACTGTGTAGTACTATTCGTAGGGCCTCTATCATAGGTCACATGAAAACTTAATAAGACAAAGGGGGTGGCACCGCCCACATAAACCAAATTTCAATCGTTCATATTTTAAAAGCCGTGCAAGGTATGAAGAAGAGATTTCCTACATACATATGTAAATGGACATAGGGGATTATGTCTCACAGGAAAATGGGAGGTGGCACGCCCCTTTAAGAAAAAAAGTTATATCGGTGATATTAATAGAACGGTTGTAATAACATTTTTATAATCTATATATTTAAAATAGCTTACTGGCTGTAGACAGGATGATTGAATTTTCCAGTAAAAGTCAGCTAAGAATGGATTTTCTGAAATTCTAACTTTTAGGTCTAAAACTTACCAACAAGGAATAGAAGTTATACCATCACCCAGACCAATCGGCTTATGCAAAATTTATATGGAAATGCTCACAATCAAATTGGATTGGTTACTTTTTTGAAATTCGATATTTCTGGGTAAAAAAATGGGGATACAAATTTTGCTATCGCCCAGACCAAACTGTTAATGATGGAATCATAATAATTTATATTGTCTTGCAGCTAAGTAAATATTTTAGCTGTGCTATGTTTACAGAAGTGGTACTATCTCCCAGACCAAATGCTTAAAGCATTTGCTCCCTATAGTAATTCGAACATTAAGGAGTAAAAAAGCCGAATAGGGTTAAAACTGGTACCATCACCAAGACCAAACGGCTAATGCTATAATCGTATATGGGCATGCTTCCTAACCATTTTAGTTGTGCGATACGAATGATGTTTTTTAAATTGCGGTACAATAACTCAGACCAATGGGATAAAGCTTCCATCACATAAATGGGGTATTCGTTCTTATTATGAAGCGTTTGCATTTTACCTGTATTGCTTAAATTCATAAGTAGATTCATTGTAAGTAAGGGTGAAGCAACGAGAGCTGGAAAAACTAGTTTTTGATATAATACAATACTTTTTTATATAGTGTACAATAAAGGTTTTTTTCGTACAATAAACGTATTTATTTTTGGTACTCTAGAAGTACTTTTTGGTGTAATATAAGTACTGTGTGGTATAAAAAAATTTCTTTTTAATATAATAATAGTATTGTTTTATACGATAAGAGTACTTTTAGCGGTAATATATGTACTGTTTGTTACAATTAAAGTACTTTTTAGCTCGAATAGAAATACTTTTTTGCACAATAAAAGTACTTTTTGATACTTTTTGCCACAATAAAAGAACCTTTGGTGCACTTATATTGCATAATAAACGTACTTTCTGATACATTAAAAGTACTTGTTGCTACAAAATAAATAGTACTTACTTACTTAAAATAGTACATTACTTTTTGGTACAATCAAGGAATCAAGTATAAGCGTACTAAATTTTATATTTTTACCACAAAACCCATTTGTGTCACGCCACTTCCCCTACTGATCGAGAATTAAAATTTAGTAGGTATATTTATATCTGTAGTACTAAGTACTATGTGTCGCTCTAGAGCTAAAACTATATTTACAGGCCCACTTATACAAAAAATACATTTGCCGATTCCGCCCAATAATCAAACTAAAAACTTTGTTCCGTATATTCACACCTGCAGCGTTAAATCTTTTTTGTGGAATATTATTTCTCTGGGCCTAAAAATGCATTTTAAATTCCCCGCACCCTTTGGGAGGAGTTCTATCTTTACTTCTCGAAATAAGTCCACTCCAGCGCCAAAACTACATTGTAAATTTCACTTAAATTGGCCCATTCGGTCAATTTTTTGGTTTGAATCCACCACAGCGCCACCTACTGGGTACATTTGTACATACAATTTCTTCTGATGATCAAACCAATATACATTCAAAATTTTACGGAAATTTGTCCATTCATTCAAATTAACGATATAAATTCACCCCAGCGCCACCAACCGAGTCCATTTGTACACACAGATTTTTCCCACGATCAAACAAACATACATTCTGAATTTCAGTTTAATTGGTCTATCCATTCAAAAAAATCCATCTGGTGAGGATTTTTTTCTTTACAAATCAACTCCTGAAAATTTTGAATCGTATAAAAAAATCATCCAAATCGCTCCAGCCATTTTCACATAATGTAGTTATCAGTAAAGTGTCCCTCATGGCATCTCACACAATAACCACTGTATGATTCTCAAACATGACGACCATGGCAGAATAGTTAGAACATTCGACCTCTGTCACTGCCTTCTTCATATACATTTCATTCATACATTTTTTTTATATGCGGTTGCTCTTCGCTTTCGACAACGGAATGTCTAGTAAAAGCTTCTCCAACAGCTAACATTCGGATTCGTCTCTAAACTGTCAGAATATCAGACTGTCAGCTGATGAATAGTTCAAAACTTGACATACCATACGTATTTCTTTAAATGCTTTTTCGTCCTCCCATATCTTTTTCATGGTTTACAATTATATGAGTCCAAATTTTTCATATAAATCCATAAAATTTCATTGCACCCCCTTTCCCAGTCTATAGTCAGTTTTAAATCTATAACATAATACTCCCACTTCCCACTGTAGGGTGTTGTTCTATGAAAAACTTTTTCAATTTCGCTACAGAAATGATATTCATTGTTTATCTTAGCAGATTGGCAAACAGGAGGGGGAGGGGTTGAATGTTGTGTTTTCTTGTCTATCGGAAGTAACTTTTTCCTCTCTGTGTTTAACAACTGAATCAGCCACATTGGAACAATAGAGAATTGTATATTTATTTGATATTGTATATCGACATATGCAGGAATGTCAGTGTGTGTGTGTGTGAGAGAGTAGTACCCACATCAGATTAAACGGACTGTTTGTTTTTGTATAGAGTTTTTTAACTCCTCGGTTGCAAATTGTTTGCTTCGACTACTGACAAACTGAGGGTAGAGTTCATACACACACCCACACGAAGTCAATCAGCGACGACATCGAAATGTGTATCGCTATGTTTAACCGTATTTGCGCGTGCTAAAAATTTGCACTATTTTCCCTTTAGTTCATCAGCTTTTGGTGGAGAATCGTATACATCCTTTGTAGACATTGGTAGGGGGTTGTGTTCCGTTCCATTTTTGCGTTTTTTTTCTTTTCTTATATGCGGGCAAGGGCAATGACTTTGATTGTTTTCTCTGTGAAAATTAAAACGTGTTCAATGTGTGATGTTGGCGTGTGGCTGGAAAAGTTGTCAGTCACTTATTCGGTGCTCGGAAATATTATGGTAACTTTTTGAGACTGAAAAGAACAAAGGAATGATGGCGATAAGGCAAATAAGGAGTTTTTTTTATTTAATTCAAACACTATTGAAACATTTGTGCAGGCAGCTATAGGAATTTCAGTTATATCTTTAATATTAAATTACAAAGGGAGCAAATGAAGCAAATTTTTTACTTTAACATTTGTTCTCTAGTTTTTACAGTTATATCAGAGTCTTAACAAATAACTTAAGGCTTGGTTGATAAGCAGAGCAATTCTGATGATTTAGCTGAAAACATAGCCAGAGGACGAATATATTACTGTGTCTACATAAACCGTTTTGTTCATAATATTTGCAGCTATTTAATATTAAACGAAATTTTATATTAATCATTCGCCAAAGGTTACGTATTAAATTAAAATAAGTATACGTACATTATATTACGTATACGCATTACAATATGTATACGCCATTAAAATAAGTATACGTACTGTTTCCAAAATTTAAAGATTTTTGTTTTATATGACAACGAATTTGTTTAATTTTGTCAATTGTTTCAATCACAAAAACACACAAAATATTACAAAAAATAATCAAAAACATTATTTTTAAGAACTTCTTTAATTTGTCTTCCCTTTAACATTCAAAACAATACTAGTAATAATGCATTTTAATGCATTTTCTTTGTACAAAATAAACGAAGTGAATGAAAACATTAAAGAGAGCGCATAATACAATCAAATCTGGAAAACGTAATAAAATTGAAAGAGAAAACAATAAACAACAGCCACGACAGCATAAAAGTGAACTTTTCGCATTAAGGCGAGAGATGAAAACAACCACAACAACAAACAATTCTTGAAGTATAACGAAAGCAACAAAACCATCAAAAGTCTAGAGGAAATGAAGAAGCAACACGAAAGTGCACGGCGTAATGTTAAACCACAATGATGATAATGAAATCAGAATTTTGATGGTAAAAATGAAATAAATAAGTTCCATAAATTTTCAGAAGAATTCAAAAAAATGCTGAGATTGTGCAATGAAAATTGAGTGAGGTCAAATTTAATAGATTGCTATTTGAAACGATATTGCATAAAAAGGTGAATTGAGAAGTCGAAATATCTAATTTTTCTTCTTATAAGATGGCAGCAACTGAAGGAAAGAATTCCAAGCGCTTCGGCAATATGGAAAATATTACAAATATTAAAAATATTACAAATAATAAAATTATTAAGAATATTAAAAATACCAATATATTAAAAATACTAAAAATATGAAAAATATTAATAGTATTAAAAATATTAAAAGTATTGAAAATATTAAAAATGTTAAAAATATTAAATATATTAAAAATATGAAAAATATTAATAATATTAAAAATATTAAAAATATTAAAAATATTAAAAATATTGAAAATATTAAAAATATTAAAAATATTAAAAATATTAAAAATATTAAAAATATTAAAAATATTAAAAATATTAAAAATATTAAAAATATTAAAAATATTAAAAATATTAAAAATATTAAAAATATTAAAAATATTAAAAAATATTAAACCTAAAACAAATTAAAATATCAATAATATTAAATATTAAATTTTAAAAAATGTTATAAAAAAATATTAAAAATTTTTAAAATATTAAAAATATTAAAAATCCTAAAAATATTACAAATATTCGTAATATTAAAAAAAAAAATTTTAAAAATTTAAAATATAAACAATATTAGAAATATGTCTTTATCTTTTTCCACTTCTCATTATATCGTTCCATTACAGAAGGCGCAACCTTTCGCTGCCCTTTACTTAAAAAATATAGTTTAAACAAGTTATAGTAAAACTACCGTATTACGAATGCAAACAAAAACTACATATTCAAGCATTTAAATTTATTGTTAACAATATTACTTTGAATCCCTTTAGTACAAAACATTCCGCCCTTAAACACTTTTTTAATGTATACTTGCAACGCAACACAACGTTTTAATGGACATTCGTTCACATTTATTTTGTGGTATTATGTATGAGGTTTATTTTTTAAAATGTTATTTATTTTTATTACTTTATTACTTTGTATTATTTTTGTGCACTCTCACATACGCGTACACTCACGAGCACACACACACATATACACATTATACACCAAGAAGATGACTATAAATTTATCAAATAATGAATGACTTATATGCCATACGACGTGCATATGTGTGCGTGTGTGTTAGTAATAAGTAACATTTATTTAATGTCGTATATCATGTCTCTGTGCTTTGGTTACTGTTGTTGCTCTCTACTATCACCCCTGCTTTCCCCTGTGCAATTGATGTTCTCTCAACTGTTTTAAACTTGTTACTGTATCAGTGGGCCATGTTTTAAATTTGTACACGCCACACCCTTAGACACACATATATGCATATGCATACATACAAGCTGCACTTTAATATATATATTTGTATGCATAACGTTTCTTGTCTCACGTATTTACATATAGTGTGCTGTAGTTTAGTATTTATATGCATTGGGTTGTGTCACATGTATCGACATATATTCTAATATAATTATGTGCATAAACGCAATCATATATGTGCTGTGTTTTAAGTGTTTCTATAACGCAGTCACACGTTCGGAAGGCAACATCTGTTGCATATAGTGTGTTATTAAGAGATGTCAGTGAAGAAAACCTCAGCACTGCATTACAGTCATCATTAGAAAAAAATTAATGTGAAAACTTGCATGTTTAAGAGTTATATTTTTATATAAGAAATTTTCTTCATAAAGAGAGTGATATGCTTTTATTTGTTGGACGGCTAAGGCCAATAAATGTAGTGGAATGCTTAAGGTATTATACGATAGTGGACAATGCGTTAGGATTAGGATTGAATTAACATTAAAAAGAAAAATTTGCTCCATTTTGAAAATCATCATAGCCATTGAAATGCCCATCACTATGGTTGTTAGGTGCCAATAACAGAATGTTATCACAGAGCTATAATATAAAGAGTTATCAAGATTCCGGGATGTTCAATGTTGTGTCAAAAGTTGCCTGAAAAATGAAGCGCTAGTGAACTTTTACTTGATAAAAAGTGTACTTTTGCGATCTTTTGTTCTACTGAAATTGGTAAAACAGTCGCCAATTAACCCTTTTTCTCTCTGTTATCTCGATGTAGTTCGCAGACCCGTAAGATGTAATTAACGGAGCTCTGATAGGTAAGGCGATGTTACACATTTAAAGAGGCAAGTGGTTTACATTTTTGTTGTCACTTCACTGCGCTATCAAACAGTTGTCCACACCATGTTAGCAATTATTTGTGATTTGTCATAGAGTGAGACAGAGAGAGAGAGAGAGAGAAAAAAAACCATGATCAGCAAGTGATCGGTGGTTCTCATTCACAATCATACATATGCACTAGAGTCTAGTGACTAGACCCCTGCAATGGTACGCCACACCATGTTAGCAATAATATGTTAGCTATAATAGAGAGGCGGAAAGTAAACGAGAGAGAGAGAGAGAGAGAAGAACTCATAATCAACAAGTGATTAGTAGTGGCTCTTATTCACAATCGCAAATACATATAAACTAGACCCCTTCGCCGGATATACGTAGCGAACGAAAAATCTAGCTAGCCTCATCCGTTGCATGTGATAAGAACTGCAAAAAGATAACAGCAGAACTACACTGCAGTCCATAAATGTCAGACTGCCTGCAACGAATATATGAGTAATGTTCAGTAATTGCATATAATTTTTTTTCTTTGAGAACAACTAATAATGTTTAGTTATCAGTATGAATGTGAATATGGAAAAAATGTTTTAAGGGTACAAAAAAGTACTTTTTGGTACAATAAAAGTACTATTTGGTTATAATGAAAGTACACATTGGTTACACTTAAAGTACTTTTTGATATATTAAAGGTACTGTTTGGTAAAATAAAAGTACTTTTTGGTAAAATAAACGTATTTTTTAGGTACATTTAAAGGACTTTCTAGTACTTTAAAATTATAGTATTATCGGTTCGCGATGGTCCCAAATAAAGGGCTGGCTCGCGAGCCAGCTCGAGAGCCCATTTGCAATTCTGTGGCTCTTGGTTACTTTTATTGACCCAAAAACACTTTTCTGTTGCACAAAGTACTTTTTTTCTGTACCAGTGTACGTTTTTGTACCAAATAGTACTTTTAATGTACTTTTCTACACAAAGTACTTTTTTTGCAACAAATTACTTTTTATGTCAAAATGTACTTTTATTGGCCCAAAAACACTTCTGTTGCACAAAGTACTTTTTTTGTACCAGAGTACTTTTTGTACCAAAAAGTACTTCTAATGTACTTTTCGGCACAAAGTACTTTCTTCTGTACCAAAGTAATTTTTTATGTTAAAATGTACTTTTGTTGGCCCAAAAACACTTCTAAGTTGCACAAAGTACTCTTTTGTACCAGAGTACTTTTTTGTACCAAGTAGTACTTTTAATGTACTTTTCGGCACAAAATCACTTTTTTTTGTACCAAAGTACTTTTTGTGCCAAAAGTACTAATATTGGCCTAAAGCACTTTTTTGTTCATAGTAGTACTTTTAATGTACTCTTCGGCACAGAGTACTTTTTTTTTTGCAAAAAAGTACTTATTTATGCCAAAATATACTTTTATTGGCCCAAGAACACTTTTCTGTTGCACAAAGTACTTTTTTTCTGTACCGGTGTACTTTTTTGTACCAAATAGTACTTTTAAGGTACTTTTCGGCACACAGTACTTTTTTTGTACCAAAGTACTTTTATTGGCCCAAAAACACTTTTTTGTTGCACAAAGTACTTTTTTTTGCACCAGTACAATAAAAGTACTTTTTGGTACAAAAAAGTAGTCTGGTACAAAAAAAGTACTTTGTGCAACAGAAAAGTGTTTTTGGGCTAAGAAAAGTACATTTTGGCATAAATGAGTAAATTTTTGCAAAAAAAAAGTACTTTTTGGCATAAAATATTACTTTGGTACAGAAGAAAGTGCTTTGTACCAAAAAGTACTATGTAAAAAAAAGTACAATAAAATTACTTTCTTGGGTTCTTGGCTCGCGATCTAAGAGCCAATTTTCAGGAAATGAGCAGCTCGCGAGCGAGCCCTGTTTTTAATACAATAAAAATACGTTTTGGGTATAATAAAAGTACTTCTTCGGTAGAAGGAAAGTACCTTTTTGTACAATAAAAGTATTATTTATAATTATTATTTTTGGTACTAAATTAGGACTCTTTAGGTACAAAATAACTTGTTTGTACAATGAAATTAAATTTGGTACACTAAAAGTACTTTTAGGTGCAATGAAAATACTTTTTGGTACAAATAATGGTACTTGCTGGGTACAAAAAAGTACTTCTTGTAAATAATAAAACACTTGTGCTTTATTAAAAAGAACATATTTTTTTTACAATAAAAGTACTTTTCATTACATTCAAATTACTCCTTGAAATAATAAAGGTACTTTTTGTACACTAACAGTACTATTTGAAAGTACTTTTCAGGACATTAAAATTACTTTTGCTTAAAAAAAGTACTTTTTGGTATACTAAAATAACTTTTCGGTATACTAAAAGTACGTTTAGTGTACAATAAAAATACATTTTTGTGTAACAAATGCAATTTTTGGGCACAATAAAATTACTTTTTGCAACTTGGAAGTATTTTTTGGTACATTGATGTTACTTTTTGGTACAATAAAAGTACTTTTTCGTACAATAAAATAACCTTTTGTTGCACTAGAAGTACTTTTTGGTACAATAAGAGTATTTCGTAATACAATAAAGGTACATTTTGGTACAATAAAAGTAGTTTTTTAAGTATAATAAAAGTACTTTATGCTACACAAGAAATCCTTTTTGGTATGATAAAATAACGTTTTGGTGCAGTATTGGTACTTTTTGGTCACAGAAAAGTACTTTTTGATACAATAAATTACTTTTTGTCCTATAAAAGCACTATTTTCTAACATGAAAATATTTTTCAGTGCATTAAAATAACATTTTGTACAATACAAGTAATTTTTTTGTAAAATAAAAGTACTTATTGGTACACTAGAATTACTTTTTGGGTCAAAGACAGTACCTTTTGGTGTAATAAAAGTACTTTTCTTAGGAACAACAGTACTTCTTGGTACATTAAAAGTACTTTTTGATACAATTAAAGAACTGTTTAATATAATAAAAGTACTTTTTTGTATAAAAAGTACTTTTTTTTATCTACTATAAACACTATATGCTATCTTGAGAGTACTTTTTGCTACCAGAAAAGTACATTAAAATTAATTTTTGGTACTCTAAACGTACATTTATTTGGTAACGACACTTTCGTCAACTCTCTTGTGGAATACGAATAAAGAATTTTATGCCATCACTGAACAGCGAGTATCAGGGCATATAAGCGGTGGCGGACGGCGACTATATAAACAGACCGATAACACAGCTGTGATTCTCTTCTTTATTCGTTTTGTTGTTTACACTCTTCGTTAACAAAGTGCTATAGCGAGTACATCAGACACTCACGAAACCGAATATACTCATGCCGGGCTCTTATATACATACATTTGAGATAACGATTTTTCTTTTGTCTGCTCTAAGTGAGAAAAGTGAACTTTTGTGTGTGATGTCATTGTTGTGAAATTATGAGTAAGCGTAGTGACGCTGAGAGCAATGCAAATAGCTATAAATGAATGGAAATATGTACGAGGGCAATATGTAAACGACGTGATATTTGTAACTTTATTCAAAGGTGTAACCAATGATTGTATATTTATTTCTTTTACAATTTTTTATTATTATCTTTAAAAATGTATTCGTTTAAAGTAAAAACGAACGCAATTGGAAAGTAAACTTCAAACATAAAATGCGGCCGGATTACATTTTTGTAGTCGCCACTGCAAAACTTTATAAATCGACCCACGGAACTAGTACCTTATCCATTATATACTCTATATTAAGTCCCGGCGTCTAACTAGTTCCTATTATCAAAACTGAAGAAATGGTTCGGCAGTAATGTGTTTGGTTGGATTTCGACCACTGCGTATCAATTCGCTCTCGTATGCCAATTACGAGCTGATGCATTAACAACAGTATGAGACAGTATTTTACATATACATAGTATTAAAGTGTTATTTGCTTTGTTTGTTCCCATTTTGTCTCACAAACAAAATTAGGGTGTTGACCAGACTCTTGCAAGAATGCGTTTATTGAGTGTTAGAATGTTTTTGCACATTTGCTTCTATTTTTTCCGTTTTTTAATACAACAGCAATATTGTGGATATTATATTTGTCTCTTTGCTAAAGAGAGTGTAGAGAACAATCCGAGTTTGTGGTTGTATCGTTCATGTTGAAAAGAGTTTGCAAGTAGCAAGACGCCGGACAACGTACTATCAACCAAAAATTTTATACTTTTATACGATATATTTTTATTTAATATCTGGAACCGGTTCATCAAAAAAAACAGTTGCTATGTGGACAATTTTTTAAACGGGTTTTGTTATTTCTTGAAAATTTAATCTTCATAAACCGGTTCCCAAAAACCGGATTGAGATACCGGTTTTTTTAGGTTGACAAAACTGTGAAACTGAATTAACCACATTTAACCCGTTGTTTAAATAACTGTATATTATGCTATGAAATCATCCATTTTATAAAAACCGATTCACAAACCCGATACTGTGTTTTTTGTTAAAGTCGACCAAGTAATAAATCTTAGTCTATACATAAAAATTTTATAAAAAAAACAATTCTAAACAATAATTTTCATAACTGGTATTTAACATTTTCTTTCAACCCAGTTGCCAAAAACCGGGTTTGTGAAACAGTGGAATATTATAGGTTATTTTCTTATTGTAGTTTAACGTGTTTGAAAACTGTTTAATTTTTTAATTGTGAATCTTAGTAAATGCAAAAATTCGATTATGGGTGACGGTTTTGGATGCGTAAGACTTAAACCCGGGTGTTCTAATATCCCGTATTTGAACTCACCTATTTGTAGATACCACATTAGTCGCATTTTCGGACCGGGTTTTAAATTTTCATGATATAGAACCGGTTTTGTTAATAAAAATTAAAAATACAATTTGAACTTTTCTCTTGTAAGCAATCTTAATTTATGCAAAAACGTATATTTCGGGAAACGGGTTAAAAACACGGATCTGAATCCGTAAGTTTTAAAACCGGATTTTTTAATATCCTGTATTTGAACTCATCTATTTGAACACTAAATTGCAAAAAACCGGTTTTCTATTTTCGCGCATTTAAACTTTTCTTTTGTAAGAAGTCTTAATTTGTGCAAAAACTCGATTTTGGGAAACGGCTTTCAGAATCACGGATTTCAATCCATAAGTTTTTAAACCGGGTTTTTTAATATCCAATATCTGAACTCATCTTTTTTTAGCAACCACATTACACGGATTTTCGGACCGATTTTATATTTTTCATAAACCGGTTATCCAAAACCAGAATTTAGAACCGGTTTTTTTTAATAAAAAATAGAAACCGGTTCACACAAACCGGGTTTTAACCTTTTTTTTTAACTTACGGAGCTTAATCAGAAAAACCATTAGAACACAAAATTGTAAAAATCCGATTTTATGTTTAGGCACATTTGATCTTATCTCTTGTAGAAAACTACCTTAACTGAATTTAAGAACCCGGTTTTTATCGACGTGGACAAAATTATGAAACCAGTTCTAAGAATCCGATGTTAAATCAACATGTTTTGAGCCGATAATTAAAATTACCCAATTGCGATTGTTGAAGATCAGTTTAAATAAGCGGTTCTAAATTGAATTTTTTAGAATTGGTTTTTAAAATTAACCGTTATTTAGGCTCATTGTTATGTAGGAACTGATTACCAAAAACCGGATCTACAAATTGTAGAACTTTACTTATTCATAAAAACGGGTTTGGAACCGGTTTTAAAAACCAATTCGATATGGAAATTTTAACAGCCGCTTTTCGAATAAACTTCCATAAAATTTATATTTTTTTTAAAACCGCTTCCATGAAACCGCTTTTAAGACCCGTATTTTAACGACGCTAACAAAATTTTGGAAATTATTCGGGGACCGGTTTTTAAAATATTGATTGTAAATAAAACGGTTTATAACCGCTTGTTCAACGTACCCGTGTTTTAAACATATAATTTTAAAGAAACCGGACAAAAAAACGGTTTCATACACCCGAATTTTATATTTGGATTTTTAATTAATTGTGATTTTAACATTTATGTTTTTTTGAAACCTGTTCCCAGAAACCTGTTTTAAAACCGGTTATTTGTGGGGTTTATGACATAGTATTTTTCCCACGTCAACAAAATTGTGGAATTTATTATATATACAAATAACTATTATATTAAACTGATCGTTCGAAACCGGTTTTCAAACCCAGGATTTAAAACCGGGTTATTCTTAACCACATTGAAAATATTTTGGAACTTAACTTATACATAATAAAATCAGTTTGGGTATCAGTTTTCAAACAACTGGTTCTTAACAAGAACTTTCATAATGAGCTTTCGACTTTACCGTATATTGAACCTATCAGCGTAGTAACCGGATCTCAAAAAGCCGTTAATTTGTATATAAAAACAGATATGGGAACTGGTTTCAAAAAAAAAAATCAAATATTTCGCACACAAATTTTATAATCGGATCCTTTAAGTACCCATATTTTAAACTTATCATGTAAGTAACCGGTTACCCAAAACCGGGATTATAAACCGGTTTTTTTTTATCGACGTAGACAAATCTTGAAGATCTTAAATAATACAATGCACCCAAATTTTCATAATCTGTTCTTTAATTTGGGACCGTCCGTGGCATAGTGGTTAGAACACGCGACTACCATGCGGGAGATCGCAGATTCAAACCTGGCTCCAGTCATCTTAAAAAAATTGTTCTTTCATTGTCGCCTCCCCTCGAATGTTGTTGACATCAACTTCGCAGTATTAAGTGTCTAGTAAGAGCTTCTCAAACAGTGACGTTCGCATTCGTCGATAAACAAGTAGGTGCAGTTAGTTGTGCATATACAAATATAAAGCGTGTTAATACACAACAACGCGAGAAGCTATCCCATACCTCATTCATGGGGTGCAAGGGAAATTAAGTAAGTAAGTAAGTTCTTTAAATTACCCATATTTTTAACATATCATTTATGTAAAAGGAAACAGGTTTTCAAAAACCAGATTTTTAATCCAATTTTTTAATCTTCGTAGAAAAATATTATTAATGTTTATTAAAAATTTAAAAATATTATTCTACACACAAAATTTTCGATTGTTTAAATTACTCGAATTTTTTAATAACTATTTTTTAGAATCATATTTTCAAAAAAAAATTCTTCTAAAAAATTCACTATTAACTGAAAATTTCTAAACCTAGTATTCAATTAACATTATATCTTTTTAAAACCCTGTTATCAGAACCCGGGTTTTCGAACCGGTTTTGATAAAAAGAAAACGTCGCCATAACTTAATTAATTCATAAAAATGTGTTTGGGAACCGGTTTCTTCATATGCTATACAAATTGTTCTTCAGTTGAGTTTATCGTTTTTTTTGAAACCGGTTCGCAAAATCAATTTTTGGGTATATATATCCAATAAGTGTAATTTTTGGACAAATTGTAAAGTTTAAGAAAAAGTATTATACAATAACATTATATCTTTTTAAAATCCGATTTTAAAACCCGGGTTTTGAACCGGTTTCGATAAAAAAATCGTCGCCAAAACTTAATAAATACATGAAGACATGTTTTAGAACCGGTCTCAACATCCGCGATAAGTCAAATTTATCGTTTTTTAAAAACCATTATTATTCATTGTATTTTTTGAAAAATTTTTAAGTTTAAGAAAAAGTATTTTAAAAACCGGTTGAGTATTTTTTAAGTTTATGTGTTACAAACAGTGCCAACTAATTAAAAAATTTTATTAATTTTATAACACATAAATATGCCTTTCTGAATTAATATTCACTAAATGTCCAACAAAAATTTTTTAGATGCTAACCGGTTGCGTAATAAAAGACTTTGCCATTTATTTTTGATGGTTATAAAAATATTGAGATTATTTATTAAACATTTAAAAAACAATGTCCTCAGTCGATTAGGAAATTACAAGTTAATACACATAAGTAAATTAATATTGGCATTGTTAGATTTAGATTTTGTTAATGCAGTGTCGGGTAGATTTGATTATGTTTTAAGTGTCATAAGGCCCAATACAGGGGGTCGTATTTTTTAATACCTCAAACTGAAGTAACATCTCATTCCAGCGGTATTGAACCTATTTCCACGGCAGTATCAAACGATGGAGTAGTGCAGAATCCACTTAGATATGCTTTTATACGAAATGTATAGCTAATACAAAGTATTCTTGTGGCTGTCGATGGCGTGACATTGGGAACAGTCAAGCACTGCTCAAATTTCCGCATACTTAGGGGTGGACAACGGGTTTTATAAATTGCGGCAAATACATCAGATGATTCTTTACTCTCGTAGCCCTGACTAGAATACACTATTTGCTGTATAAGTTTCGTTTTGTGTTTATAGACGCTGATGGGAGATTTATTGTCTATGCGTAGACCATAGCGAATTTGTTGTCCGGGTACATAACCAACATGGGGAAGGGTTAAAGTGAAATCCATTAAGCCATTATACCACATAAATTTTCGACATTTTTCAAATTTGATGGGTTGCTGTGAAAGGCAAGAAAGAAGTTTGTTGTTATTGTAGTTCCAACGTCACATTAAACCTCAACCAACATTGCCACCGCTTATCTCCATAAAGGTGTCACACATACAGTTCATAGGTTATCACTTACTTTGAGCACTGGATTAAGATTCAAATCATACATCCGTTCAATCTCTATAGGATGTTTAAAACGTTTCTCCTCTCCCCCATTATATTGTAGGATTAGCTCCAAATGATACTTTATATTTGCCACTGTACTCTCAAAAGAACCGGGACAGTTCAAAGGTACTGGTAGAGAAAAGCGAAGTGAGTCCAAGTCCAAGTCGTGATCAGAGTTAGAGGGACGCTGCAATATGCCGTCACTTAGTAATGACTGCCGGTGATTAACAAAGATTTGTTGATCTTTTACTTCATAAACAACAGTACTCATAGGCATCGGTTCGCCCCATTGTACATTTCCTTCGCCGTGTAAAACAATATGTATTGCTGGGTTGAGAAACACATATTTTGTTGGCACAAATAATTGAAAAATTCTCATTTAAATACAATGAAATTCGACTGTCTCTAGTGGTTGTACATCACTAACCTTTGCAGGATTTTAGAACGCCAATGTCCTTAATGACAATGCGTCCATCAATAGAGTCACCATTTTTGTAAAGCTCGCATATATTGTCAAGCTGGAGCGAACAAGGTTCCTCCTGTTTTTCTAGCAACAGACTTAAAAGTTTTTCCTTCCACAACTGCCAGTGATTTTCTGTGTGGCCGACAAAAAAATATAAATTAAAAATATGCTTATGTACATTAAGGCAGACAAATTATTTTGACTTGTTTGCATTTTATTTCCATTAATCTTTAACATATTTCACCACATTTTGCAACCAACATGCAGCAATTCTCAAATAGTAGTCGACCGAACGTTGATTGAAGGCAACGCCTTCTCTCTTTTTATATAGTATTTGGTAAGTCATTTTAAATGCACACAAGATCAATTGCAGAAACACTGTATGCGAAATGTTTAATTCACTTAATCTTTCCCAATGTTTACATTTTTTGTTTTCACTTTTATTACACGATTCCACTTTATGCTAAACACTAACCGTTGCTCTCCTTCTCTATGGGTATTCCCTCTACAATGATGGTCTCTTCTACGTTCTCTGTGCTCTCAGTCACTTCATTTGTTGTATCGCAAGGTGGAGTGCCAGTTGAGCTCATTGTTGCTATCGTTAAGTTTCCTTCACAAGAGTTGCAGGCGTACTGATGTATTACAACATAGGAGATGTGTATACATACCATCTGGCCAAATCTCACGAACAAAACAACAACATAAACATCTAGAACTTAGGGGAAATCCCGAATTCATCGGCATTCACATATACAAGACGCTGAGGCATATTATACAATGAATCATTTGAGAATGAGGTGGAAAGAAAATAATGTAAAATGGGAAAAAATCTAAAGAAGAAACACACTGCAATTGGGAATATTGCTACTATATACCAGCAGTCGGTTAACTGTAGCATTTGCAGAGAGTATTGCTAATGGAGATAAGACACACATACATATAACGATATGCAGCCTATAATGAAAATATTGCAAAAAAATAAAAATATTAAATATATTTTAAAAATAATTTAAGTATTAAAAATTTTAAAAATAGTAAAAACATTAAAAATATTAAAAATATGCAAAATATTAAATATATCAAATATTAAAAGTGTTCAAAATATTAAAAATTATTAAAAATATGATATTGTCAGAGTTCGGTTTGAGATCAGTTCTATTGACAATTATTTATTATTGCCAATAAGTTTTTAATCAAGAGTTTGTTAAATGTATTATGTTGACAGCAGGTTAGGCGCATGACGTCATTTCGACATTAACTACAATGTCTCGTCAGCGCCCTTTGCTGTGTCTTCTCCTCTATCATCACAACAACAAAACTCCTGTGCCATTGTGTCCGATGGACACATGCATAGGCAAGTGCTTATGTGTGTATTATGTTGGCATGTTGTGCGCTTCGAGGATGCTTTATTCGCACCGGTGGGAAAAGTTCTCATTAACTTTGAGATTCTTTCTTCCCTTAAGGTTTGTGATGATATAGGAGAAGGCACAGCTAAGGGCTAACCTAACCTGCTGTCAACATAATACATTTCACAAACTCTTGATTAAAAACCTATTGGCAATAATAAATAATTGCCAATAGAACTGATCTCAAACCGAGATATGACAATATCATAATTCTTTACAGATCAACAATAAATAATATTAAAAATTTTAAAATGACAATATCATTATTTTAAAAATTTTAAAAATTTTAAAAATATTAAAAACTAGCTGGCCCGGCAGACTTCGTCCTGCCTCCAAATTTGTGTAAAATATGTTGAGTGTAGTTGAAATCTAAAAACGATTGGTTTATTTTTTTGACCTCTAAAATATTTAAATTTAAAGGGCGAGGTTTTCCCGGACAAATTCTGTTATTCATATATCTTAAAGATTATTATATGAATTGCTAAAACGGATCAGCAGTGTCGTCCATGATATGATGAAAACTTACTTATTGATAGGCATATATTCTAAAAGCACATTTTTAAGCCGATTGACTGACATATAACTTTCTGCATTGGTGTACTGGGTGATTGTACCTTTTTACCTAAAGAGTACAAATTTCAAAAAATGCATTCATTAGGCTCAGCAACCCCATTCCTATTATTCCTATTTTTGTTATTGTCCCCTAAAATTTCGAAACGGGAAAAACCACTTTGTGAAGCTCTCTAATTCTGTAGGAAGTGCGCCATTATAAAAGTTAGTCATTCTTCTTTTAGCCTTTTTGCGGTCTGGGTGACCATCTATAGCCAAACCTCAACTTTCACTGAAATTTTGGGACAAATGGGCTCAACCGTTTTCACAATTATGGTGACATCAAAATGTACATCTGTTTTATATATATAGACTTCTGAATAACTATGATGTTAAAAAAAAGTGACTAAATGACAATCCAAAAATTAAGTGTATCATAAGCTAAACACTGGCAACTGGTTCCAAACATACATTTAAAATTTTCTCATGCCAAAAAAATCATATATTTTAAGTTTAAGTAAAAACGGACAATCGATATACATTTTCGAAATAATTCAACCCCAGCCCAATCAACTGTAGGTCCATATATACAAAAAAAATTCTCATAATAAAACAAATATACATTCAAAATTTCAGTCAAATTGTTTAATTCTTTAAAATTTTCATTATAATTCCACCCTAGCGACACCTACCGGGTCAATTTATGCAAACAATTTTTTCTCAAGGTTCCACAAACATAAATACTAAATTTCAGTTAAATTGGTACATGCATTCAAATTTTCTAATAAATCCACCTTAGCGCCATCTACCGGGTCCATTTGTACATACAATTTTTGGTGATGATCAAACAAACATAGATTTTGAATTTCAGTTAAATTGGCCTATTCGTTAAAATTTTGATTGTAAACCGACCCCAGCGCCACCTACTGGGTCTATTTGTACATAAAATGTTTTCTCATGATTAAACGAATATCCATTCTTAATTTCAGTTGAATTGGTACATGCATTCAAATTTTCGATATAAATTCACCCTAGCGCCACCTGGATTTGATTTTTTTCAACACAAACAATCTACGGAAAATTTCGAATCGAATAAAAAAAAATCAGCCAAATCGCTCCAGCCGATCTCAAGTGATGGTATTACATACGTGGACCTTTTCATTGTTAGATATATAGATTAAAAATATTAAAAATATTAAATATGTTGGAAATATTAAAAATATTTTAAATATTAAATATATTAAAAAGATAAAAAATATATTTAAAATATTACAAATATTAAAAAAATTAAAAATATTAAAAACAAAAAACAAAAAAATATTAAAAGTATTAATAATATTAAAAATATTAAAAATATTAAAAATATTAAAAATATTAAAAATATTAAAAATATTAAAAATATTAAAAATATTAAAAATATTAAAAATATTAAAAATATTAAAAATATTAAAAATATTAAAAATATTAAAAATATTAAAAATATTAAAAATATTAAAAATATTAAAAATATTAAAAATACTACAAATACTACAAATATTAAAAATATTAAAAATATTAAAAATATTAAAAATATTAAAAATATTAAAAATATTAAAAATATTAAAAATATTAAAAATATTAAAAATATTAAAAATATTAAAAATATTAAAAATATTAAAAATATTAAAAATATTAAAATTATTAAAATTATCATAAATTTTTAAAACATTAAAAATATTAAAAAAAATACTAAAATTAATAAAAATATTAGAGTTAATAAAAATTAAATTTACGTTAAAGTGTATCAAATGATACATCAAATTCGGCTTATGATCAGAAAAGTGTTTTTTATTGTTTGATATTTTTGGTCAAATTCAGTGTGTCACGCACTAGGATGACGCGTTTCGAACTCCATGACGAGTTCATCTTCAGACCCCTATTTGACGAATTTGACCAAAAAGATCAAACAATAAAAAAACACTTTTCTGATCGTAAGCCGAATTTGATGTATTATTTGATACATTTTAACGTAAATTTAATATATAAAACACGATCGACTAAAACTAACAAACAAACAGTTTAAAAAGTTAATAAAAATATTTAAAGTATTAAAACTAAAATTAATAAAAATATTTCAAATATTTAAAATATTTAAAATATTAAAAATATTAAAAATATTAAAAATATTAAAAATATTAAAAATATTAAAAAAAATATTAATAATATTAAAATTGTGAAAAATATTAAAAATATTTAGTGTTAAAAATTATTAAAAACATTTAATGTTAAAAATTATTAAAAATATAACCCTAGTAGGTGTGTCGTTGTAATTTCTAAATCATCGCTAGTATAAACTCTAATTTGTATTGCAATTTCGCAACAATCAAACTGAAGGTTTGGGAGCCTATCACCAAATAAACAGGTGTATCGAAGGCTGCAACGTTCGTATATTTGCACAATTTAATATCCAAGATATCTTGAGCCGTAAATTGTTACCTTAAGTGTTTTATTTGTGGATTTATTGACACAAGTAGAACATTTAAATACTTTTTCTAATTCTTGGTATACTCTTCGTACATATGTTATTGTATATTAAAAACTATCGCTATCATGTAGGTTATTATATAGCACAATTTTTTTGCAATCGTAAAAAAGGTTTAACAGTCTATGGCGAGCACACAGACACTGACGTTACACTGTATAAATTATCACAGTTTTTTTTGGGGGAATACAGAAACCATCGCAGGTACAACATTTAGTATTTAGATTACTTTCTCGACAATCGAATTGAATATTACTTAGTCTATAAGGAACACACAGACACACTGACGTTATTATGATTTCACCCTCGTAGATATATTGCTGTAATTGAAAAGCCATCGTAGGTACACAATATTTTATTTTCCATAGTTTTTGGACAATAGAATTTAAAGTTTAGCTACCTATAACGAACACACAGATATATTGAAGTTACTCTAATTGCACCGTATATATTTATTGTTGTGATCTAATTTCTCGACATTTAAGTGAGTGTTCTATAGTGAAGACAAACCAATGTACGTTACATGACTGATGCATGTCGTACAGTTTCATTGCAATTGTATGGTCCCTGCGCTTAGAAGTTTATAAATAACACTGACGCAGTTAGAATTCCTAAATCTTATAATGTTCAACTGTATTAAAACTGCCGCCTTTATGTTTGCAGATAATTGTCATAAAAGATATTTTTAGTTACAAATTTTGTAACAATTTAAAAATTTTTTTTTCGCCATTATTTACTGCCTTTGCATTACACAAGACTTTACATTATTCACATATGTATGAAATAATATTATATATCCGATACTTATATTCAATCTAAAACAGTAAGGAAATAACATTATTACTGTATTAAGTCAATGAATTAATAAAATTATGTTGATTACTGTTGCCCACATGTGGTATATATTTATGTATGTGTTTTCAAAGGTCATGAGTTTGTGCAATCGTGTGGGTCGCATGTTTACCTTAGACCGATTTTCAACCTGTTATTGTTGTCAATAGATAGATTCTTAGAATTATTTGTACTTTCATGTGAGCGTCACGCGCTAATACTAAATCGATTTTCAACTTGTTGTTTTGTGGACAAAATTTCTTGGTATTAATTGTGGATTCATGCATGGGTCACACGTGGATGCAGTTTTCGGCCTCTGCTATTGGACGGACTTTACTTTTTTTGTACGTATGATTAATATTAAATAGAATAATATTTATAATCCGCACTGGACTACCACAAACACTATGAGGCAATATTGTAAATATATTTATGAGTATGTATGAGAATAGTTAAAATTAATTCAAACCCACTATGGTTGTGCGCTATTCGAATGTAATAAGGACACTTAAAGTTTTGAGGTGTAGGCGAGATTTTATTTTTAAGGACCTTCCAAAATAGATTTTAATATTTATTTTTAAAGGTTAATACTTTAAAAAAGACTTAACTAGAGATGTATCAGCTGGAGGTAATGTAAATTGAGAACATCATTATTTTATAATATATTTTTCACAGCCACCCCTGTGATAATCAAACAGCCGCCGTAAAACCGATTTCACGCCACATGATTTTTAACTATCACCATAAGCATTTCACAAAAACTTCAACAACAATAATAAAAACGTTTTAACATACAATTGCAACCAAACATTGTATTGCCCCTCAAACTTACGTATGATTAATATTATATAATAAAATATAACTCATTCGCAGTCGACTGTGTCGGCAACGGGTGAAAATTTGTATAACCGCTAGTTTAAATAAATTTCTCTGTCCATGAATTGTTAAACTCATGTTGATCCACGCAATGATTGTTTATGTTTACTTTTCATTGAGGCCATAAATATTTAAATAACTTTTGTGCGCGGAAAACCAACACAAATAACTATTAGATATCGGGGAAATGAATTGGAAAATATGAAATGCCACACAGGCATATACTATAAACACACACAAACAACATACCTGTTGACTATTCAATGATTGTGAATTTTGCATAACTTTATCCAAAATATGCAAAATTATCTCGGCTGCCATTTCACGTTCCAGTTGAGTGCCTTTCAATTGTAAATAATTATCGAGCTGCAAATGGAAACAAAATAAATGATGGGAAATTAAAGAAACTTAAAATAAATTTGTCATATCAAATGTTTAAAACAGTAATAAAAGATAAGAACAAAAATACAATGTTCGTTAACACTGAGTGAGAGCTTGAAAAACTCATTTACTTCATTTCCCTTAAATATATTGTCTTTCATTCGAGTGTGATATTTAACACTATTTGCTGGTAATAAAAAACAAACTTTTTTCCGTTTTTTTTTTCTTCTTACACTTTCTAAAATATGTCAAATGTGCTGTTATTTCAGTGTGTCTGTGTAAGTTTCTACAACAATTTTTAAAACGAGAAACGTGTCTTGGATTTCTAAAATGCCGAAAATTTCACAAAAACTGTCCTCAAAGTATTTTGTTAGTTCTAACAAAGTTTTGCTTGGGGTGGTTGGTAACCACTCTGGAAGATGAAGAAGTTTCTTATTTGTTATAATTCTAAGGAGACTTATGAAACTTAATGTCTGAACGCTAAAGAGGTAAAAAAAATCGGAAAACTAGGAGACATTGCAGGGTGGGCTGTCACAATTTGTGGTTGGCATTTATATGCGACTTGAGTACACACACACACAAACAGTTTTGTCTGGTGTTATTATGCCAAATGTTTGGTAGAAAGATAAAAGAAAATTATGAAGGAAAATGTGATTTATGAGCAGAATAATCAATCAGCTGGAGATAAGGGAAGGGAAACATAGTTATAACAATCACACATTGTATGTAAGTACATTATATTTAATATTTTTAGTATTTTTAATACTTTTAATATTAATATTTTTAATAGTTTTAATATTATTAATATTTTTAAAATTTTCAATATTTTTAGTATTTTTAGTATTTTTAATACTTTTAATATTTGAAATATTTTTTATATTTTTAATATTTTTAATATTTTTAATATTTTTAATATTTTTAATATTTTTAATATTTTTATTATTTTTAATATTTTTAATATTTTACATAATTTTAATATTTTTAGTATTTTTAATATTTTTAATATTTTTAATATTTTTAATATTTTTAATATTCCATTAAAGCTCCAAGCTCAGAGCTACGATGATGGGTCAGTAGGTGGCGGATAACTGAACGGCCTGCAGATATGTAGGTTAGCTGCGAATTTAATAAGCAGTCCCAGATCATTGAGCGGTGAAAGCCGAGGGTATGCTACAAAAAGGCATCAACGCCCACTGACGTTTTTCATGACATGGCGAATGGAAGCCGCCATCTAAGTAGGCGTCCACCCACAAGGGGTGCCCTCTAGAGAGGGTAAACTGGAGAGTGATGCCTCCGTGGTCCCCCTTATCCCATCGAAGCCGAAATTTATCGCAGATGTTATGGCCAAAGGCCAACAATACCAAGCAACGTTAAAGATCTGGATATGAATTTGGAACACGACATGGACATACTATTATGACTAGTTTGCTACGGGCTGACAGGTGTGGCATTCTGTTACCTGAGTACGTGGGAGTGATATCCCATCGAAATGGCTTTCAGGCTAATGTTACAGCTGCCTTCCGTCCCTAATAAAACCTTGGCAAGGACTCAGAGATCGCTTCTTATTTTCGTCGCCACTAATCTGGCCATGCAGGTTTAGTTGATACGACATCCTAATTAATGCCCGACCTGGCTCTGAACACAAGCGCCCATAAGGTCTTGTGTCAACCCTCGCGAGGACCTCACTGCCTGCAAAGGGACCCTCGGGGTCGTAAAAAGGGCAACTGCATGACGGGTAAGGATAACGGCTCTTGAGTTGGGACCCAGTAACGAAGATGACGACCACAAATATCGAAACCCCAAAAACAAATGAAGAAGTGGAAAATGCTTTTCGCGGCAGCTCCAGAAATACTTCTACTTACGCGGCGTCACATTCCCATAGAGTTGGATGTGAATATTGGAGATGTCACAATCACGACCCAGAAATCGGTGAAATATCTGGGATTAAGACTGGATTCTAAACTCACATACGCAGTCCAGATACAACATGCGGCTAACAGAGCCAGAAAAACAACTGCGCAGCTAAGCCGCCTAATGGCAAACATAGGAGGACCGCTGCAGCACAGGCGCAAATTACTGATGGAGGCCGCAAACAGCATCATGCTCTACGGATGTGAAATATGGGCCGAAGGCGTTAAAATAAAAAAGAGGGCACAGTCTATTTTAGCTGTGCAGAGGACAGCTGCTTTACGAATCTGTTCGGCGTATCGCACAGTATCAGCAGCCGCTGTACTGGTAATAGCAGGCACGATTCCAATTGACCTGTTAGCAAGAGAACGACGCACATTATACCTAATGAAGGTATCCGGCAACCCTGGGACGTCAATAAGAGACCAGACTATAACATCGTGGCAAGAACGGTGGAATACCGAAAGACACGGAAGGTGGACAGCAAAGCTTATACCAAGCATCAAAATCTGGCTGGATCGACGATGTGGAGAGGTAAACTACTACCTAACCCAGATGTTAACCGGACACGGATACTTTAGGAAGTACCTGAATAAAATAGGAAAATGTGACAATCCATACTGTCTGTACGAAACAGATGAGGTTGTAGATGACGCAGAACATACTTTTTTCGTGTGCACACGCTGGCTGGCTCATCGTCAGCAACTGGCAGACGAGGTGGGAACAATAACAGCCGATAATATTATAAATATTATGACAACCAGTGGAGGAAATTGGATCGCGGTAGCAAAATACGCGGAGCAGATCCTTAAGTGCAAAAAGTTAGACCTTGACGCCGCAGTTTCCTGAGGTGCAGCGGAGAGCAAGCGGGGGCCTGAGGGGTTTTAGTCGGTATGCCATATTGGAGAGTCCGACATAACGTGACTTCTGTCACGAGTGCGTAATGCATTTCCCCTACCTTACCCGCAAAAAAAAAAAAAAAAAAAAAAAAAAAAAATATTTTTAATATTTTTAATATTTTCAATATTTTTAATATTTTTAATATTTTTAATATTTTTGATATTTTTAATTTTTTTAATATTTTTAATATTTTTAATATTTTTAATATTTTTAATATTTTTAATATTTTTAATATTTTTAATATTTTTAATATTTTTAATATTTTTAATATTTTTAATATTTTTAATATTTGTAATATTTTTAATATTTTTATTATTTTTAATATTTTTGATATTTTTAAAAATTTTAGCATTTTTAATATTTTTTAGTATTTTTAATATTTTTAATAATTTTATTATTTTTTTTATTTCAAATATTTTAAATATTTTTAGTATTTTTAATAATTATTATTTTTTTTAATATTTTTAATATTTTGAACATTTTGAATATTTGTAATATTTGTAATATTTTTAATATTTGTAATATTTTTAATATTTTTAATATTTTTAATATTTTTAATATTTTTAATATTTTTAATATTTTTAATGTTTTTAATATTTTTAATATTTTTAATATTTTTAATAGTTTTAATATTTTTAGTTGGTTGGTTGGTATGCAGGCATCTCCTTCTTCAAAGGAGAACACTTAGGTCCTTATGGACCCATTGTGACACCCGTTGGGCATTTGTGCCATCCCTTCAACCTATGCTATCAGCGCGTGTGCTGACTGATCGCGTTGCCAGTTGTCGATTGGGAATCCGGAGTTTCGATCCAATCCGTCCAGTTGATAATTTTACAAAAGTTGTTAATCCTTCCGATGTCCAACGATGCAAGTTCTTCTACACCATTTAAGAAGGGTTTCCCCAGGGTTTCCAGTCTCCTTCTGTATAGCGCTGGGCAATCACAAATAATGTGGTCGGTGGATGGTTCACTGCTACTGTTTCCGCAGTAGTAGCATTCGCTTTTCGTTGCGAATCCCATTCTTCTCGCATGCTTGCCTATGGGTCCATGTCCCGTCAGGAAGGCAATAATCTTCCTTATCTGGTCCCTCTCAAGACTTACCAGGTACGATGCACGTTTCGCGTTGTATTCTGGCCAAGTCATTTTGGCCTTTCTACAGGTTTCTTCATTCTTCCATCTGTCGTTTGCAATTCTAAACGTTAGATTTTCAATGGTACTTTTACAGGTGGATATAGGGCGAAGTGCTACGTGTTCAACGTCGCTTTCCTGCAGGGCTGAGCCCTGTCTGGCCTCTTCATCCGCTCTACAGTTGCCCTCGATTCCGCTGTGTCCGGGAATCCACGTAACCAGAACTCTGTTGTTCCTGGATATCTAATAATTTTATTATTTTTTATATTTCTAATATTTTAAATATTTTAAATATTTTTAATAATTTTTATTTTTTTAATATTTTGAACATTTTGAATATTTGTAATACTTTTAATATTTTTAATATTTTTAATATTTTTAATACTTTTAATATTTTTAATATTTTTAATATTTTTAATATTTTTAATATTTTTAATATATTTAATATTTTTAATATTTTTAATATTTTTAATATTTTTAATATTTTTAATATTTTTAATATTTTTAATATTTTTAATATTTTTAATATTTTGTAAATTTTAAAATTTTTTTTAATTTTTTTTATATATTTATTATTTTATACTGTTAATATTTTTAATATTCCCAATTTAATAATAGAAATAGAAATATAAAAAAAAACATTTCTTTCCACTTACCTCATGCAACATATCTATCAAAAAACCCGCTTCGCCTGGCAAAAAATGCTTATAACGCTTCAGTGTATAGTCCAAGCTTGCCTTCAATAACTCCGACGTATTGGTCTGTTGAAAACCCGAGGTCAAGGCGCGAAATTTATTGTAAATTTTTAACAACTGATCTCGTATGCAATTTGAAAAATCCGGTGTCAACCATGTAGTATTACCAGCATCTCGCTTCTCACATGTCCTCTTGGAGTAACCCTCAAAGCCTCGCGGGCAATCCGATATCACTGGCACTCCACCGGGGGCACTGGTTGGCCAGTGCACCGTAAATGCTGTATCCGCATGGCACACGTGCACCGCACTACGATCTATGACAGTGATGTAAACACTTTTTGAAACCGGTTTGACGGTATTCGAAACAACGCATGAATATTCGGCAGATTTTTGAATATTATTTATTTTGAGAATACTGCCATCGGGATAGAGATCTTCCCACATGACAGTCTTAGGATCCGATTGAAAGAGTATACCGTTGCGCGTCCAACTGTAGCCGAGTTGCGCATAACGTTTGATGTCATCGTTGCCAGGCGAGAGGCAACGAACACGCAATGAATCTCCTTTGTGCAGAGTAACACTGGCGGGATCAACTCGCAGGCGTGGAGGTGATTTGATATGGACGTGTATGGAGCGACATTGTTCGACACCCCAATCGGTGACCTGGAAAAAAAGGAAGATAAATATAAAATATGTAGATTTTGTTAAAAAATATTTTTGGTAGTATTTACGAAAATCTTTAATATTCGTAAGATAATATAACTCGTAATATTCCTAAGCAATTTTTTTTAATTTTCTTTGCGAAATGTTTTTTCACATTTTCTCACGAAACTTTAAAGTCTTTCATGGGACTGCTAAGATCTATTAAGAGTTGTGAGTTTTATGGTGGCGACTCATGTTTTATATTCGTCATAGTGGAACTTAGTGACTATCGGCTTTCATTGTTTGAAAATCAAATGCAAAGCCTTTAAGATATTTTCGTTGGTTTCTTTCTTTATACAATTTTATAATATTTACTGTAACTCTCCCAAAAAAAAACCACAAAAATGTATCTGCAAACGAACGAAGTAGAAAAGATAAGAAATGAAATTCGTGTGACTTATGCCTCTGTTATCATAACGTTGCATGGCTGTCTCACAAACCAACAACACTTCAAAGGACCTACAGAACAACAAGAGGTGATGTCCGTCTGTCAATCAGTGTTCTATTTGCAACTGCTGTAAATGCAGCTGACATACATTAACAAATGCAACAGTATGTTGCAATAAAATATAATATCTCAACTGTAATGAAAACGAGGATTTCCATGGCAGCTAACATACAGAAAAAAGAAAATAGAATGAAATGCATCTCAGAAACGTTGCTAGGACGAGACATTTGTTGCACCTCCCCTTACTATCTCTCGCTATCTCTCCGCACTGCGGCGAATGAAAGAGATTCAAGTGTAACAAACGCACTCACTTGACTTGGCTGCAATTGCCAACATGATGGTGTGCATCATGAGGCAAAAACATAACAAAAAAACACAAAAACACTCACAGATACAACACAACAATGATGGCATTTATTGTGGGTGTTTTACAGTTTGTGTGTTTTTGTTGTTGCTGCTGACATTTTTTTAGCTGTACAACATTCTATGTTGGTATTTTTATTGTACTCCTTCTTTCTCATCGCATAAATATGAGAAGCAATAAAAGAATAAAACTGTTACATTTAAACAATTGTGGTGCATGGAATGAAGGAGAGGGAGTAATGTTAAAAAATACGCATGTGTAAATAAACATCCATCGACACATATATATTTAATATATGAGCTACATTTATAGTAGACTGAAGTCGGAGATGTTTAAATGAAGTCGACAACAACTAATTTTTATAATTGTTCATGTCATTGAACTGATAAATAAATCCTATCGCAGACATAAACCGATATGGACGCCATCTGTTGGAAAATAGTCGTCCCAACATACAGAAATGGTTTCATAGCACGCAGCCTTTGCTATGTATGCCCATTGCGATAGCGCAAACTGATGACGATGTTGACAAATGTCAACATCGATTACTTCAATATTGTCCGTCCTCGCGCGAGTTCGTAAATCAAAACGAAAAAGTAGAAATAAAGAGTGCTCGAGTCACCAAATTCTTAACTGTGTGTGTTTTTTTATTATAAAGTTCGGGATACTAAGGTTCGAGGAACTTATTGTGTGGGCTACTGTTCGAAGTACGTTCGTTGTTGCGTTGGTCATTTGCTGCACCAGACGCCAGCCGGTCACCTGTCTCAGGCACAGAAGCGACCACCTCTAATTTGCAACAGAGCCACATTTGGTGGCGCCGGTCACACCAGTCAGCCAACGAAGAGGACCCGCACCTGTACACCAACACTACCAACTTCTCGAGTGCCAGTGAAAACCGACAAGCCGTTCACCGTGCTCCAGGCGGATTAGCTGCGTATTCACAGCAGCCACAACCTAACACCAACAACATCAGCAGTCACCCCCTTGGCAGAGGTAACATTGGTCCTTCTCCCAAAGTAACCAGAAACAACTGGGCAGAAAAGAAGGTGCGTACATTAAAATTTATATATGAAAAAGTGTTTCTGTAAGTGTGGTCCGTTGTGAAAGTGGGTCCTAAGTGCAAATCAGAGTTATAACGTCAAAAAAAATTTACAAAGTAAGGTTAAGGCATCCGACACAAATAAAGAGGAAGAAGTTTGGCCAGTACATAGGTACCGTATTTTATGATCAAGGGTTGTGAACTTAGCAACAAGTCGATGTTTGTAACCTATGCCTGTCTCTCTCTTCCTAGTGTGATTCAAACCAAAAAGTGTTCCTTGTTTGCCAATTGCCTTGGTTTTTTTTGTTACTCTGGCTTGAAAAAGGAGAAGTTGAAAATAATACACAGGGGTACCGTTTTTTTATGTTTTCCTATTAAAACAAAAATTAGAAAAAGGTGTTTGCTAAATGGACGTTGATTTTGTGAAGAAAAAGAGCGTACTTTAGAATTAAAAAATTATGACGAGTGAAATTGTTAAATAAACACCCGTGAGCCACGCAAATAAGACAATCACCAAATCAGAAAATTTGGAAACTGGTAACATAAAAAATTGGAGTCACGGAGCAAGGGTCAAAAGAACAAAAGTGACTCTAATTAGTGTATTCTGATACAGCGGAACGTTTGGGAAAATATAAATGATTGTGGTGCAAATATAAAGATAAAAACTGATCACATAAACAATTCGAATTTATATTCAGGTGTTGTTTTATTAATTTTTTGGAGATTTTGATTCTTTTTTGTGCTCGGCTGAACATACTCTCGAAATTTGTTTTTCAAAGAAAGTCAAAAGTGGTCCGATCTTGTAAAAAAGGCTACAATATATAAATATTTTAGCAATTTCGGGAAATTTTATTCAGAAGCTTTGCTTTCCTGTGAGATTTAAATACCACTACGTTGCGTTTTCGTTTCTTCTTGCACATCAAACATATAAATACGAGGCCCGATCATAAGCCCAAATTTTTTATAAATTTGTATTAAATATCTCAACATGGCTTCGATTGATAAGTTCACTGAGGCGATAGATGAGGTCGCTCGGTTTGAAATAAGGCTACGTGAAGAAGATTTTTCGAGCTATACTTTAGAGGCAATAGAATGTGAGAGAAACGAACTTGAAATGCTATGGGTTAAATATAAGGGAATTTACGAAAGTTGTTGTGCGGAAGAAAAAGAGAAAAAGAAAGTTCATGCGAAGCACAACCAAGCTCACAAAACATACATAAGATGTGTAAATGTAATTGCAAAGGCAAAGAAAAAGTACGCGGAAGTTGAAACAGGAACTATAGTGACTCCAAATCAAAATGTTTCGGTTCACGTGCCCCCATGCGATACAGGCATTTTTCGTGGTGACTACACTTCGTGGCCCACATTTAGGGACATGTTTACCGCCATTTATATAAACAACACCCGCCTCAGCCCAGTGGAAAAATTATTTTATTTATTTCAAAAAACCGAAGGAGAAGCTAGAGAAATTAACAGAAGCATTGCCTTAACGGCAGAAAACTTTGAATTAGCTTGGTCAAATCTAAAAAATCAATATGAAAATAAGCGTGTTTTAGTAAATAGTCAGTTGCGTCTGTTATTCAATATGGCTCCTTGTAACGGTGATTCTCCTCATGAAGTAAAAAGACTTCAAAGGGAAATAAATAATTGCATGTCTGTTTTAAAATTATTCGACATAGACATAGGCTCATGGGATCCAGTTTTCGTGTTTCTATGTTCAGCCCGATTGTCTGAACAGACTTTACATCTCTGGGAACAGTCTGTGAAAAATAAAACAGAGACACCAAAGTGGAGCGAGCTAAATAATTTTTTGACCGACAGATTTCATGCTTTAGAGAGTGTTTCGGATATTATGGCCACAAGTTCTCAATGGTCAAGTGGTTCACAAGCTGTTTCTCAGAAGAGCCATCAGACAAGCGCGAGTGTTAAACAATCGAAAGCCCATCATACTAAGGTTGATGTGGTACAGTGTAAGCTGTGTAAAGAGTCTCATTATATCTGGTCATGTCCGAAATTTTTAAGCATGGATAACAAAAATAGGGCTTCTACACTGAGAAAATATAAGTACTGTTTCAATTGTTTAAACTTCGGTCATATGTATGCTAACTGTACCAATCCTAACGGTTGCTCGAAATGCCATAAGAAACACCACACCCTGTTACACAGGGACTTTAATAGAAAAACACAGAATCAGAACCAAATAAATGGTAGGCCACATACTTCAAATCAAAGTGAGCATTCTATAAGTGAAAATATACAGTCCACTGAAAATAGTGCAACGAATAGAGTCGTGCAAGCTCATCATACTTCCGTATCAAAGAAAGTCATGTTGGCCACAGCATGGGTGAATATTGTTCATTTAGGCTCGGAGTATAAGGCTCGAGCGTTGATAGACCCATGTTCTGATGAGAGTTTTGTTTCGGAAAGGATTCAGAGAATGCTGAAGCTGCCCACGTCTCCCGTAAAAGCTGAAGTGACGGGCCTGGGGGGAGAAATAGTCAGCCAGTCAGATAAAATGGCTACTTTTCTCATAGCTTCAAGACTCAATCCTGAAATTAGAATGGAAGTGGAAGCTTTAGTTGTTTCCCGGGTGACCGGAGATATTCCTACACGTTCAATTTGTGTTCCACCAAACATAGAGTTGCCCGAGTTAGAATATGCGGACCCAGAGTTTTATCGTAGTGGTCAAATCGATATTCTATTAGGGGGGGATCTTTATCCAGCTTTATTGCGTAAAGGCGTTCAGCACGGAATTTTTGAAACTCTTGTAGCTCAAGAGACGATATTTGGGTGGATTGTGACCGGCCCAACAGTTAAAGAAATATCAGAGCACAGTGTACGATTTTGTCACGTAACAAAGGTTTCTCTCGATGATCAGTTGGCTCGCTTTTGGGAGTTAGAAGAGATGTCTCAAAAGCCATTATTATCACAAGATGAAAAACTATGTGAGGAAATATATATAGCTACAACAGTGCGAAACTCCGAGGGGAGATATGTAGTTAATCTGCCTTTCAAGTCGAATGCTCAAACATTAGGTCCTAATCGGCATATTGCGATGCGTCAGTTTGAGAGAAACGAAAAATCACTTTTGAGACGGCCAGATTACAAAGCTCAATATGACGAGGTTATGAAAGAATATTTGACTCTAGGTCATATGGAGAAAGTTAAAGACGTGACACGTGGTCCGAGCTATTATTTGCCTCATCATGGTGTTTTTAAACCCGATAGTTCGACAACCAAACTAAGAGTAGTTTTTAACGCATCCAGCCCGTCAATGAATGGTAAAAGTCTGAACGACTCTTTATATGTAGGCCCAACTTTACAAGAAGATTTGGTAGCTCTAATATTAAGATGGCGGTTCTATGCATTTGCTTTCACATCTGACATTTCGAAGATGTATAGACAAATCATGATAAATCCTGATCAAACTTGCTATCAAAAAGTACTTTTTCGAGAAAGAGAACAGGAACCAATTCAGGAGTATGAATTGAAAACGGTGACTTTTGGCGTAAATTGTGCCCCGTTTTTAGCCCTTCGAACGCTACGTAAACTCGCTGATGATGAAGTTCATAGATTTCCAAAAGGCTCAGAAATACTTTGTAGCTCAATGTATGTCGATGACGCTTTGGTAGGGACTCATACTTTGAGTGAAGCTATGACAGCGAGAGATGAGTTGATCAATATTTTGAAAACAGCTGGATTCGAATTAAGAAAGTGGGCTTCAAACACTAAGAGAATATTGGAAGATTTACCCCCAGAGCATCTCCTACAGTCACTTGTGTTGTGTTTCGAGGACAAAAGTTCAGCGAAGACTCTAGGGCTTCAGTGGAACACATCAAAAGATTTTTTTTACTTTGTGACTGAAAAGATTGATTATCGGCAGATATATACGAAGAGGGAGGTACTTTCAATGATAGCTCGATTGTACGATCCAGTCGGATGGTTAGCCCCAGTCGTTGTGACAGCAAAAATTATCATGCAAAATATGTGGCTTGATAAAACTGGTTGGGATGAGGAAATAAAACCAGTGGCTCTACACAAATGGCAAAATTTCGTAACTCATTATAACGAGATAGACGAAATTAAGATACCTAGATGGATCAAATACTCACCAACATGTGATATCGAATATCACGGCTTTTGTGACTCTTCAGAGTCAGCTTATGCGGCTACGTTATATGCAAGGGTGCGAGTAGGAAATCAGATATTCTCAAACCTGCTTACAGCAAAAACTAAAGTGGCTCCTATTAAAAAACCGTCTCTACCCCGGTTGGAATTGTGCGGAGCCGTGCTCTTAGCAAAAATGGTAGATCATTTTAAACCAAAATTTGAGGCAAAGACTGCGCCGGTACATTTATGGTCTGACTCCACAATAGTTTTAGCATGGCTTTGTAAACCTCCATGCACATGGAAGACCTTTGTCGCAAATAGGGTGTCTCTAATTCTAGAGAAAGTAGGCAATTTAAAGTGGTCCCATGTGGCCTCAAATTATAATCCTGCCGATCTAGCAACCCGGGGGCTGATCCCATCGGAACTGGTAGACAATACTTTATGGTGGCATGGTCCAGAGTGGCTCTTGAGGGATAAGACTTCGTGGCCCTCATGTACTCAAAATTTCGATACCTCAGAAGAATCGAAAGGCGTTCAGGTTTTTGTTGCTAGATCTTCTGAGGAAGACATTTTAGATCGGTTTTCGTCTCTGCCCAGAGCAATTCATGTATTGGCGTACGTATACCGATTTTACAATAAAATTCGGTCAGACCGACCAAAACTAGCGAATCACACAACCTTTCGTTTATCCGCCGATGAGCTTTCGTTCGTAAGAAATCGCTTGTTTTTTCTATCACAGACTCGAAATTTTTCTGCAGAATATGATTGTCTACTCCGCAAAAAGTCCCTCGGTCCTCATAGCCCACTTCTCGCTCTTACTCCATTTTTGGATAAAAACGGTGTCATAAGAGCCAACGGACGTCTGGGGTCCACTATGAGTCTGTCGTACAATGAAAGACACCCTATCATATTGGCATATGGTAGCAGGTTAGCCCGATTATATGTTGATTTCATACATAAGCTCGTTCTTCACGGTGGCCCGCGTTTGGTGTTAAATACGGTCCGATTAGAATGTTGGATTCTAAAGGCAATGAATCTAATAAAGCTCTGTATTAGAAATTGTAAAGAATGCGTCCTACAAAGAAAAGCTTATCAAGGACAGATAATGGCGGCTCTTCCGGAGGAAAGAACTACTTTTAGTCGTCCTTTTTCTAATACAGGTGTCGACTTCGCGGGTCCTTTTGAGATTAAAAGTTTTACTGGAAGGTACTGTCGTATTACATAGGGATATGTGTGTATGTTTCTCTTTGTATGTTTCTCGACCAAGGCGATACATTTGGAAGCAGTCAGTGACCTATCTACGCCGGCCTTTCTAGCAGCGTTAGCCCGATTGGTCTCTCGGCGCGGTTGTCCTAGTAGTATGTATCCTGATAATGGTAGAAATTTCGTGGGAGCGGCACGACAAATAGACTCGAACTTTGTAGCCCGCGTCAATGAGCTGCGAGACGAAGCAGTAGTTAAGTACGGGCACCAAAAACTTTCTTGGCATTTTATACCGGCCTCAGCCCCTCATATGGGGGGCCTGTGGGAGGCCGGAGTTAAAAGTTGTAAACAGCACTTAAAAAAAGTTAGCGGTCAAGTTAGGCTGACTTTTGAGGAGTTCTCCACCTTATTGGCAAGCATCGAAGCTTGTCTAAATTCCCGTCCTCTCAGCCCTTTACCTAGTGAGGTGGATGATCCTTTGGCTCTCACCCCCGGGCATTTCCTGGTGGGTTCTTCTCTTTTAACACCGGCTGAGCCAATCGAAAAGGCAACAGCAGACAGCTTATTGAACCGGTGGCGAAAGCTAAAGGTTATGCAGCACGAAATGTGCAGGCGCTGGAAGGAGGAGTACTTAAAGGAACTCCACAAGCGCACGAAATGGAAAAACGTTCGGGGAGACTTAGAAATAAACGATATAGTGGTGATAAAACACGAACCATTGTGTCCTACTGAATGGCGTTTAGGTCGCGTCATAAAGGTTTACCGAGGCCCGGACGATCGCGTCCGTGTCGCAGACTTAAAGACTCAAAACGGTATTATTACAAGGCCCATTCACAAAATGGTCCTACTTCCTCGTGATTCACAACAATAAATAGTCAAGCCCTAATCTTGTGTCTCTCTCCTCAAAAACTAACCGTTGCTCCTTTCATTTCAGAAAAGATGTCATCTTTAAAATTGTTTAATGAAAGATACCCGTGTCCCTTGTGCAAAAGGTTCCATGCCATAAGGGAGTGCAAACGTTTTTTGGTGCTGGACATCCCAAAACGTCGAGAGAAGGTGATGACCCTGAAGCTGTGCGTCAACTGCTTGGCACGGTCGCACCAAAGACCTCAGTGCCCGAGTCTGGATAGGTGTTTCCGCTGCCAACGTAATCACCATAGTCTGCTGCACCCCAAAGAGCCTGGAAATGTATGGATTCCCATGACGGCGCACGCATTTTTATGCACCAGACCGGAGGTTTCGGGTAGCATGACCCGTATTTTGATAGACCCAAATCGGCCCAGATCGACTATCACCCTTGAGGAAGCCATGCGGTACAAATGCCAAATCCGCCAGGGGTATGCTCATTTTTGGCTTAAGCATCGGCTTTTCAATCGCCCCCCAATCGAGGTGCGTTGTGTCATCGAAGACGAAGCGTATGGCACGACCCCTGAGGTGATTCTGGATCGGTCATGGCAGAAAAATCATCCCATAGTAGGCAATGCTCAGCCAGCCGATAAATGGTGGTGGAGACCCAGCCGATATTTCGTCGTTTTAGGGGGAGACGTAGCCCACAAAGTGTTTCGAGCAGAGGTAACAATAATGTTTATAATTTTGATAATTTTGATAATTTTGATAATTTTGATAATTTTGATAATTTTGATAATTTTGATAATTTTGATAATTTTGATAATTTTGATAATTTTTATAATTTTTATAATTTTTATAATTTTTATAATTTTTATAATTTTTATAATTTTTATAATTTTTATATTTTTTGATTGTTGACCTCTTAATTATAATATTGGGCTTTTAGTTCGGCTGTAGGGTCTGTATTTAAAAGACAATTTTTATGTTGCTCTTTTTTTACATTTATTTGTTTCCGATATTTCGACTAACATCGTTAGTCATCATCAGGGTTATCTGATATTCGCAAAAATACAAAAAAGTTACAAATTAACACACAAGTAAACATATTTTTACATTAATATAAATTCTTACAAAAATGGGCAGCTACAAATGATACTGTCCTGAGTCAGCTTCTGTAAACTACTAACTCTTCGGTCGTCTGTATTTGTCAATAAGATGTCTATACATCTGAGAGCAATTTGATGTGTCGCTCTTGTAATTTAATCTCTGGTCCAACGGTGTATCGATTATGTGCAGCATTTCTAGTGTATATCTTTGGGCGTAATTTCTCTCTTCCACAAGTATCTCTACGTCGTCAAAATTTGGTTTATGTCCTGTTAGAGTACTGTGGGCTGCAAGGGCTGTTTGTATAATAATAGTAAATCGAAACCAAAATACCGTAATACTATTGTTCTTTATTGCTTTGCATTGTGTTAAATGTTTAACTTAGTCAGTCATAGACGAGAGCTTTGTTGATTGTCTTCACACATACATACTGCAAATGACACCAAGCTATATGTACACAATGGGATTATGGCAGATATAACGAGCCTCACTATAGTTTAGTTCTGAATAAGATTTAACATAAGTTGTAGACATTTTGCAAAAAAAAATATATCTGAAGGTACAGTGAAAGTCAATAGTGTGTGTTATGTTATTATCAATATGTTGGCAAGTGCAATTACTTGACTGCGTAAATTTGAAATATTATTAATTTATATTATCGATTTCCCCAGATGTAGTATCTAGTTCCCTAAATGTTCATTAGAACGATTGCTTCTCCTCTATACATCCACCATTACACACCATTGATGTTATCATCACTTTGCAACATATCGCCTATTCACATTGTTATACCTTCACAAACAATTTCATTCCACACTCCACTTAACCATCAATCAATCAACTAAGCGAGCTGTTGAAATATGTAATGATGTTATTGTTTAAATCAGACAAATATTTGATTATGTTTGGTGATAATTTTAATGTTTACATTTCCGGTATTTATCAAAGTATAACAATGAACTGATCAAAATCATGTTACGTCTAAAGATAATACAAATAAAGTGAAACGCAGACACTTGTATGTGTGTCGAAATAAATACACACACTCAAAAGTCATCACTGTCATAAACACATACAATCGTTCATCGACTGTAACATCTTGAGTACAACACACACTCATATACATGACACATACATTACAAATAACTAAACATTTACTCTTACACATTGCCACACACATACCTCAACAGAAGTTTTCCAAACTCTTGTTTGGCAGACATCAAATTGTCTAAACAAAAATTTACCTAGCTTACATTATACAGGAAAATTGTTCCACTTTATTTTCATCTTCAATTGAACTGTTACGTATTCGAGTTGTGTGTGTGTGTGTTTGCGAGTATTCCCTTTGCTTAGTTCATTGATCCTTTCCACTTGACTAAAGTTCAGGTTGTTCAGTGAGAGTCAGTGGATGTCTGGACAAATATGTACAGCTGAAAATACACGGCAATAAAATTAAGTTCATTTTCATATCCAATCAAGTGAAACGAAATTCCTCTAAGGAAAAAATATATCTCGTTAAGATAATTGGAAAAAGAATTCAAAGGCAACGGCATCGGCATCAAAGTGACATAGATTGTTTTAGAGCCGGACAGTGGAAGAGGGTGGCGTTTGATGTAAAGACATCAGAATTCCTTATTGATGAAAAAAAAGTGAATGGGAAGCGTATAATTGTTATAACTGTTATAATTTTTATAACTGTTATATTTTTCACAAACGTTATAATCGTTATAATTGTTATAACTGTTAAAATAGTTACAATTGTCATAATTATTATAATTTTTATAAATGTTATAATTGTTTGAATTGTTTGAATTGTTATAATTGTCATAATTGTTATAATTGTTATAACTGTTATAATTGTTATAATTGTTATAATTGTTATAATTGTTATAATTGTTATAATTGTTATAATTGTTATAATTGTTATAATTGTTATAATTGCCGGAAAGGGAGAGAAGGTGGTGTTTGATGTAAAGACATCAGAAATCCTTGATGATTGATGTAAAAAGAGGGAATGGGAATCGTATAATTGTTATAACTGTTATAATTGTTATAATTATTATAAATGTTATAAGTGTTATATTTGTTATTATTGTTATGATTCTTATAATTGTTATAAATATTATAAATGTTATAAATGTTATAAATGTTATAAATGTTATAAATCTTATAAATGTTATAAATGTTATAAATATTGTAAATGTTATAAATGTTATATATGTTATAAATATTATAAATGTTATAAATGTTATATATGTTATAAATGTTATAAATGTTATAAATGTTATAAATGTTATAAATGTTATAAATGTTATAAATATTATAAATGTTATAAATGTTTTAAATGTTATAAATGACATAGATTGTTTTAGAGCCGGACAGTGGAAGAGGGTGGCGTTTGATGTGAAGACATCAGAAATCCTTATTGATGAAAAAATAGTAAATGGGAAGCATTTAATAGTTATTATTGTTATAACTGTTATAATTGTTTTAAATGCTATAATTGATGTAATTGGTACAATTGTTATAATTGTTATAATTGTTATAATTAATATAATTGTTAAAATTGTTATAATTGTTATAATTGTTATAATTGTTATAATTGTTATAATTGTTATAATTGTTATAATTGTTATAATTGTTAAAACTGTTATAAATGTTATAACTGTTATAACTGATATAATTTTAAATTTTCATTAATATCGTACATAAGAAGGCGTGGTAGATATGACAATATATATACATTAGAGTGGATCATTTTGCACTTTCACGGCAGTGAGAGCGATGGGAGCAAAATTTTTAACAAAATGTTTTTTGTGTGGAAGCCTCCTTAGGAGGTTGAGAAAAGGGGGTAGGTATGTTTGTGAACATGTTTGGTGGGAAAAATTAATGTGGATCCATCACACATTTTAACGCCCTATGGCCGATTCCGAAACAGTTGTGAGGCTTTTTGTGGATTTTTCCACTTCCCACCACTTTTGATCACGATACGCAGCTATTTGCCCTCACCCTACTCCCCCAATTTTTTTGGCTTAGATTTTTTTTCCCAACCAAATTAAATTAGATGGTGTGTCGTATTCAAATCTTGTTACTACGGATTTCCACAAAAAAACATTATCGCATCCCTAATTAAAATACGAAAAGTTTCTCATTAACAAAAAGCGGGCACGATTTTGATTTTAGACCCATGGTTTCATGGAAATATTTTGTTAGAATGCATCGTAGATTACGATATTGATAACCGATTGGTAGAAAAAATTTACTCATTCTAATATACATATATGTATGTAAATGATCAATGCTGAATTCTGAGTCGATTTAAAGATATCCGGCTGTCTCCGCGATTGCAGCTGTAGTTAAGGAAATATCGAGCTGAAATTTGGTATGCAAGCGGAGCTTAATTTCTAAGATGAACAAAATCGTAAGTAGACTACTCCCACCTTCCATACAAACTGTCCCGTTTTGGGGATGCCTATCTATCTGTCTCCCCATTACAGCCGTAGAAGGAGCTACCAAGCTGAAAGTTGGTATGAAAGCTTCTATCCTCTAAGCGGAGGTCAAATATTAAGATGAACAAAATCGGACTAAAACTACTTCCACCTCCCCGTATTGGGGTGTCCGTCTGCCTGTCCTCGCTATTACAGCCGTAGTTTAAAAGATTTTGAGCTGAAATTTGGTATTGAAGCTTCTACCATCAAGCGGAAGTTAAGTTGTAAGATGAGCAAGATCGGTAAAAACTAGTCCTACCTCCTATAGAAATTACCCCTTTTTGGGGGTCTGTCTCCGCGTTTAAAGCCGTAGTTATGGAGCTATGGAACTGAGAATTGGTATGCAAGCTTCTATTATCCAAGCGGAGGTCAAATTCTAAGATGAGCAATATTGGACACATACTACTCCCAACTCCCATAAAAACTAGATCTGTTCGCGTTGGCTTTAGTATTGACAATTATTTTTTGTATGTCATAGTTAACAACTTCATAACCTTGCAAGCTTTGTCAGAATTTACTGTCGTACTCATATTTTCTCCAAATAAACTCTAACTCACTCTCCCATTTGCAGTCATCATAAATAATTCCCTATATTCAACATCTGCCAGTTGCTGCCCCGTTCATTTTACTCGGCTTACATAAACGAAAGGAAATAATGTAAAGTGCACATAGTAGGGTATATCCTGTAGTCTATCAATTGCCGGTACTTGCTATTTTTATCTATCTCTCACTTTTACCACTCCGTCCCTTTACTCTACACTTTTTAACGAACTGTATCAATATTTGATGCGGAAATCATTGCAGCTACAAAAAAAAACACACACACATTATAAAAAAAACTGCTAGAGAACAAACAGAACCAGACGAGATCCTCGCCAAAGTTGCATTTATATGTATATGATTCCATGACTTTTATTGATACTTTCGCTCTTTTCTTTTTCATACATTCACATTATTTTACTACATTCACAATATGTGTTTAGGAATAATGTATGAGTAATATATATAATACGAGCGAAGGGGTGAGGTGTGGGGGAGAGAGATGGTGCTAAAGCTAAAGCGGAAACAAAATGTATTGGCATTATGTATGAGTTTGTTAGAGTGTAGAGAGAGAGAATGAGAAATAAGGATTTAATATACTCACTCACTGCTGATTGAACAAAAGAAATGTAAATGATATATAATGCAATCACCGAGTGTGCAAACTTAAACCATATTGTTTAGATTTGGGCTACAAATCGATATATCAATTTTAGATGAGGGATTGTGGCAGTGTTAGAGTAATATAACATATACTTTACAGTAATATATATATATGTAAGAGTATAAAATAAAGAAGTTAAAGTTATAAAGGATACGAGAGAGAGAGATGGAAAGAGAGAGATAGAGTAGAAATTTGCATAAGTAAGCAGGGAGCTGGAAATTTGATTGCGTATCTAAAAAGCTTAAAGATGTATTAGTTAAATAAACAAATTCATATAAAAGAACAACTGCTCATATATAAGAATTTTAAGATATATTAGTTAAATAAAAAAACTGCTTTTTCTATAGGGTGAAGATAAATAGACCATCATCCCTATGGGACTGGCTGTATATTGTATTTTATTTTGTGCTAACAGCATAAATATCCCCTCTATTTAGTATTTGAAATGACCACTTTCCCCTAAGCTGTAAACTTTCGTTTTTATTAGTCTCCTCAGTCTCATCTCAGCATAATGACAAATGTGTCATAACCTATTACATACATTTTGGTCATTAAGGACAATTTGTTTTGTTAGCCATAAAACGTCAGAGTTTTATTAAAGATATAAAAGTGCATAACACTAATTTCATCTTAAATAACTCAATTACGACGTTTTATTGCCTTTTTTTGCGTGTGTAAGTGTAAACAGTCGCTTTCTCTCTGTCTCCCTCTCTCTCTTAGTGTGTCTTTCCTTTAGAGCATATAAACCCACTCACCAACACTTTTACCATCCAAGTGCTAATATTTGCCCAACATAGCTCCATTGCAGGCAGCAATTGAGAGTGCGAAATGTATTGCAAGTGTGCCCCCCCTATAGTGTTAACCGAGAAATACAAGTAAACTGTATTTTTCTGTATCCTTTTTATGATCCTTCTGTTACAACAATTAAACGATTTAATTTATGGCTTCACAACACTCAAAAAACGTGACATTAAAACTTAAGACAAATAATTAACAACGGTCGTTGCCGTGGCAGAGCATAGCACAGGACAGCACAGTGGTATGCGGTCGTATCTCCTGCCATTTACTAAAAGGCAACGTTATTACTACAGCTACATTAGTAATGATAGTCGAGGACTACATTCGATTGTTAAGGACGTCTTTCGTCTTTTAAATGTTAGCGCTCTTTATACCACCTGAAGTTCCAACATCATCGTCTATGCAGTGCATATACGGTGTTCCACTCCATTGACTTGTGTCAAAAAAAAGAATGCACCCTTAGCAAATTGAGTTGATAACATTTACTTGTGTTGCTCCTTTAGTAATTTTCTCTTTTTTTTTTTTGTTTTTTACGTCAACACAGTTTTTGCGTTGTAACGCTGTACGCGGTGTCTACCAACAACATCACTGTCAGCAACACAATTTTAATTCATGCGTCCTTTCATATTATTGTTTTCTTAGTCTTGGAGCTGTTGGCCAGAAGCTATAAAAAAAAAACTGTGAGAAGACATTTAATGATGGTGAAATGTCAGCAAGGACTAAAGGAACCAAATTATATTATGCTGACAATAATTTTCGTAATTCAACCACCAAAGGCATTAACGCAGCAAGTATAATTTTTATTGTCATTTTACGAAAACGCATACGCTTGCAATGCACATACTAGCAGTCACAGACAATTAATCATTTTAACACACATACACACACACATACTCATACACAAACAAAATCTTTAACAGACACGAGCATCCTTTGACACAAAAATAAACTGTCGAAGGAAACTGTGATTACACAAACACACACATGCATTACCTACAGCATTCACTCTGTCACTCACTCTCTCTTTCAATATCCGTCTCCCTCTCGTGCTTACACTAAGATAGTGCCTGCGTGCGTGAGTGTGTGTGTGTTGGTATTTGTGCAACAATAAGTATATGATTAAAACTGCTACGAATTGTCCCTTTTGTCCCTTGAAGGACTTTACACAGATACAATTGCATTTTGCAGCCATATTTAACAGCCGCATTTCACTTTTCAGTTCCTGTCCTAGCAAGCGGTAAGTAGATTTATCATACAATTTATTACAACAGCGCCCCCAGAAGCGAGACAAGCCCCAACAACAACAATAACAACTACAATGGTTGGCATAAATATGACATCATATGAGAGTAGGTTGCCATTGTGTAAAGATCATCGGAATATCCGTTTCTGTTTCCGTTTTCCTTTATATTTATTGTAAATATAAACGCTGAATGATGAACGACCAAAGTGGTTAATTGAGCTGTCATATAAATGTTGTGTTATGTTGCCGATCCGAAAGGAAGAGCAATGAAGAAAATGAAGGATATATGTGTTGCATAATATCGAGGGAGAGAGAGGGGGATGTATGTAAGAAATAATTATAAACAAAAAATGGTTGTAATAGCAAGGACAGACAGAAGGACGCCTGTTAAAAAAGGGGTGTTTGTATTTAAGGTGGTAGTAGTTTTTGAACTATCTCAATCATCTTAAAACATAACCTTACAATAAGGAAATAAGTTTGTATTACAAATTTCAGCTCGATATCTCTTAAACTATGTCTGTAATCGCGGGGACAGACAGACACCCCCAAAAAGGGGGGTATTTGCATGGCAGGTGGGAGGTGTTTGTCCTATCTTAATCATCGTAGAACATAACCTCCCATTGAAGAATGAAGCTTGTGTACCAAATTTCAGCTCTATAGATCTGAAACTAAGCTATCTCCTGAACTTAGCCTCCGCTTAGCGGATAGAAGCTTGCATACCTAGAATTTCCTTTCCGTCTGCCCCGTTATAATCGCCGTGACAGACGGACGGACACTCCCAATAAAGGGAATTTTTTTTATGAAAGGTGGGTTTAGTGCATGTCCGTTGTGTTTATCTTAGAACTTAACCTCCGCTTAAATGATAGAAGTTTGCATACTATATTTCAGCTCGATAGCTCTTAAACTACGACCCTAATTCTGTTGGATGTATTGGACTACGGTCTATTGAATCGGACTTCGGTCTGTTGAATCGGATTTTTGGTCTGTTGAATGGGACTTCGGTCTGATGAAATGGACTTCAGTCTGTTGAGTCGGATTTTTGGTCTGTTGAATCGGACTTCGATCTGTTGAATCAGACTTCGGTCTTGGAATCTGACTTCGGACTATTGAATCGGAGTTTGGTCTGTTGAATCGGACTTTGGTCTGTTGAATAGGACTGCGGTCAGTTGAAACGGACTACAGTCTGTTAAATCGGAATTAGGCAAGTTGAATCGGACTTCGGTCTGTTGAATCGGACTACGATCTGTTGAATCGGACTACGGTCTCTTGAATCGGACTTAGGTCTGATGAATCGGACTTCGATCTGTTGAATCGGACTATGGTTTGTTAAATAGGACTTCGATCTGTTGAAACGGACTTCGGGCCGGTGATTCTGACTACGGTCTGTTGAATACAACTATGGTCTGTTGAATCGGACTTTGGCCTGTTGAGTCGGACTTCGATCTGTTGAGTCGGACTACAGTCTGTTGAATAGAATTTCGGTCTTTTATCAGACTACAGTCTGTAGAATTGGACTATGATCGTTAAATCGGACTTCGGTCAGTTGAATTGGACTTCGATCTGTTGAATCGGACTTCGGTCTGTTGAATCGGACTTAGGTCTGTTGCATCGAATTTCGAGCTGTTGAATGGGACTTTGGTCTGTTGGATCGGATTAAGGTCTGTTGAATCTAACTTTGGTCTGTTGGATCGAACTTCGGTCTGTTGAATCTGACTTCGATCTGTTGAATCGAACTTTAATATGTTTAATCGAACTTCGGTCTGTTGAATCGGACTTCGGTCTGTTGAATCGGAATACGGTCAGTTGAAATGGACTTCGGTCTGTTGAATCGGACTACGGTCTGTTAAATCGGACTTAGGTCTGTTGCATCGAATTTCGATCTGTTGAATGGGACTTTGGTCTGTTGGATCGGATTAAGGTCTGTTGAATCTAACTTTGGTCTGTTGGATCGAACTTCGGTCTGTTGAATCTGACTTCGATCTGTTGAATCGAACTTTAATATGTTTAATCGAACTTCGGTCTGTTGAATCGGACTTAGGTTTGTTGATTTGGACTTCGGTCTGTTGAATCGGATTACAGTCTGTTAAATGGGACCTCGGTCTATTGAAACGGACATCGGTCTATTGAATCGGACTTCGATCTGTTGAATCGGACTTCGATCTGCGGAATCGGACTACGGTCTGTTGAATCGGACTTCGATCAGTTGAATCGAACTACGGCCAGTTAAATCGGACTTCGATCTGTTGAATCCCATTACAGTCTGTTAATTGGGATCTCGGCCTATTGAAACGGACGTCGGTCTGTTGAATCGGTATTCGGTCTGTTGAATAGGACTTCAGTCTGTTAAATCGGACTTTGGTCTGTTAAATCGGACTTCGGTCTGTTAAATCGTACTTTTATCTGTTGAATCGTACTTTTATCTGTTAAATAATCGCAATACGATTTATTGGATCTGACTTCGGTCTGTTGAATCGGACTTCGGTCTGTTGAATCGAACTACGGTCAGTTGAATCGGACTTCGATCTGTTGAATCCGATTACAGTCTGTTGAATGGGATCTCGGCCTATTGAAACGGACGTCGGTCTGTTGAATCGGTATTCGGTCTGTTAAATAGGACTTCAGTCTGTTAAATCGGACTTCTATCTGTTAAATCGGACTTCGGTCTGTCGAATCTAACTTCGGTCTGTTGAATCGGACTTTTATCTGTTAAATCGCAATACGATTTATTGGATCTGACTTCGGTCTGTTGAATCGGACTACGGTCTGTTGAATCGGACTTAGGTCTCTTGAATCGGACTTAGGTCTGTTGAATCGGACTTCGATCTGTTGAATCAGACTATGGTTTGTTAAATTGGACTACGATCTGTTAAATCGGTCTTAGGTCTGTTGAAACGGACTACGGTCTGCGGAATCAAACTTCGGTCTGTTGAAACGGACTTCGGTCCGTTGAATTGGATTTCGGTCTGTTTAATCGGTTAACAGTCAGTTGATTCGGTTTTCGGTCTGTTGAAAAGGACTTCGGTTTGTTAAATCTGACTTTGGACTGCGGAAACGTACTTCGGTCTGTTTAATCGAACTTATGTCTGTTGAATCGGACTTCGATCTGTTGAATCGGACTTTGATCTGTTAAATCGCAATATGATTTGTTGAATCTGACTTCGGTCTGTTGAATCGGACTTTGGTCAGTTCAATCGGACTTCGGTCTGTTGAATCGGATTACTACTTACTTACTTAATTTCCCTTTGCACCCCATGAATAAGGTATGGGATAGCTTCTCGCGTTGTTGTAAATTAACACGCTTTCCATTTTTTTAGATTCACAACTAATGGCACCTACTTATTTATCGACGAATGCGAACGTCACTGTTTGAGAAGCTCTTATTAGACACGCCGATTAAATCGACGCGTATACTGCGAAGTTGGTGTCAACAACATTCGAGGGGAGTCGACAATGAAAGAACAATTTTTTTTAAGATGACTGGAGCCATGTTTGAACCTGTGGTCTCCCGCTTGGTAGTCGCGTGTTCTAACCACTATGCCACGGCCGGTCCCGTTGAATCGGATTACAGTCTGTTAAATGGGATCTCGGCCTATTGAAACGGACGTCGATCTGTTGAATCGGACTTCGATCTGTTGAATCGGACTTCGGTCTGCGGAATCGGACTACGGTCTGTTACATCGGACTACGATCTGTTGAATCGGTCTTAGGTCTGTTGAATCTGATTTCGGTCTGTTGAATACGCCTTCGGTCTGTTAATCGGTCGGTCTGCTGAATCGGACTACGGTCTGTTGAATCGGACTACGGTCTGTTGAATAGGACTTCGATCTGTTTCATCGGACTACGGTCTGTTGAATAGGACTTTGGTCTGCGGAATTGGACTACGGTCTGTTAAATCGGACTTCGGTCTGTTGAATCGGACTTCGATCTGTTGAATCGGTATTCGGTCTGTTAAATAGGACTTCAGTCTGTTAAATCGGACTTCTATCTGTTAAATCAGACTTCGGTCTGTCGAATCTGACTTCGGTTTGTTGAATCGGACTTTTATCTGTTAAATCGCAATACGATTTATTGGATCTGACTTCGGTCTGTTGAATCGGACTTCGGTCTGTTAAATCAGACTTCGGTCTGTTGAATCGGACTTCGATCTGTTGAATAGGACTATGGTCGATTTGCTGAAGAACACGAGTTATCAACATGATCCTGAGTTGCGGAAACGAATCCGAACTGCCAACAACCCCGAATAAACAAGAATCATCGAGAAAACCTGAATCACAAAGATGACCTCGTGTAGCTGATATGAACCTGAGCCACCGACAAAACCCGTATCAACAATACATTTTCAAATTGCTGAAATTACCCGAACCACCGAAAAACCCGTGTCATCAATCATCAACAATGCTGTTAGTTCTGCTCTAGTCATGCAAAATCTACTGAGTTATTATACCGTAAGGGTTTGTGTGTGCCTATGGCGACCCAAGACTTGAGAATACTGGAAAGAAATCCACTGACAAGAAAACCACTTTAAGGCATGTAATAATTTCTACCAAACCCTACCTAGTAGGCCTGCTACAAAACCTTTATTCGCAGGCCTGCATGAATGCCTACTAAAATGTTTGCTTCGGGAAGGCAGCAAGGAAGATCTTGGATCACAAGTAAACCGCAAAGGGCTTGGTAAGTCTAGGTCCAACATTTTCCCTATGGCTTTTATAAAAGAAATGTTGCAATTTTAAGTCATTCCCTACAATCATGAAATTCTGGTAAATTTACACCTCCTCCCTACTATATAAACTCTGATGGTTGTTTCCCCCTCTTACAATCAGACTCATATCCATTTTATTACACAGTACAACACCTGATTTTGGGACTCAATTCTAGGAAATGCACGTGAAAGTAGCCCCAAAAAGAAGAAGTTCTGCATCATTCGTTTTGTCAAGTTACATGCCATAATAATTTAGTATCGATTTAAAGTTAGTAAGTATCGTATAGGGGAATTTGTCACGTTTTAGGATCTTTTGTTTGACATAACATAAATACTATATGGTGGCGTATGATTACTATAAGTAATATTCCATGTAAATCATACGCCACGAAGTACATCAGTTTTATTGTAATTGCTACAAAATAAACCCAGTTCAAAATCATTTGATGAATGGAAAAGTGAAACTGGAGCTTATGTAGGGAAACGTTATATGAACAGATTAAAGGAAATGTAATTCATAATTTTTTAAAGTTTGTTTCAGCTATATCGAACTACGTGACAAATTCCCCTATACGATACTTACTAACTTCAAATCGATATTAAATTATTGTAGCATGTAACTTGACAAAACGAATGATGCAGAAATTCCTCTTTTTGGGGCTACTTTCACGTGCATTTCTCAGAATTGAGTCCCAAATCAATGAGCTGAAAAATTTTGTACTGTGTTATATAATCGAAATTTTGTACCTTTTTATCTTTCACTATAATCATGAAATTCTGGCAAATTTAAACCTCTCTCTCTACTATATATTCTCTGATGGTTCTCTTCCCCTCCTACGAACAAAAACATATCCATTTCAATTTTATGATTGATGCTTAAACAAAATTCCCATAGCAAATCCAATATTAAACAGTTTCAACACACAAAGTAAACGAAAATCTTCAACTGACACAAATTCAAATGATTTACTCAACAACGCAACGGAGCATGTGGAGTTAACGATAGTCAAGGATGGTGCACAGTCACAAGTGAAGTGCTCAAACGATGCCATAACTGACTGATGAAATTTTAATGAGCCACACGATGAAACTGCAGTTGATTGGCACTCTAATTAACATAAATTAAGCTAATGTGCAATGATATGTATAAAGCAGACACAGTAAGGTAGACCCTTACGCGCTTTGCTTTTGCAGTAATAACTCCATTTCGTATGTTTTTTTTTTTGTTTAACATCGTAAGAGCCTTATTTCCAAAAAGAGCAACAAAACACATTTCGGTAAATTATGATTTTTTAAAAGATTAAATACGTTTTTGTGTTACCCGTTTTAGATTTTGTTTGAACTTTTTACATTATAAAGCAATTATCAAACCTGCTGTGCATTTGATTAATTAAATGACCGCAGACCTGTAGGGTTTTCTTTGATAACGGCCCCTGATTTTATTTCGCAACTTAATTTGGTTAAAGAAGTAATTACAAAAATTACAAAAAAAAAAAAAACAGAAAACCTTTATTGTACATAATAATAAAGCGCTTGTCAAAAGTAATCAACAATCGCTTTATAAAATATTTACAAGAAAGGCGTAATACACCAGAAAAACTCGTGTGTTGGTGTATTGTTTTCTTGCATTTGAAATGTAATTTGACCTAGGAGTTTTTTGTTTGTTTTGTTCTATTTTCGTGGGCTTTCATAAGATCCAGCTATATAGGGGTCAATGTTCTCAACAGGCCCCGGAGTATCATGGATATGACAATCATAGAAGTAATTAAAAAAAAGGCCTACGGAAAAGGACTGTTATCCAACAATTTGTGGTCATTGGACGATATTAACGCCTTTACCTTTTCTATTATTGTTAAATAGCAAAAATAAAGACCAAAAACTTTTTACAGATAGCAACGGGTAGCGAGAACAATGTAATAGTCGGCATATTTATTTAATTAAAAGGAAATTGATGTATATCTTATTGCAGAGGCGAAAGGTAGAAGAAATTGTTTTATTTACTCAAGGAGTATTTTTAAACCTCATAATTGGTCATTAAGAGAACAACGAATAAATGAAGAACCTTTTGTGCCCTTATGGAAGCACCATATCTTACATATTTGGAAGCTTTTTGTCGTTGTTTGTTTCGTCTCATAACAAAAGGTAGCAAATTTTGGAAGTCCCATAAGAAAATCTTCATTTGAGTTTTTCTTGTCTTACAACACTCCAAGTAAAACTTTCTAAGCAAAATTTTTATAAAAAATTTGAGTTTTTTAAGATATTTTTCTGACATTTCTCGTAACAAGGACAAAAAGGACACGTAAATAGTCAGAATAGAGAGTTAAAATGTTCCACAAAAAAAATCCTTGTTAAATTTCATCGAAGACATCTCATATCGAAAATGCACTAGAACAATAAGTAATATAGATACTCTGACTATTATGGGCCGATGTTCACACAGTGCTTTGAGACAAACCATCTAGTAAAAGTTGGAGATATCTTTTTTTGGTCTAAGATTTGAATTTTCTGAGTAAAATTTTTGTTGTACGTTTGAATGTTGTACTTTCCCATTTTAAAGTCATTTTCTGACTTTTCTTAAAATTAGGACGAAAAGGACATATGAGGAGTCGAAATAGAGAGTTTAAATGTTACACAAGACTTATGAAATTGAAGACACCTGATATCAAAAATGCACTAAAACTATAAGAATTAAGGAAGAAGAGAATACATGAGAACCCAGCAGCAGAAAGACGAGGCATTGTAAAAATATGCCTGCAAACATGCCTTCAAAGGCAGTTTGTTGACATTCAAATACGCCTTCCTTTTCCAGGCATGTATACAGGCTATAAAAAGTCCTTCACTAAGCCTAACAAAAAATTCCATACTCATGCACATTTCGCTTCTTAAATGAGACCTGCAATGAGGCCTCTTACTAGGGTGAGCAAATATCCCGAAGACATGCCTCTTTCCCTTCTTAAAACTGACCTGTGAGCAGCCCTACTGTGTACCCCACAAAAATACCATAGATGTGCACAAAAGGCATGCAAACTTTCTTGCCTTAAACAGGCCTGTTGACAGTCCTGTTAGTTGAAGGCAGAATTGACGTTCATAGCCATGCACTTGTCACTTCTCCGATAAGCCCTGTTGACAGGCCTCTTAAGGGAAGGTAAGACAGATGCTGTTGTTTATGAGAACCACATGTATGCTATTTGTCGTACAACAACTATATAACGTGATAGCCGAGTAGGTAGCATGCCCAACTTTGAGTACTGAGGTCGCGAGTTCGATTCCGGCCGCTGGACTTTTAAAAAAATAGTTATTACAAATTGTAAAAAATATTGTATTAAACATTTATAAAAAGTACGAAATAATTTAATATGGAAATAATTCTTAGTTAGTTTTTCTATAAATGCTCTTTTCCAGGCCTGCAAGCTGGTCTGCTGTAGCAATGCCTCATAGAAGGCCCTTGTTATTAGACAGGACATACTAGGCATGCCTACTGAAACGCCTTCAATGAGAAAGGAAATGTGCAGGCCTTGCCTGCCTATGGCGCCCTATGTTAATTTGAAACGAAAACTGCATTTGAAGGGTAGGGCTTCTAACTGCCTTTGCAGGCCTGCAAGAAGGCATGCAAAGCCCCATTTTTTGCTGCTGGGAAGTCATGATAGGTCCCAAGTCCAATTTTCTGAGCAACATTTTTGTAGTACGTTTGAATGTTTGTAAATTTCCATTTTGAAGTCATTTTCTGACTTTTCTTAAAATCTGGACGAAAAGGACACGTAAGAAGTCAAAATGGAGAGTTTAAAAGTTCCGAAAGACATATAATATTGCAGTCATCTGATATCGAAAATGCACTAAAACAATATGAAATAAGGACGAAGAGGACACTTGAAAAGTCCAGATAGAGAGTTAAAATGTTTCACAAAAAAAAATTTTCGTTACATTTAATTGAAGATATCTGATATCGAAAATGAATTAAAACCAGTAGGAAAGTTTCAGGTGGGAAACCCGACTTACATATACCCTCACTCTCTGTAAAACATAAATTTTTCTAGTATATTGATATTATTAATCGATTTCTAAAGTGGGCGGAATGGTACATTTGTATAGGAGGTACCAGGTTCCAGTTTTTCTCTCTAACTTTATTCTGTTATAGCTTTACAACATACAAAATTTGGCCACGATCGCGTTGGGTGTATTGATATTATTACTCGATTTCTAAAGTGGGCGGAGTAGAAAATTTTTATGGGAGGTACAAGAAGGGGCGTGGCTTGGAGACGAGCGCGATGGGTGTACTGATATTATTATTTGATTTCTAAAGTGGGCGGAATGGTAAACTTTTATGGGAGGTGCCAGCAGAGGCGTGGCCATGTAGCCCATTTGCAATACCGTAAGTAGTTTTGAGGAAATACTAACCCATGCAAAGTTTCAAAACATTGGTGGCGTCTTTCAAAACTTATCGTGCGTACCAGCCGGACAGACGGACATGGCTCAAACTACTTAAAAAGTCTTTGAATCGCTTTCAATGTGTTATACTTTTGGGTCGTATTAAATGGTATATACCCTCCTACCCGTAGGGTGAGGGTATCAAAAAAAAACATAGTTTTTAAGGACCAATTTCAAACACTTTTAAGGGTAAATTGAAATCTTTATTGGACTGTTAAAAAAAGTTCGACTAATCGCTGATCTGTCGATCCCTCTTTTGGACACTCAAGGACCCTTAACCTAAACCAAAAATCTCACTTGAAACTGACTGCACGGAAAGCAAATGACCTCTACGGGACCAGAACTCCCTCCAAAAAGGACTGAAACCACTAGTCATTTTACTGATGGGTCTAAACTGTATGAAAGGGTCGGCTACGGTATCTTCTTCGCGGATCTAAGCATGAGTCTTAGACCAAGTGTTCCAGACTTCTACAGCGTTTTCCAAGCGAAAATACTTACTATTAATCTAGCCGCCGACAAGAGAAACGTTATGGAAGTATCTAAAAATTTAACTTAATTTCTCCGAACACCCCGTTAATAAATCATGGGATAAGTATCATGTTCACGAACTGTCTAGCGGTGGTAAACTCACTAAATTTCTCCTACAACATAAAACCGAAAGTAGTCAGGGCCTGCCGGACATCTTTAAACGATATATCCAAGAACAACAGAGTTCTGATCAAGTGGATACCTACCAACAGCAAATAACAGTACAACTGCAGAGCGGATGAAGAGTACGACATGGCTGCAGGAAGGAGCCACCACGATGTGCATTCATTTGCCCCCACCATTTGTTGGCTAATTCAATTTTTTTTCCCAAACTCATTAAATTAGGTTTCTAAGTTTGTGATGAAGGTTAAAAATCCAACTGCCCCGAAGTAGCGCCTAGGGGGCAAAATGTATAAAAGACTCCCACTAATTTTAAAATTTGCTCCCACTGCTATAATTTTCCCAAAGTTAATTTATTTCTTCAAAAACTATTACATGGACATTTCGAATCGAATAAAAAAAATTAAGCTTAATCGCTCCATCCGTTCTTACGTGGTGTATTTACACACGTGGACCATTTCATTTCTATATATATAAATATGTATTAAAAATATTAAAGATATCAAAATTATATATTAAATTTACGTAAAGTGTATCAAATGATACATCAAATTCGGCTTACGATCATAAAAGTGTTTTTTATTGTTTGATATTTTTGGTCAAATTCAGTGTGGCACGCACTAGGATGACGCGTTTCGAACTCCATGACAAGTTCATCTTCAGACCCCTTTGTGACGAACTGATGCACATTGGTACATCTGTATATATATCTACAATTATGTCAAACATGTACATGCGAAGTAGATATCAGCCAAAAATGTCCAGCACCAATTATAGTTTCAATTTGACTGTTAATATTCAAACATGAGAATGGAGGAAATTTTTTCCCCACGATTCCCTTTTTACCTCATAGCTCAAGCTTCTTTACAAGGTTTTGTTGGTAAACTAAGATTACTTCAAATTTTTTTTTTCAAATTTTGCCCGGGATTTTGGTATTTTTTTTTTAGTAACTGATTTATACAACATAAGTTATTACTGTTTTTATTGTTTTAAGTAGTTACTTAAAAAGATTAAAGCATCTAACACAGTACAATATATGATTTTGGGACTCAATTCTGAGAACTACACGAAGAAGTAGCCCCAAATAGAAGAAGTTCTGCATCATTCGTTTTGTCAAGTTACATGCCATAATAATTTAATATCGATTTGAAGTTAGTAAGTATCGTATAGGGGAATTTGTCACGTTTTAGGCTCTTTTATTATATGGTGACGTATGATTATCATAAGAAATGTTCCGCATAAGTCATACGCCATGGAGTACAACAGTTTTATTATAACTGCGACAAAACAAACTCAGTTTTAAATCATTTAATGAATGGAGAAGTGAAACTGTTGCCTTCTATGAACTGATAAAAGGAATTGTAATTGTATTTTTTTTAAATTTATTTCAGCTCAATCGGACTATTAGTACACGTGACAAATTCCCCTACACGGTACTTACTAACCGATATTAAAATTATCGATATTAAATTATTATGGTATGTAACTTGACAAAACGAATGATGCAGAACTTCTTCATTTTGGGGCTACTTTCACGTGCAGTTCTCAGAATTGAGTCCCAAAATAAATTAGCTAAAAAATGTTGTACTGTGTAATGTTTCATCTGATAATCTTGTACGAATTTTATTCCCAACATAAGTAGCTGCCGAAAAGCATATTTCACAATCCACACTTGTGGCTAAAATTGTATCTAGATAGCTACAAGCAGGTTACGCGAAAAATCCCGGGATTTATTTATTGGGATTTATCAATCCCGAAAAATCCCGGGGTTTTGAAATTTCCCTTCGGGCATCCCTAGTACAACACCTGCATTGTATGAGTAACATTACTGGAAAATTTCCAATTTTTAATACGTATGAACGATATTAATTTCAGTGTATTATAGATAGAATTTATGTTGAAGTAATTTGTTATATTATCTGCACCGCGAAACTCTTTATTATTACATGAATATTTTGTTATTTAAAATATTTCTTAAATTTCCCACCGCATTTGATATTATTTGAAACTATTTTCGAAATGCTTATAATATTATATTAACATTGATATGTTTCTATCCCTTAAACAACAATATAGCATGAAAAAATATTACAGCTAAAAATAGGAAATATATTAAATAGACTGCTAGGAAACAGTAAAAATACCTATACATTTATTTACAGATATTTCATATTTGCACTCGCACACACACAGAAAGATTACTACAATCCCGCAGCCAGACGTGAGAATATCTATATTACATACACACGCAAAGCAACAACTCTGACTCTCAGAGGTTGGCAGACGCGTACGCACACTTTAACTTTAGCTGTGCTACAATAACCTTAACAGATCTTTCTGTCGTTTTTTTTTTGCCATGATAAGTTACAAATAATACCAATTTTGTTGGAAACAAAATACAAGATTGTTATGTACACCTTAATGTGTGCAAAGGTAAATTATTATTTGCAACAAAATTGAATTACTTTTGCGTAGTGAAGGCAATCTCATCTGTGCACATGGATGGATGGTGGTGGAATGTTATTTAAGGTTATGTTGCTTAGGGTGGCTGAAAATATATCAAGATAATAAATCAACTTCGGGAGATTGTAGGAGAAGAAAATGAGAACAATTTGTATACAATTATTAAATTGTAAATATTGCGAATTTGTGCTGCAAGTTGTGAAATTGATTACATGAGCCTTTAGTCATCAATTGGATTGGAATATTAAATCATCGTTAGAATATTTAATCGTCTTTAGAATATTTAATCATCATTAGCAGCTGGGATTGGGGTTTAAAGAAAACTTCTATGAAAATGCATTCAGTTGAGTATCGCAACGTATGAGCAATAAAATATTCAGAAAGACTAACAATACGTATGAGTAATATTATAACGCATAGTATTGGGATAATTGAATAATACGTATGAGTAATATTATATCGAATAGTATTGGGATCATTGACTCGGGTTAAAGACGTATGAGTAATATTTAGTTTAATTAGATTTTATTATATTAAGCTGATGTTAGGCCAAAGTAAAATCAATTGTATGTAATAAAGAAATACACAAAATATCTGCCATTGCTTTATTTTTAATGTTATGGCAAATATTTTATTAAATTTTTCCCTTAATTGTGACTTTGTCTGTTTCCTAATTGATCATACATTATATAAACATTTTCATATATTTGTTGCATTAATTGCAAAATACAGAAATTATGATTTTCCACCTTATGGTTATGAAGCCATGGAAGAAACTAACAGAAAATTCGAATGTCTTCTTAGCATGTATCCTTGTTAATTTCCTTACCATTCCAATCTCGATACGATTTCATTTACTGTTGTCTACATTATGAACCGAATTGTTATTCATTTAGAATATTTATCTCTTTGACTTAACCTTACCACATCTAGTCTGCCACATTTAATTTGATTTAGGATATATAACCTCATCACACCTACATATACAACACACGATAATATCATTATAATCTATATCGTATATGCAATACCTAACCATATGTATATACTATACTAATTTAATTTGCAACCTATGTTTTGTGGTACAAAACCTTATGTATGGGATTATACATTTCAATTCACCTTTTGTCTATGCATTAGTAGCACACAACAGTAATAGAGAAACGAAAAGTCAATTACAAAAGTATTTCAATGCATTTACCCAGCACACAGGGTAATTTTTATAGCATCGACAGGCGGACTATCTATTCGCATAGGTAAAACTTATGAAATTATATAAAAAATAATAATAACTTGAGAATGTTATTCTCGGCACATGTAACAATTTCAATTAGTAGACATATGTATGCATTACATGAATACCTACACCCAATGCATATGTTATTAAAAATAACCCACTGTTGCTGCAGTTGCTTTTTCTCTTCCTCCCTCTCACTCTCTCTCTCTCTCTCTCAACCTGTGTGGCTTTACAGGTATTTGGTTTTAATTTTTATTTTTCTATCCATAGAAATGTAAATGTTACAAAAGTAAAACTTTTTAATTTTTTCTCTATTGTGCATAAATTCATATACACGTGAGTCAATTGAAATATACAATAGCAGTTGTGTGAGTGTGTGTGTGAACTTTAGCAATCTGTTTGCAAATTCTCAGAGACAGAAACAGAAATACGAAACAAGTGAAACAATTGATTGCATTCTACGTAGAGAATATTAAAGTAATGAAAAACTCTTGACTTGGAATTGCACACTCACACACACACACCATTTTGAATTCATTCATTCGTTTATTTAAAATAATCCTAGGTTTCATAACTCAATTAAAAGTAAAATTATCAAAATTAAACTAAAATGTTAGACAGACAACATATGAATGGTCAGTAATGGAGCAGCAGTGGTTGTATTAAATAACAGAAGGATTAAGGGAAATGTAATTAAACATTTCATACAAAACAATACAATTAAGGCTAGTAGAAGATTAGCATTGAACTTTGAAGGGAAAGAACAATAGCATATTATAGTGACATTTAAAAATATAAAAATATAACAATATAAAAATATAAAATTATAAAAATATAAAAATATAAAAATATAAAAATATAAAAATATAAAAATATAAAAATATAAAAATATAAAAATATAAAAATATAAAAATATAAAAATATAAAAATATAAAAATATAAAAATATAAAAATATAAAAATATAAAAATATAAAAATATAAGAATATAAAAATATATAAATATAAAAATATAAAAAAATAAAAATATTAATATATAAAAATATCAAAATATAAAAATATCAAAATATCAAAATATAAAAATATATAAATATAAAAATATAAATATATAAAAATATCAAAATATCAAAATATAAAAAAATAATAAAAATATAAAAATATAAAAATATAAAAATATGAAAATATAAAAATATAAAAATATAAAAATATAAAAATATAAAAATATAAAAATATAAAAATATAAAAATATAAAAATATAAAATATAAAAATATAAAAATATAAAAATATAAAAATATAAAAATATAAAAATATAAAAATATAAAAATATAAAAATATAAAAATATAAAAATATAAAAATATAAAAATATAAAAATATAAAAATATAAAAATATAAAAATATAAAAATATAAAAATATAAAAATATAAAAATATAAAAATATAAAAATATAAAAATATAAAAATATAAAAATATAAAAATATAAAAATATAAAAATAAAAAATAAAAATATAAATAAAATCGCATACATATGACTGAATTCATCCTCTCAGTTTTACATAATTAACTTTTTTGAAAGTAAACTGAATTTAGTTAAATTTAGCATGGGGAAATACGGCTCGCTGGGAAATGGGCGGTGCCACGCCCCTTTTGGAAACAATTGTTATGTCGGTCATATTAATAAAACGATTTAATTAAATTTTCATAAACTAGGGGTTTCGAAATTCTTACCTTTTAGGGTTAAAAAGGACTTAAAAGGGATAAAACTGGTAATAAACGGCTAAAGGTATAGTGTCTAAAATTGTGCGATGTGAAGTAATTTTAAAATTCGTTCATAAGTTGTAAAAATACCGAAAAAGGAATAAAACTGATGATATCACCAAGATCAAATACCTGAAGGTAGAGTTACGAAAATGTATATAGAATTGCTCCCTATAGAATTAGAGAACTGTCAAATGTATTGCTAAAGTCATAAGAAGGTTCATTGTAAGTACGAGTGAAGCAACGCGAGCCGGGAAAGCTAGTTTTACATATAAATCTTTTTTGTTACAAAACTGAAACATTTGTCACACACTCTCTGTTACCTCCCATACAAGTACTCTGAATTTAGTTAAATATTGCTCAATATAAACGTTTATTGAACCTTGACTTACGAATAAAAATCGGGCACGTTGTGCTTTTTCTACTGGTACCTCCTATGCAAATTAGCAAATTTACGGAAATTTTTATTGCCCAAATATAAATAAAAACTTCTCAAAGAAACTTAAGAAACCAGGAGGTTTATCCCACATATTAGAAATTATATTTTTTGTTTGCGAATTAATTAATTGGCGCGGTCTATTTGCACGCGCTTGACTACATCGATGTCGTTGTACAGCTCATACAGCTCATGATTCATTCGACGACGGTTTTTATACTGCGAAGTTGCTTATACTGCGAAGTTGCTGTCAACAACATTAGGGGAGCCGACAATGAAAGAATTTTTTTTTAAGATGACTGGAGCCATGGTTTGAACCTTTGATCTCCCGCATGGTAGTCGCGTGTTCTAACCACTATGCCACGGCCGGTCCCGATGATAGCTCCAAAATTTTGCGTAGTATTTTTCTCTCGAAGACTCCCTGAATATATTGACCCGCTTGTGTCATTACCCAGGATTCTGCACTGTAGAGCAAGACAGGTAGGATCAGAGTCTGGTAGAGCTGGATCTTTGTTCTTCGAGAGAGCGCTCTGTCGTTAAATCGCTTGCTTAGCGCATAGTTGCAGCGGTTTGCGATAAATACTCGTGATTTGATTTCCAGGCCAACATTATTATTTTTGTTTATGGCGGAGCCAAGGTACACAAAATCATCTACCAATTTAAAGTTATAGTTGTCAACGCTTACGCAGCGTCCCAGAGGAGTGAACCCTTTGTTCGTTGAAACAAATAACATGGTTTTGTCCTCGTTTATCACCAGACCCACTTCATTCACAGTACAACATTTTTCAGCGCACATTGATTCGGGACTAAATTCTGAGAACTGTACGTGAAAGTAGCCCCACGTTTGAGGCTCTTTTGTTTGACATAACTCGAAAACCACCAGTCCGATTTGGCTGAAACTAATTTAAAAAATTAAGAATTACAATTCCTTTAATGTGTTCATATAACGTTTCCCTACATAAGCAACAGTTTCACGTTTCCATTCATCAAATGATTTTGAACTGGGTTTATTTTTTAGCAGTTACAATAAAACTGTTGTACTCCGTGGAGTATGATTTACGTGAAATATTACTTATGATAATCATACGCCACCGTATAATAATATAACAAGAGCCTAAAACGTGACAAATTCCCTTATATGATTCTTACTAACTTCAAATCGATATTAAATTATTATGGCATGTAACTTGACAAAACGAATGATGCAGAACTTCTTCTTTTTGGGCTACTTTCACGTGAAGTTCTTAGAATTGAGTCCCAAAATCATGTGTTGTACTGTGTTTTGTCTCCAACAGAAGCGTCACACTTATTTGAATCCTCTTGGCAATAATTAGGTGGAGGTGTATGTATACTTAATATTGAATCCCGCTAACATAGTGTAACTCATACGCACCAGAGCCTAGTGCCATTATATATGCTTCATACGCCTTCAGGGACCTATATCAGCAATATGCCCTGGTCGAGTATGGCATACTTCAATTCATGTTCGGGGTAAAAAAACAAAATATTACATATAATTTGTCACAGATTGGACTTTGCAGCATTATGCTCTGCTTTATTTTTTATACCGAAATACTATTAATTTTTTCAACTATTAATTTCTTTGTGTCAAACGCTACGACTTAGAACTACATATGCATAATAGTAAACGAAGCTATTTTGATACAACTCTTATGTGCACCTTAAGAGTACCAAACAAATTCCTACAACTCTCCGTTTTTACTAAAGACCGACTTAGAAACATTTCTGTAGACAATATTACAATAGTAAGGTCTTTTTTCTACATATAACTTTTGACTTACCTTGCACGTATAAATGCCCTCATCCAAACGATTAGTCTTCGATATACCCAAAATGGCAGTGAACACATCTTTTGATTCCGGTGGTAGGACAGTAGTCCAAATCTCTCTGCAAGAAAAAAAAAATAAAACACCACATACAATTAAAAACATGTAAATCTTGCACAAAAGTAAAAATATTATTTAAAACAAAAAACACTGTCATTATTACGTGGGTATATTATACGTTTCTATTTAAAATTTCCTCTCTATACCCGTTGCCCTCTTTAATAATTATTGCAGATTAAAACAACACATTATGAACTTGAACTTTAGTAGTGATTGGTTTTGACAAGCAGCCCTTTTTTTGTTAGCAGCTTATTTCGTTGCAGAAAAACACTCAAAGGGGCAAGATATTTCACAATTTTTCACAAAGTATCATTAATTTTCACACATAGAGTAAAACATCTGAGAGTGAGAGTGAACATACAAGAGCCCTTGTATTGTTGCTGTCTGTGTTCTCTGTTTGCAACGATGTACATCCGCACATGCAGTACCAATATATGTTTACAAATAACCAATTTGTGGTTTATTTCAATGGATGTGTGAAAAATAGCTATGAATTAGAGCATAACATTTTACTAATGCACTACATTCACAGTGCTCTCTACTACCGCTATATCTAATACTATGGCTTTTGTTTCAAATTCTCACTCATCCTTTGCTAATAATCTGTGGCTTGGGTTTGGCTGTTAGGGATCACGACGTGTATGTTATGTTGCTTACTAGTCGATATGAAAGTTACATGAGCTTCTAGGATGAAAGTTATTATTGTAATATGTACATGAAAACGTTGGCTTGATGTGAAAATAATCATTTGTTTTTCCAATGCTGGCATCAGCTAAAGGATTGCCATGTAGATATAGCAGAATAATTTTCATTATTATTATTTTTAATATTTACAATATTTTTAATTTTTGCAATATTTTTGAATATTTTTGATATGTTTTATTATATTTTTTATATAAAATATTTGTAATGTTTAAAAAATATTAAATACTTTTCAAATTTTAAATATTTTTTAAAATTCTAATATTTAGAATAAATTCATAGTTAAAACCGCTGCTAACTTTAAATATTTTGCTGACTTGTTAAAAATTTACATTTCATTTTATTCAATTTAAAAATTAATGGCATCCCTTGCGCAGTATAACCCGTGTAGCTTACTAAGACACACCGACACACCATACGATATAGTTTTTGTGTATGACCGCACTAGTAACATATGACTAAATACAATGTTCAAACATCCAAGCAAACACGTCAAAGCGTTGGTGTGAAGTCAATTAGCGAGTATTCTCTAGTTTTCGCAAAGTTGAGCTTTTCACTTTGTTTTTGGTTGTTTGTTTTTTTTTTGCTGTTGTATCAAAAATACTAACGTTTTTGCTGGTTATGCGATATTTGCACACTGAAACTCTGTAATATATGTTTCAAAGATAATTAATATTTTTGTTGTTGGTTGGCACTCTAGTGTTGTTCAGAATGTTTGTTTCTCTTTCGCATTCGTTTTCGCACCACACTGTATCTTGATATAAATGAAAATTCTGTGCAGTATAAACACACACCAGAGCAGTGAAAAAACAAATGAGCTGAGCTATGGTGGCATGTTGGGTAATTATGCGCACACAGTTTATGATAAAGTTACATGCAACATACACTTCTACTAAGATTTACATATGCTGTTTATATGAGCATACATATATGTATATTGTAATATAGTTGAATGTATTGTATTACTACCGCTACTACGGAGTAATATGAGATGTTCTGGTATATCCAAAATAGAACACACACTATAGTAATATATGGGAATTATTCATGAGTGTTAATTATGTTAATTAAGAAATGAAGAGCATACCGCAGTGTGAGCAAACAATACAAACAAATAGATAAACTATTAAAAGGGAAACCTCAAATACGGGAATGTAATTAAGAAATTGCTGCTAAAGCGATTAAGCGGTGGGAGGTGTAAGTAAATTATGTGGAAATAAAGGCATTAACTACGGCCATATGTTTCCCAGGGGAACTAAGGGAAACTACAAAAAAAGTAAAAAAAAATATTAAATAAAATTAAAATATAAAAAATATTTAAAATTTAAAAAAATATTAGAATAATTAAGAGTATTACAAACATTAAAAATATGAAAAATAATAAAAATATTAAAATTATTAAAAATATTAACAACATTAATTAACAAAATATACTAACAATATTTAAATATTAAAAATATTAAAAATATTGTAAATATTGTAAATATTTAAAATATTAAAAATATTAAAAATATTTTAAATTTAGTTTAAGTGTATCAAATGATACATCAAATTCCGCTTACGATCAGAAAAGTGTTTTTTTTATTGTTTGATATTTTGATATTTTGGTCAAATTCAGTGTGTCACGTACTAGGATGACGCGTTTCGAACTCCATGACGAGTTCATCTTCAAACCCCTTTGTGACGAACTGATGCACAATTGTACATCATCAGCTGTATATATATCTACAATTATGTCAAACATGTACATGCGAAGTAGATATCTGCCGAAAATGTCCAACACCAATTATAGTTTGAATTTGACCGTTAATATTCAAACATGAGAAATGGAGGAAATTCTTTCCCCACGATTCCCCTTTTTACCACAAAGCTTAAGCTTCTTTACAAGGTTTTTTGTTGGTAAACTAAGATTACTTGTCAAAGTAAGGCATTTAGTTTTCAGGCCGTGCCGTGCCAGTGTATTTTAAACTGTTTGTTTGTTAGTTTTATTAAAATATTATAAATATTAAAAATATTAAAAATATTAAAAATATTAAAAATATTAAAAATATTAAAAATATTAAAAATATTAAAAATATTAAAAATATTAAAACTATTAAAAATATTAAAAATATTAAAAATATTAAAAATATTAAAAATATTAAAAATATTAAAAATATTAAAAATATATAAAATATTAAAAATATTAAAAATATTAAAATATTAAACATATTAAAAATATTTAAAAAAATATTTAAAAACATTAAAAATATTAAAAATATTAAAAATATTGGAAATATTAAAATTATTAAAAATTTTAAAAAAATTAAAAATATTAAAATTATTAAAAATATTAAAAATATTAAAAATATTAAAAATATTAAAAATATTAAAAATGTTAAAAATATAAAAAATATTAAAAATATTAAAAATAATAAAAATATTAAAAATATTAAAAATAATAAAAATATTAAAAATATTAAAAATATTAAAAATATTAAAAATATTAAAAATATTAAAAATATTAAAAATATTAAAAATATTAAAAATATTAAAAATATTAAAAATATTAAAAATATTAAAAATATTAAAAATATTTAAAATATTAAAAATATTAAAAATATTAAAAATATTAAAAATATTAAAAATATTAAAAATATTAAAAATATTAAAAATATTAAAAATATTAAAAATATTAAAAATATTAAAAATATTAAAAATATTAAAAATATTAAAAATATTAAAAATATTAAAAATATTAAAAATGTTAAAAATATTAAAAATATTAAAAATATTAAAAATATTAAAAATATTAAAAATATTGGAAATATTAAAATTATTAGAAATTTTAAAAAAATTAAAAAAATTAAAAATATTAAAATTATTAAATATATTAAAAATATTAAAAATATTAAAAATATTAAAAATACTAAAAATATTAAAAATATTAAAAATATTAAAAATATTAAAAATATTAAAAATATTAAAAATATTAAAAATAATAAAAATTTTAAAAATATTAAAAATATTAAAAATATTAAAAATATTAAAAATATTAAAAATATTAAAAATATTGAAAATATTAAAAATATTAAAAATATTAAAAATATTAAAAACATTAAAAATATTAAAAATATTAAAAATATTGGAAATATTAAAATTATTAAAAATTTTAAAAAAATTAAAAATATTAAAATTATTAAATATATTAAAAATATTAAAAATATTAAAAATATTAAAAATATTAAAAATATTAAAAATATTAAAAATATTAAAAATATTAAAAATATTAAAAATATTAAAAATATTAAAAATATTAAAAATATTAAAAATATTAAAAAATATTAAAATAGTAAAAATATAATAAATCCAAAAAAAAAAATATTAAAAATATAAAAAAATTTAAAAAAAAATATTTAAAAATATTGAAAATTCTTAAATATAAAAAAAAATATTTCAAATATTTTATAATAAAATATTAAAAAATAATAACAATATTAAAAATGTTGAAAAAAAATAATAATATTAAAAATAATAAAAGTTAATTGTTGTCATAGTTTTCCCTGTTCATATCTTTGTATTGCTTAATTTAAATCAATTATCGTTTAGCTTACTTAGTTTTCGATTTCCGTTTAATTCAAATTTTACTTAAATTTTTGGCCTTGGGACATTTTGCCTTTCCATGATTTATGTTTCAATTAACTGCATTAACGATGTATCGCATGGAGCAGCACAAATGAAATATCCTTAGACACTGAATACTAATCTTACAGTGAAACCCACGAATGTCCTTATTGTCCTTATTTCCTGAAATCATAATGAACTCACTATGGCTTCCATTTACGGGGATTGTTTTTGCTCCCAGCAACTCTGTACAAATAGCTTACAAACAATGAACAAGATTTCTACAAAATGGAAACCACTAATGGACTTTTGCCACATTCACAAGTTGCAACAGTCAACCCGTCCGAGCAACACATGCTGCAACGGACTGATGATGTCCGCGACAACCGTAAGGGCAGTGAAATGGATGGACCTTGACCACGGGCAATATTAATAGCGCCGCGAATTTTGTTAATGTGTTGTTGAAGGAGTCAAAAGGGGGGGGGGGGGGGGTGTGTGTGCGGAAAAGAGGAAAAGTGAAAAGTGTGGCAAGGAGACATTGCAGCATATAGTACTAAAACGCAGTGCGTAGAAAAAAATGGAGAAGTAGGGTAGAGCGCTACAAAGTATATACTTTAGAAACTTTGGATTTTTTTTAAAAAGTAAAGTAAAGGTCTTTTGTGTTATTCTTTACTTATCAGGCGGCTTATAGAATATTTATTTATTTTTGACCAATTAGCTTTTTAAAACTATAATTCTGAGTTTGTTTTATGGATTTGTATTTTTTTTACAAAAATTTAAAATGTATTATTTACAACATGCGCCGACTCTGGTTGACCCGGCACATTTTGCAATGCTTAACGATTATAAATGTGAAACCATTCAAACACACGCGCCTTTGATGCCTATTGCCCTAAAATCCGTAGCCATAAATTAATAGTCTTTTGTTCTTTCAGCTATTATTACTTGCGGGCTGGTCTTCTACATCACACAAGCACAGCACAAATTGCAATCTGTGCGTCTACTTTACAACAGACGATTTTCTGTTTAAATCGCGGTTGCGTTCTTGTTCTCTACTGAAGCTGTCACCCCCGCCTCTCTTACTCTAGCTGCAGTAACCACACTCTATATGCGTGAACGCATTACAAGTCAGCCGAATAATACACGTGTTCATTACTACGACTACGTCATTGGTGTGTTGCATGTATGAACATACATACCTACGTCGCACAAGTACAGCATATTTTGTCTTCCCCCGCCTGCCATCGGCGGCTTTCTACTCTTGTCCTGTAGCCAGAACAATGACATCAGTTCTTATGCATTTGCATAAGGACAAAGGTTGCTGTATAATGAAATTAGGATACATGTATGTCAAGAGATTTGCATGTGTGTATGTGTGTGTGACTGTGTGACTATGCAAAGTGCGTGAATTAACAATATTTTACGTATGCATTTGTGCGTGTGTGTTTGTATTGAAGTGTAGACTAGAATGCGTGGAATTTTTCATCGGACTCTGCTGCCTTTTGATATCAAAGCAAGGATTCCTTTTAGGCATAAAAACAATAATCTAGTATAGCCTATAGCATAGACAGTCAATGCGTTGCAATGCACAGTGGACGGCAGGAATATTCAAATTATTCAAACAATAACCTTAAGGGTTGAAGGTACAAGTTAGTTTTGTTCTGAAAAATTGTTGGAGTTGCAAAAATATTGCGGGTGGGTCATACATTGGACACCTCTAAGGGCACTTCTGGGGTTGTTAGACCGTTGGGGGTAAATTTAAAAACATCTTGATTTTTATACGGAAGCCCCTCTTAGGGCGTGAGGTAGGGTAGGGTAGGGTGTAGGGTGATTTTTATACGGAAGCCCCTCTTAGGGCGTGAGGTAGGGTGTAGGTATGTTCGGGAAAAATGTTCGGTGGACAAAATAAGTCGGTCATACATTTTACCTCTCTATAGCACCAAAGGAGCGGGAGGAGCTAATTTTATTAAAAAAAATAAAATTTACGCGGACCACCTTAAGGATTGAAGACAGAGTGTAGATATGTTCTCTGAAACTGTAAGGATTTCAAAAATAGTGGGGCTCGGTCATGCATTAGACTCCGCCAGCGGCACTTTTGGCGAAGTAAGAGCGGTGGGAGCAAATTTTATAACATTTTGATTTTTGTATGGAAGGCCCCTTAGGAGGTGAAGCTAGGGAGTGGGTATGTTAGGGAAAAATGTACGCAGGGAAAAACTAGTGGTGGTCCGTCATACATTTGACCCATGTATGGTCGACTCTAGGGTAGTTGCGTGGCTTGTTGTGGATTCCTCCAACACCTTTGATCACGATGTGCAGCCATTTGCCACCACCCACTACCCTCCTCTTGAGGCTTATGAAGTGTTTTCCTAACTCACAAACCAGGTGGTGAGCTGTATCGAAATCGAAACCTAGTGCACTATTCCAAACTTAGTGTACAAAAAAGTATTTTTTGGTACATCCAAATTAAAGTAATTTTCGGAGCATGGAAAGTAATTGTTAGTACAATTAAGGTACTCTTTTGTATAATAAATTGTATTCTTTGTGTAAAATAAAAGTAATTTTTCATACTTTATATTGTACTTGTTGCTTTAAGAAATTGTATTTCTGGTACACTGGAAGTACTTTTTAGTACAACAAATTAACTTTTTGATATAATAAATGTAACTTTTGGTACAATAAAAGTACATTCTGGTACCATAAATTGTACTTTTAGATACAATAATCCTTTTTGGTACTGTACAATAACTTTTTGGCACAATATGAGTTCTTGCTGCTACAACACCCTGCACTTCTTGCTACAATAAAAGTACTTTTTTACTCTTAGATACAACAAATGCACTTTGCCTACAATAAGTTGTACTCTCTGTGTATAAAATTAACACTATTAGAATATTAAAAATGTTAAAAATATTAACAATAATCAAAATACTAAAAATACTAAATATATTAAAAATATTAAAAATATAAAAAATATTAAAAATATAAAAAATATTAAAAATATTAAAAATATTAAAAATATTAAAAATATAAAAAACATAAAAAATATTAAAAATATTAAAAATATTAAAAATATCAAAAATATTAAAAATTATAAAAATACTAAAAATATTAAATATATTAAAAAAAATAAAAATATTAAAAATATAAAAAATATCAAAAATATTAAAAATATTAAAAATATTAAAAATATTAAAAATATTAAAAATATTAAAAATATTAAAAATATTAAAAATATTAAAAATATTAAAAATATTAAAAATATAAAAAATATTAAAAATGTTAAAAATATTAAAAATATAAATAAAAATACTAAAAATATTAAAAATATTAAAAATATTAAAAATATTAAAAATATAAGAAATATTAAAAATTTTAAAAATATTAAAAATATAAGAGATTATGGAAATATTAAAAATATTTAATATTACAAATATTAAAAACATTAACGATATTAAAAATATAAAAGTATTAAAAATATTAAAAATAGTAAAAATATTAAAAATTATAAAAATACTAAAAATATTAAATATATTAAAAATAATAAAAATATTAAAAATATAAAAGATATAAAAAATATCAAAAATATTAAAAATATTAAAAATATTAAAAATATTAAAAATATTAAAAATATTAAAAATATTAAAAATATTAAAAATATAAAAAATATAAAAAATATTAAAAATATTAAAAATATTAAAAATATTAAAAATATAAAAAATTTTAAAAATATAAAAATAAAAAAAATATATTAAAAATACAAAAAATATTAAAAATATTAAAAATATTACAAATATTAAAAATATTAAAAATATTAAAAATATTAAAAATATTAAAAATATTAAAAATATTAAAAATATTAAAAATATTAAAAATATTAAAATACAGAAGCTGACTCAAGACAGTATCTTTGTAGCTGCCGATTTTTGTAAGAATTTCTGTCAATGTAAAAATATGTTTATTTGTGTGTTAATTTGTAACATTTTTGTATCTTTGTGAATAATAGATAACCCTGATGATGACTAACGATGTTAGTCGAAATATCGGAAATAAATAAATGGAATAAAAGCACAACATAAAAATTGTCTTTAAATTCAGACCCTATAGCCGAACCAAATCCCAATATTAAATATTAAAAATATTAAAAATATTAAAAATATTAAAAATATTAAAAATATTAAAAATATTAAAAATATTAAAAATATTAAAAATATTAAAAATGTTAAAAATATTAAAAATATTAAAAATATTAAAAATACTAAATATATCAAAAATATTACAAATCTTATAAATATTAAAAATATTAAAAATATTAAAAATATTAAAAATATTAAAAATATTAAAAATATTAAAAATATTAAAAATATTAAAAATATTAAAAATATTAAAAATATTTAAAAATTTTAGAAATATTAAAATAATGAAAAATATTAAAGCTATTCAAAAAATTAAAAATATTAAAATAATGAAAAATATTAAAACTATTCAAAATATTAAAAATATTAAAATATATTAAAAATATTCAAAATATTAAAAATATTCACAATATTCAAAATATTAAAACTATTAAAAATATTACAAATACTAAAAATATTAAAAATATTAAAAAAAAGGGCGCTGACGAGACATTGTGGTTAATGTAGAAATGACGTCATACGCCTTACCTGCTGTCAACATAATACATTTCACACTCTTGACTAAAAACCTATTGGCAATAATAAATAATTGCCAATAGAACTGATCTCAAACCGAAAAATTACAATATCATAATTCAATACAGATCAACAAAAAACAAAATCAAGAACAAAATATTAAAAATATTAAATTAAAATTAAAAATATTAAATTAAAATTAAAAATACAGTAAAAATGTTTAAAATATTAAAAATAATAAAAATATTAAATTTATTAAAAATATTAAAAATATTTACAAATATTTACAAATGTAAGAATCTTTAAAACGCAATTTTTAACAAATTAAAATATTAAAAATGTTTATATTAAATATTTCTGCCTCTTTCTGCGTTCTAGCGCTGCCTTCACAAATTTCTTCTCCTTTCGCCCACAGTACATTTTGTAAATGTGCGCGCATTAACCACAAACATCTTTGCTTTTGTAACATGGCCGAGTACATGGGGATGGCCTAACCTAAATGCAAATGCAAGTGCAAATGTATATCCATTGCAAAACGCTTTTCAATAATAGAGACCCATAGAAAGCTGATATAGCGGGAGATGTTGGAGATTATCGGTTTATGGAATGACCACAAAAGCACTCAACTGTCAGGACATGTAAAGGCAAAGAAGATAAGATTTCAATTTGTAGTGGTTATACGCGTTTTACTCTGATGCCGGGGAATGAGGTCATTAAAGCCACAGATTACAGAGGGTAAATGAGGACTTGCACGACGCCATACTATGAAACAAAATGAGCAACAAAAATGCGAAGCAGGGTTTCACTCATATGGTACAATATATGGAAATGAGTGAAAACCAAACACTTGAGGTTAACATTTAATTTTTCTTTAATATTAAAATCTAAGCCATAATCATAACTTATGGCATTTCTATGAGATTTAGTTTAGGTTCAAAGAACTGCATGGCACTAGACACTCAAATTAATGTGTAAAACCCATATGTCGTTAGGCCAAAGCTTCAAATGATTTACATTTGATTGAAAGTGATAATTGTCGTTAGGCTTCCAAATTGTTGTGGCCCTGCAACACATGTGAACGCAGACTTATCAAGCAAAAGTCTGTCAAACTATGAGAATACCCATTTTGACAGACAATTCAAAAACTCATATCTACGAACTGTATAGTTTATGTGTAGTAGTTACTGCCCTAATCCTTAAAGTAGGACTAAGGCAATCAAAGACAAGCAATTGAAACACATTTCTGCCGAAGCCAAATTGTGGCAGGAGAGGTGTGTTAATTTTTTGTTACCCATAACCTTAATCTTAGCACAGAGAGATGTTCACGCTCACCTTGTGATGGTAATGGTGTAGTCTCATGCATAAACACCAAATTGCGTAGGGGAGACTTTCACAGACAGAAGGAATTTGTAAATCTACTTGTTTTGCTCAGCGTCGGTTATTGGATTATGTTGATAACATAACGTTATGGATACTTGACGGGGAGATGTTGTCTCTCTGTGTGTGTGTGTGTAGGACTGGGTATTGATGTTTTTTGTGTGACATTTTATGGTGTCATTACACCGACATCTATGATTTCTGATACACTAGCTCTCTAGCTAGAGGGCATTTACATCTGGACTCAGCGTGGCAAACACAAATGGCTACAAATATACGAAATCTCTGTCATCCAACAAACAAACAGTGTCAACATGACTTCTAAAACGCCTCCAGTCCCGCACAGGAGGTGGGAGGGTGGCGGGTACTGTGTGTTAACAGCAGAGGATGGTACTTGGTTTGTTTGGTGTAAATTATGTTTAGAGTTGGGGTGTGTCGCTAGACTTGCGCCAGTTTATTGCTGCAATTGTCACAAGAATATTAAATGGATTTTTAGCATATATGAGACGCTTTGTATGCGGGATATGGTGACATGGTGCCGGGGGGTAAGTGTTTTGTTGTTGTAAACCACAGTGTCAACCATAAACATTTGCTTCTGTTTTGCTGTGGTTATGTTTATTTTGATGTTGGAAATTTGTGTATAAACAAACAAATTTCAGAGTCAAACTCAAAATATTGTAACATAAGAGGCGGCGGCTAAGTTGTAAACTCGTTTTTGTTGATGGAACACTATATGAGGGAGGTAGAGGAAGCGAAAACAAGCAAAGGTCAAAGGATATTTACAAAATAAAAAAATATATTTAGACGCATATAGATATATAAAAGAGACTATATATAAATGTGAACAGTCTTAAGGCTCGAATAGCTATACATTATATTTTGTACCACATGTCTATACTATATTGGCAAACGTTGGTAAGATAAATTTTCATAATTTTACAGGAAGCCGATGCAAAGTTTTGGAAAATAAGAACTTAACAGCTGTTTAAAAATACATTTAATAGTCTTTGACTTATCTCAGACATATAATACTATGTCAGTTTTTTCTAAAAGTCCTTCAGGACATATCAAGTAAACAAATAAAAAATTTGCAAAAACACTGACATTTCGATTTTTGCCATAATGGTGCAGATCTAATATACAAATACTTTAATGAGACCTCTTAGCGAATCTGCTCGTTAGCAATATAATCGGGTAAAGCTACAGAACCCCTGGTCATGTTAATCGCAAAAAAGTTTCTACCACTCTGCACTTGTTATCCTCAGTGTTAGGTCAATGTCTAAACAGAGAGCGACACGCTCAAAACACAGCCATCAGTTTACTTCCACACAATTTTTCTATGTGGAGTTTTCCGATTAAGAAAAAACACAGCTACCAGTAAACTCCCCAACAAATTTTCTATTCATGCTGGAGTGCAGTTTTCCCCCACAATTTTGCATTACACTTTCACGATTTTTCATATTTGTATATGCTGCGTTGGCCGTTGGGTTATTCAGACAGTTGTTTTTGTTTAGTTATTTCTTTTCAATGAAATTGCGGTTGTTGGTAAAGGCAAATTGTGCTACATGTTACAATTTTATTATGTTTTGTATTTTATTAAATTAAGAAATCTAATATTTGATTGATGTCGAAAAATACACAAGAGCCATTTTGCTGATGCAAGTCATAATATGTAACAAAATTAGAATAATCAAATTTTGCGGAGTAGGAAATGAAAAGGAAGAAAAAAAATCAGCGCAATGGCAATAAAGGTGAGATATTTATGCCAGTAACCCAGAAATGGGGGAAAATATACAAATGTAATTAAGTAGCCGTAGAAAAGAGGGGTGACATGTGGAAGACAATTAAAGGGTAGTATTCATAAAATGCAAAACCTACAATGTGTCGCGGAAACTGTAAACGTAGAAGTTATAAAATTTTTTAAATATTCTAAAAATACATAATAATCAAAATATTCACAATATTTACAATATACGAAATTTCAAAACATTTAAAATATTAAAGATATTGAAATTTTCCAAATATTAAAAAAATATAAAACAGCACACAAAAATATTAAAAAAAATTAAAGCTATTGAAAAATATTTACAAAATTAACATATGTACCTATATAAGTATATAGAACACAAAATTTGTATGTCTCCCAGTAGGAAGTTCCATCATACACGCCTTTGTCGTCGACGCTGTCCTCAAGACAAAATTTGAAAAATTTATGTACTTGTCGTCAAAACACACGGTTAATGACAAGCTGACCGACAAAATACTAATGTTGTTGTGCATCAAACACATTCAACAAATCAAAGCAAAAAAAAATTTTCAGTTTATTAAAAGGACGAGTAAACATTAGCAATTTTATAGTTTGAAATCTCGAATGAAGGTGAATGCCAAATTAAAGTTGATATCCTTCTCTTCTCTTTGGGTCAGTAGTTTCCCAAAAGAATTAACAATTAGTCATACTAATAAAAAGCTAAACAACAGATAAAAATCCATCTTTTAAAATGGCACCAATGTATATACAAAATCATACTAATATGGCTTGAATGACAATTCAAGACATACATAGGAATCAATGACAATTTGACCGACATTTTCACCCATCAGGTCGTACATGATTGTTTAGGTGACGTGTCGCTTATATATCATCAACGACAATTCAACCGACATTGTCACCCATCAGGTCGTGCATGATTATGTTGGCGACAGGTCTTTTGTATAGGCATCAACGAAAATTTGACCGACATTGTCGCTCATCAGGTCGTGAGTGACAAAGCGGACTCTTGTTTGAAAATTTCGTCGACGATTTGTATGGACGGTCCCCTAAAAGTCATCAACGATTTACTATGGTCATGCAACTATCCTTGACGATGTCTTGCAGACACTTCCTACTGGGCTGTTATAGACTTTGAAAACTTCCAACCGATGTGCCCCAAACCGGGTTCATTAAAAAGTCAATAATGGGAAGATGGGTTTAGACTACTAATACTAGGAAGAAAAACATATTGGGTCCGTTTATGAAGTCGTTTTTCGACTTTACCCATACAGCATTTTTCCCTCTTATCATAAGTAATATTCCACAGAAATCATACGCCACGGAGTACATTTTTATTTTAACTGCTACATAATAAACCCGGTTTAAAATCATTTGACTAATGGATAAGTGAAACTGTTGCTTATGTAAGGAAACGTTATATGAACAGATTAAAGAAATTGTAATTCTTAATTTTTTTTAAATTTGTTTCAGCTAAATTGGACTAGTGTTTTCGAGTTATGTCAAACAAAAGAGCCTAAAACCTATACGATACTTACTTACTTCAACTCAATATTAAATTATTATGGTATGCAACTTGACAAATCAAATTATGCGGAACTTCTTCTTTTTGGGGCTACTTTCACATGCAGTTCTCAGAATTGTGTCCTAAATCAATGAGCTGAAAATTGTTGTACTGTGTTATAGGCTAGATAGTAGCATGGCTAACTAACAATTGTAAGGCAGTAGGTTCAAACTCCAGCAAGGTTTTTAGTCGTTGAGATCAAAATAATTGTCCATATAGAGAGAAATATATAGAAATGAGAAATATCTGAAAATAACAGGCGAGCTCCCAATAAAACGAAAAGGCCATATGGCTTTCTTTTAAGAAGTGACGATGGAAGGCCTTGCCTCCCAATCTCAAGATATGGAAGGAGGAGTCCATAAGGAAGGAAGGCCTGTCTACCCACGATTTCCGTCTCTGGATAGTTTTATGACTGGCAGGGACCATAGGCTACATGAAATATTGATACATTAAGTGGGCATGGCTTCACCCATAGTACCCTATCAACTCAACTTAATTTGTATATGTAGAATTATAGCGCTATTCGTTTTAAAATTTGATTTTTGAATGAATATCTGGCGTACTATTCTCCTGGATAAGTTGAAACAATGTGTGGATGCAGCAACATGCGTGATCAGACCAAAAATGAGCTCGTTATAGGCGTGGCTCGCCCATACCACCTCATTCGTCTTGGGATTTATTATAGAACCATTTGAGACCAGTGTAAGTCTTTTTTTTAAAGAGAAAGGTCAGGCTTGGAATAAGTGGTGTGGCTCCGGCCACACGCCACTATTAACAAAACGTCAATATCTGGTTTGGGGCCCACCGTGGCAAGATGGTTAGATCACAAGCCTATCTTGCGGGAGACTTCAGTAATTTAATCGGCGGCCCCGTCAAAATTTGTCGGCAGCAACCTCGCATTAAAATTCTAACCAAAAACCTTTTCCAACAGCTGATGTTCATTTTTGTCTATCAAACGTTGGTAAGAAGCGCGTTAATTTATAACAAGAGAATACTAAATAATTGTCAATAGAAATGATCTTAAACGGAACTATGACAATATTATAATTCAATGCAGGTTAACAAAAAACCAAATCAATACCGACGAAACAAGAGCTTGTGTGTGTGTTATGCCGGGATGTTGTGTGCTTCGAGGATGCTATCCTTGCACCGTTGGGTAAAGTTCTCATTAGCTCAGAGATGCTTCCTTTCCTTTCACTCCTGTAAAAAAAACCTTTTGGCAACAATAAATAATTGCCAATAGAAATGATCTTAAACCGAACTATGACAATATCAATATAAAAAATATTAAAGATATTAAAAATATTAAAAATATTAAAACTATTTAAAATATTAAAAATATTAAAAATATTAAAAATATTAAAAATATTAAAAATATTAAAAATATTAAAAATATTAAAAATATTAAAAATATTAAAAATATTAAAAATATTAAAAATATTAAAAATATTAAAAATATTAAAAATATTAAAAATATTAAAAATATTAAAAATATTAAAAATATTAAAAATATTAAAAATATTAAAAATATTAAAAATATTAAAAATATTAAAAATATTAAAAATATTAAAAATATTAAAAATTATAAAAATATTAAAAATATTAAAAATTATAAAAATATTAAAAATATTAATAATATTAAAAAGTTTAAAAACGCTAAAAATATTAAAAATATTAAAAATATTAAAAATATTAAAAATATTAAAAATATTAAAAATATTAAAAATATTAAAAATATTAAAAATATTAAAAATATTAAAAATATTAAAAATATTAAAAATATTAAAAATATTAAAAATATTAAAAATATTAAAAATATTAAAGATTTTGTAAATATTAAAAATATCTATACATTAGGGTCGATTTAATAATCGCCCATGGCTCAGTGAAAATCGTATTCTAGGGATGAAAATAAGAATCTTTGCCGAAGGAACCATACCTCTAAAACGAATTCTACTACCCCCAAACTGTTGACTTTTGTCCCGTAGGGTCAAGTTTTGAAAAATCCCTCTTTGACCCATTTAGAGTGCCCCAATCGAGTCCAAATGTATGACCGACCCCTACTAACTTTGGAGGGCCGATCCACCCATGCCAGTGGTACACCCCCTGGAACTCCCCTGGGGGGTTCCCCATACAAACGTTTCAAAAAATCACCATTTTTGGCACTTATTTTATTATTTTTTATTTATTTTTATTATTTTATTTATTTTTTCTCTTTAGAAATTTATTTATTCAGAACAAATGTAAATAAAAAAATTATTTAACTTAGTAATAGAAAAGAAAATAAAAAAAATTACTGTTTGAAGTCTTTTTTGCTTTCAAGTCTGGGCAATTTCGCACGGAATTCGTTTTAGAGGTATGGTTCCTTCGGCAAAGTTTCTTATTTTGACCCCTAGAATACGATTTTCACTGAGCCATGGGCGATTTTTTTGCCTCCCCACAAATCGACCCGGCCTACTATACATATAAAACTGTTGCATTACCGATTGACTGACTGACTGATCATTGCTTAGGCCAATTGGCTAAACCTAGTGACACGAAAATAGGTGGTCGATAAGATGGGATTTTTCGAAATTCGTATTTTTGGGGTAAAAAGGTCCAAATCCAGCTAATTCATACAAAAATGTTTCACTTGTGATTTGCATTATAAACCATAATTCGAATGCCACAAATCATACTCTATAACCGAGCTAACGATACCGCCAATTATGTTACCTTTCACTCAATTTTAATTGAATTTGTATTAAATGTGTTAATGAAAAACAATTAATTAACATTTAAAGGAAATCCGAAACCAACACTTAGAAAACAAGAGTCCGTACGAACAATTTCCATCATACGTTACAAAATAATTTACAAACGTTGTGATATAATAATTAAGGCAAAATTAATACGAATTTATGTTAAGTGCCCATTAACGGATTTTAAATGATTTGTGAAGAAATAACATCTACGTTATTAATGGAATTCCAATGAATAACTTTGAATCTGGCGTGAACTTGGTCTATTTAAAGTGTTAATGTTTATAATGACTTTACGAATTATATAAGTATCTTTGTGAATTTTTTTATTATGATGTTTTAAATGTTAAACTGTCTTTTATATTCATTAAATTTATTGGGTCACACTTTTAATGCTTTAATTTTAAAATTTTCTAACTGTCACTTAAATGTGAAATAATTTGTAATTAATAATTTTTGCATTCATGAATTACCAAATATGTATGTTCTCTTTGATATATTAAAAATGCGTTGCACACATGTCATCTGCACACACATCACCTCATATCAATGACAGTCGTCAAATGTGCCGGTGTAATTACAAATATTTCAACGTTGCAGCAATGGAAAGAGAAAATGATGTCTACTAGGTTATTAAAAAAGTATATATATATATATACGTATGTGTTTGGTTGTTTGATAGATCTTTCTGACATTGTGCACGCACGCACGACTGACTGACATCAATGAATGGTTTTAATATCGAATTACTTATAAATGTTTCGCAATAATTTTAAATTAATATTTCGTTTGTCTGAAGTGTAATGATGAAATGTTTCAACATGTTGTTAAAGTCACATTAAGTGTACGTAAGAATTGTTTTAACATTACAGTTACTTGATTTTAATTGCTGAGATATAAATTTGAGTTGTACATGGATAATTGAGTAGTTTTAAGCTATGAAATTTTTCTTACAGTCATATGTTGCAAAAATTTGAAAAAGAAAAGATTTTTTAAATTTTTTCTGTAATCTGACTGGAGGAAATGTTGATAAATAAAAGATTTAAACAATATCGAGTATATACAATTTTGATGATATAAGTTAAAACAGCTCTTACTATATTACTTTTGGTACAATATTGATGGAATTCAAGATATATCAATATGACATTTACCATGGTCTGTCCTGCTGCTCTATCGCAATTCATTTTAATATGATTATCATCAAATTTTATATAGTTCCTGTGTCTAAGAATAACATGTTCCTATGAATACTTAATACTTATACCAATTTAATTTGTAATGTATAATACAATTTGTTTGTACAACTATACTCTCCTTAAAGATTATTAATATATCCATGACCCACCAGCTTCTTAATATGCCACAACATATTTTGTATGCCATGATGGTAGTAGTCTTTCCCTGATGATAGTATTTGTTTACTGATACTTGATGTAGTGGCACATAATGATATATAATACGTGCCTAAAATTAACAAACGGAATGTAAATAGGTCTGTGTTTTTGCAATAAAATTATTATATTGATATACTCAATTGTCAAAGGTTACATGATATGGAATTCAATCAAATTAACAAGATGAAAAACATAGCCAAATCGACAGAAATGTCTCCGAAAAAATAAAACTACAGCAGCAGCAACGAAATCTCTCAGAAAAACGTTTTTGTCACATTTTCTCTTTCATCAGTCAATCCTAATAGAGACTACCCTGCAATAAAATATCTTTACTAGTTGACACTTTTATTTGCACTACTTGACAAAGGATACGCAATATGATACTATGTACTGTGGTATAACTGAAATTTCTCCAATGTTTAACCAAAATTGGCCGACACATATTAGGTTTACACTTGAAGGCACCCACATCAACCTAATATATATGTTCCTATACCGTAATATATGCTACGGTTGTGTGTTTACACATAAATTGTCACTATGTATATGAATTCACATGTGTTGGCCATAATATTGATAGATATGTTGTTGTTTGTTTCATATGTTTTTTTTTTGCAATCCTTAGCAAAATCTATCACTGAAGAGTAATATATTCGACTTTTTTCATACGTAAAACGAACAAATAACACATTTCAGATAAAATACATATGTGTTAGCATATACACACATGTGTATGGGCATGTGTGTTCATGCTTAAATACATGTGTATTATTGGGTTATTGTGTTGATACCACTATCTATGTTGTCATCACTTAACCACCAATCAAATTGTAAATGAACAAGGAATGGTGAATTTTTGGGCTAAGCGAAGTAAGGATACACATTCGGAAGAATACAAATTATGCAACAAAACAATAACTAACTTGAAAAAATATTTTTATATTTTTTTTATAGTTTTATAGTATTTTTATGTTTTTATTTTTATATTTTTATATTTTTATATTTTTTTATAGTTTTATATTTTTTTATGTTTTTATATTTTTATATTTTTATATTTTTATATTTTTATATTTTTATATTTTTATATTTTTATATTTTTATATTTTTATATTTTTATATTTTTATATTTTTATATTTTTATATTTTTATATTTTTATATTTTTATATTTTTATATTTTTATATTTTTATATTTTTATATTTTTATATTTTTATATTTTTATATTTTTATATTTTTATATTTTTATATTTTTATATTTTTATATTTTTATATTTTTATATTTTTATATTTTTATATTTTTATATTTTTATATTTTTATATTTTTATATTTTTATATTTTTATATTTTTATATTTTTATATTTTTATATTTTTATATTTTTATATTTTTATATTTTTATATTTTTATATTTTTATATTTTTATATTTTTATATTTTTATATTTTTATATTTTTATATTTTTATATTTTTATATTTTATATTTTATATTTTTATATTTTTATATTTTTATATTTTTATATTTTTATATTTTTATATTTTTATATTTTTATATTTTTATATTTTTATATTTTTATATTTTTATATTTTTATATTTTTATATTTTTATATTTTTATATTTTTATATTTTTATATTTTTATATTTTTATATTTTTATATTTTTATATTTTTATATTTTTATATTTTTATATTTTTATATTTTTATATTTTTATATTTTTATATTTTTATATTTTTATATTTTTATATTTTTATATTTTTATATTTTTATATTTTTATATTTTTATATTTTTATATTTTTATATTTTTATATTTTTATATTTTTATATTTTTATATTTTTATATTTTTATATTTTTATATTTTTATATTTTTATATTTTTATATTTTTATATTTTTATATTTTTATATTTTTATATTTTTATATTTTTATATTTTTATATTTGTATATTTTTATATATTTATATTTTTATATTTTTATATTTTTATATTTTTATATTTTTATATTTTTATATTTTTATATTTTATATTTTTATATTTTTATATTTTTATATTTTTATATTTTTATATTTTTATATTTTTATATTTTTATATTTTTATATTTTTATATTTTTATATTTTTATATTTTTATATTTTTATATTTTTATATTTTTATATTTTTATATTTTTATATTTTTATATTTTTATATTTTTATATTTTTATATTTTTATATTTTTATATTGTTATATTTTTATATTTTCATATTTTTATAATTTTATATTTTTATATTTTTATATTTTTATATTTTTATATTTTTATATTTTTATATTTTTATATTTTTATATTTTTATATTTTTATATTTTTATATTTTTATATTTTTATATTTTTATATTTTTATATTTTTATATTTTTATATTTTTATATTTTTATATTTTTATATTTTTATATTTTTATATTTTTATATTTTTATATTTTTATATTTTTATATTTTTATATTTTTATATTTTTATATTTTTATATTTTTATATTTTTATATTTTTATATTTTTATATTTTTATATTTTTATATTTTTATATTTTTATATTTTTATATTTTTATATTTTTATATTTTTATATTTTTATATTTTTATATTTTTATATTTTTATATTTTTATATTTTTATATTTTTATATTTTTATATTTTTATATTTTTATATTTTTATATCTTTATATTTTTATATTTTTATATTTTTATATTTTTATATTTTTATATTTTTATATTTTTATATTTTTATATTTTTATATTTTTATATTTTTATATTTTTATATTTTAATATTTTTATATTTTTATATTTTTATATTTTTATATTTTTATATTTTTATATTTTTATATTTTTATATTTTTATATTTTTATATTTTTATATTTTTATATTTTTATATTTTTATATTTTTATATTTTTATATTTTTATATATTTATATTTTTATATTTTTATATTTTTATAGTTTTATTTATTTATTTTTATATTTTTATATTAACATTACTCCCTTTATGTGTTTAACTTAAATACTCCTAGTCCATTTAATTCCTCAATATCGCTTTCAACTTTTATATCTGTTGCCAAACAAAAGCTTCATCAACAAAATGTTAATGTTGCCGGAATTAATATTAATCATGCGACTCAAGATGAAGAGTAAGAGAGAAAACAATATGCTTAACATAATAATATTCCCTTGCTTTTCCAGCGCACTGTTATCCTTCCATTGTATCTGTGCATTATTTTGCTTAAGATTATGACACACTTTTGCCAGCAGCAGACACATTTCATTTGTGAAATACTTTCAGTTTCAAATCTCCGGACTTAATGTTTTTCATTTTTGTTTCAATTCAAGGAAAGCAAACGAAAATAACATCCTTAAAAAACATTAGCAATTTTTCATGTTCCCTTCCCCCCCATTTCCCTAAGCGAAAGGACGTATAATAGAATGTATAACAAATTTGGAACCTGGATCTGTGACTTTATACCATTATTAATATTTAATACCGAGAGTGTTGCAGTTTTTGTTTCGTGTTTTGTTAATTCCTTTCGCCGTGACTGTCACTCCAACGCAAAGTTAGCTGTGTGACTGTTTGCCAGCGTTATCCATTATTACTCTGGCACAATTTGGTACAATTCGTATGGATTGTCTGCTGCTGGCGTGCGTCCGTTATCCTGAATCCTTTCGTGCGCCCTAGTGTATGGCAGGCAGAGGGTACAAAGCACTAATGAACCCGCGCTGACACTATGCTGACAGGAGCTACGACAGTGGCATAAGGTCACGAATTTCATTAGTTATACATTTGGTCTGTGTGTGTATGCGTTGTTTTCGCTTTTGGTTTTCATTTATAGTTAGTTGTTATGCTCCTGCATAACTTTAAGCAAAAAAAAGGATACGAAATATAACAAAAAATAAATGCTAGCTGCTCTCGTCGCTGCCTTTAGTACTGTTGTAATATTAGCAACGAAAGCAACTCTTGCAAATATTATACATTCAGTTTACTAGCAATAGATATATTTACTATTCGTGCCACTAGCGCCACCATCGCCAACATCGCCCCCCACTCTTGCTTGGCGTTGCAAGCTTGTTATGTTGTTTGCTGGTTCGTACAAATACAAATACAAAACTGCCAATTGTCTCTGGAGCGCTGGGCGGATGGAATCGTTGATGTTTTCGTGTGAGTGTGTGTGCTGACTAGGTATTGTTGTATCAGCGCTACATCTAGTTGAAAGGTTGTGTTTTATTTATTTGTGTTTTTGTTGTGTTGTTGCTTTCACTTGGTACTTGTTGGTATTTGAAAAATTATTGATCAAACATTAAACGAGAATAGGTTTATAATGGAAAAAATAACAAACAAGACGATGGTGAATATGTGAAGTGAACTAGGAGAAAAGAGGTTGCCAAGCTAAGGAATTATAGTTTTTTGAGGGGAAATAACTGAGAACTGAAATTGACTTAGAGCAATATGAAACTTTTTTTTTAAATATATTAATTACTAATGGACCCGGCAATGTTTAGCTATTGCAAACTTGACGAATACTTATAATATATTTGGCTTGCTTACTTAAAGGGCTAAGTTTAAGCGTCGATCTTCAACGCTCTGTAAACACTATGTTACCATAAGTTAATCCTTTACCTCACCACAATAACAACATCTCACTAACCAAATTAAAATATCCGTCTGCAAATTCATATCTATAGCGCCAAGTACTATCTGTATAAAAATATTACCTTATACACTGGACAGCAGGAAATTATTCGCTCATAATCCAGAAACCGAATATGAGGAACGAAAGAGAATCAAAAGCTACACTTTTACATCCAACAATAACAAAATTGTACTTATTTAAGTTTATGTTTGGTGCATTTTTTACATTTTGGGGTGATTATGGAATTAAACGCAGTTGTTTGTAAATACGAAATAAATTTTTTTTTTAACTTTGATACCTTTGATACCCAAAAAGTTCTTTTTGGTACAATATACAGGACTTTTCGGTACAATACTTGTTGGTACAATAAATGTACTCTTTATTACAATAAACAGTCATTTTTAGTACAATCAATTTATTTTTTGATACAATAGATTGTACTTTTTGGGCTCTAGGGCTAAAAAAGAGTTTTTCCACGCCCTTTTCTTCCACTGAATGAGAATATCAATTTCGTCTGCAAATTTGAATTTGAAGTGCCGAATACCATTCGTGTACTAAATCTTATCTCTCTGAGGCTAAAAAACAGTCCGGTCACGCCTCCTCCGCCCACTGATCCAAAATTTAAATATTGGTTCGTGTTGTCGAATTCTATCTGTGTATTAAATAGTATCCCTCTAGGTCTATAATGCACTTTTGCCACGCCCCTTCAACAAATGATCAACAAATTAAATTTTCGTCCGCATATTCATATTGGTGTTGCCGTGTACTATCTGGGTCTCAAATATTACCTCTCTAGGGCTAAAATACAGTTTTGCCACGCCCATTCCGCCCACTGATTCAAAATTAAAAAGTCGTCTGCATATTCATATTTGAGTTGCTTTGTTCTATCTGGTTGTCAAATTTTATCTCTCTAGGGATAAAATATAGTTTTGCCACGCAAACTTCGCCCACTGGTTCAAAATTTAAAATCGTCCGCATATTCATATTCGTGTTGCCGAGAACTATCTGGTTATCAAGTTTTATTTTTCTAGCTCTCAAATATGTTTTGACACGCCCACTCCGAACACTGGTCCATAGTTAAAATTCCGTCCGCATATTCATATTCGTGTTGCCGAGTACTATCTGTCTATAAAATTTTATCTTCCTAGCTCTAAAAATATGTTTTGACACGCCCACTCCGAACACTGGTCCATAGTTAAAATTCCGTTCGCATATTCATATTCGTGTTGCGAGTACTATCTGTCTATCAAATTTTATCTTTCTAGCTCTAAAAATATGTTTTGACACGCCCACTCCGCCCACTGGTCCATAATTAAAATTCCGTCCGCATATTCATATTCGTGTTGACGAGTACTATCTGTGTGTCAAATTTTTTCTTTCTAGCTCAAAAAAAAAGTTTTGCCACTCCCACTACGACCATTCACATTTATAATATTAATAGGATATTAGCATAGGTTAGGGATTTATTATTAATATTTTTAATAATTTTCTATTTTTAACATATTAAGTATTTATAATATTTTTAAATTTTCAAAGTTTTTTTTATATATTTTTAACATTTTTAATATTTTTTTACTTTTTTAAGTATTTAATATTAATTTAATCTTTTTTATATATTCAGTATTTTTAACATTTTTAATATATTTAATGTTTTTAATATTTTTAAAATTTTTAAAATTTGTAAAATTTTTAAAATTTTTAATATTTTTAATATTTTTAATGTTTTTAATATTTTTAATATTTTTAATATTTTTAATATTTTTAATATTTTTAATATTTTTAATATTTTTAATATTTTTAATATTTTTAATATTTTTAATATTTTTAATATTTTTAATATTTTTAATATTTTTAATATTTTTAATATTTTTAATATTTTTAATATTTTTAATATTTTTAATATTTTTAATATTTTTAATATTTTTAATATTTTTAATATTTTTAATATTTTTAATATTTTTAATATTTTTAATATTTTTAATATTTTTAATATTTTTAATATTTTTAATATTTTTAATATTTTTAATATTTTTAATATTTTCAATATTTTCAATATTTTTAATTTCTGTAGTATTTTTAATATTTTTAATATTGTCAATATTTTCAATATTTTTAATTTCTGTAGTATTTTTAATATTTTTAATATATTTAATATTTTTAATATATTTAATATTTTTGATATTTTTAATATTTTTAATATTTTTAATATTTTTAATATTTTTAATATATTTAATACTTTTAATATTTTTAATATTTTTAATATTTTTAATATTTTTAATATTTTTAATATTTTTAATATTTTTAGTATTTTTAGTATTTTTAGTATTTTTAATATTTTTAATATTTTTAATATTTTTAGTACTTTTAATATTGTTAATATTTTTAATATTTTTAACATTTTTAATATTTTCACTATTTTTAATATTTTTAATATTTTTAATATTTTGAATATTTTTAATATCTTTAATATTTTTAATTAACATTTTTAATATTTTCACTATTTTTAATATTTTTTATATTTTTAATATTTTCAATATTTTTAATATTTTTTTTAATTTTAATATTATAAACATTTTTAATATTTGAAATTAAAAGCCTATTGAAATATTATTATTCATATGTAATTATCGTGTTTGATATTTGCAACAAATTTCAATTAATTTGACTTGTAAACATGTAAATATTTTTCGTATACAATACTTTGTGACGTTCCAAATTTTGTCATGTACCTCAAGTAAGTATATATCTCTAAGTGCCTTGATTTGCCTGTCGCCTTCGAAAACCATCCTGCCTGCCCTAGTTTCCTCAGCACTACATTGATGGCAACTATAACACATTTTGCCACGTCTTTAGCAAATTTTACGAGCACCAAGAAAATTTATGTTAACATCAACTTGCAAGAAAGTTGAACGGCATTCTTTGCCATTCATTTTCCACACGACGATTGTTTATTCGTGTTTATTTGGTTGTCAAGGCTGCCGTTGTTTTGCATTTGCATTTGCACTGTCAATTTCCTTTTCATTTCAGTGATGCCTTCGATTCGCTGGGCTGGAAAGTTTACCTTATTAGCTAGATTGTGAAACAACAAATCAGTACGATTTAAACTGGAGCCGCGTACGGTGACAACAATTTTTTTGGTGTTCTTACCAAAAAAAGTTTCGTCTGTCGAACGTTAACGTTGGCAAAACGAACGACCCGTAGAGCTAAGATCTAGTTATAAGTCTAACACACACGGAGAGCAGCAGGAGTTATCGTAGCATCGATAATGCATTGGGATTGGGATTGGCACTATGATCATCATTGGCACAGACCGTGGGATTCTTTCTTCTACCACCACAAGTGTCCGGTGCGTAAACGTTACTGGTCATCTCTAATCGATTTCGATTGGGATTTGCATCACTACGATTGCGGTTACACGGTGCCGGAATGGTGTCATCACTCCTGTCTGACGGGCCGCGTTTACATCGAGTCCGGCGATGAGGAGGACACCTGCGGCAAGGGCACTTACAAAGTCGTCATCGATGTGCATCACTTTAAGGTGGAAGAGTTAAAGTTGAAGGTGAAAAACAATGACACCCTCATAGTGGAGGGCAAGCACAGTGATGAAAGAGCCTCTAAGTCACCTGGACTGTGTATCACCAAGGAGTTTACGCGAAAGTACAAACTGCCTCGCAATTACGATGCCACTTTGGCTAAAGCTACCTTGTCCAAAGATGGCATTCTCACGGTGATGGTACCCGCACCACCGCCCCTGGATGATGTGGAGAGAGAAATTGAAATCCAAACAACCGAATCGTACTTTGGTACTGTGGAAGACTCCAAGGACAAAGCTATCGAAGATAACAAAGATATAGCAAAGAACAAGAAGAAGAAGCAGGAGGAGGAGGAGGAGGAACAACCAAAATGAAAATTACCAAATATCCGAAAATTCCTAAAGCAACACTGCAACCTATTTCAACAACAGCAACAGCATCGTGGCAAACATACACGAAACTTTTGCCTACAAGCACCATCAATTGCTGCAAAGCGTTTCAATAGAGCTTAAGCACCGACAAAAGGAAAACGAAAAACCACCCACAAAATGCAGTAGCCGAAAAATTAGCAAAAATTTTAGTAGAAAGTGTTAACCAAACTAGAAAAAAAAACCAAAACAAAACCAAAAATTCTCAGAACGTTCTGTTAAGTTAAGTGTAGCGTCAAGATTCATTCTGAGATCTGTTGAAAAAAAAAATAACCAACCATAACCATAGTAGTAGATAAAAAGTTTAATATCTAGCAAAAGAAAATCTAAGTCAGCACTACAAATGTTTTACGGAGCTATATCAAATGTTTTTTGAATTATATTATGTAACAACTAGTATTAGTTTATTATTACAACAATATTTATTTGAAATATACTAATGGTGAAAGTATTTCAAAATAAGCGCAATGAGTTTTTTATGGTGGAGGTGATATTAATGAAGTGATATTTTTGAAGTGTTTCACTTTGAAGGTGTACAAGAGGGTCAGAAGTGTTAACGAGAGGGCAGAATTAAAGGTATATGAAAGTGAATTGGCTGTGAAGATGGAGGGATGTATTAATATGCGGCAAGGATTTTAAAAGTCGCGTTGTAAGTCTGTGTGTTTTCTATAGACTTCTTTAAAGTTGTGTCAATTTCTTCGAAATTTTTCACAATGATAGCACAGATATTAGGGATGGTTTAATATTAATAATAATTATTAATAATAACAATCCCTATCCCTATCCTAACCTATTACTCGTAATATTAAAAATATGAATGTCTGCCTGTTTGTTTGTATGTTTGCGACTCAATCACGCATAAACCGCTAAATTGATTTCAATGAATTTTGAGACACAGTTAGTTTACTATATGGAAATTACCGCAGGCTATATAATTTTAAATTTTTCACCCTATGTGCTGAATGGGCGTGGCAAAACTTTTTTTTTAGAGTTGATAAACAGATAGTATTCAGCAACACGAATGTGAATATGCGGACGAAATTTTAATTGTTGACCCTATGGGCGGAGTGGGCGTGGCAAAACCTTTTTTAGAGCTATGGAGATAACATTTGATACACAGATATTACTTGGTACCACGAATATGAATAGGCAGACGGTTTTTTAATTTTTATTAGTGGGCGGAGTGGGCGTGGCTAAACATATTTTTAGAGCTAGGGAGATAAAATTTGATACCTTGATAGTACTTGCCTACACGAAAATGAATATATAGACGAAATTTAAATTTTGGATCGGTGGGCGGAGGGGGTGTGGCAAAACATATTTTTGAGCTATAACATAAAGTTTGATACAGAGATAGTGCTCGGCAACATAAATATGAATATGCAGACGGAATTTTAATTTTGGGTCAGTGGGCGGAGGGGTGTGGCAAAACAGTATTTTAGCCCTAAGAAAATAAAACTAGGTACACTGATAGTACTCGACAACTCGAATATGAATAGGCAGACGAAATTTAAATGTTGGTTCAGTGGGCGGAGTGGGAGTGGCAAAACTGTATTCTAGCCGCTGGGAGATAAAGCCGAAGAGAATGTTGGTACACAGATAGTACTCGACAACTCGTATATGAATATGCAAACAAAATTAGAATTTTTGATCAGTGGGAGGAGTGAGCCTGGCAAACCTATATTTTAGCCCCAGAGAGATAAAATTTGGTAAACAGATGGTAATTGCGAACACGAATATGAATATGTTTCGTTTACATTTAAATTTTGGATCAGTGGGCTTGATAAAACTGTATTTTAGACGTAAAGATTTAAAAAATTGGTACACACATAGTACTCGACAACTCGAATATGAATAGGCAGACGAAATGTAAATTTTTTTTCAGTGGGAGGAGTGGAGAGTGTCAAAAACGGATTTAAGCTATAGCGCGATAATATTTGAAAGATAATACTCGATACCAAAAAGTACATTTATTATACTTCATAGTAAAAGTTATTGTACAAAAAAGTACTATTATTGTAAAAAATAAGTACAATTTATTTTACTTAAAAGCAAAATTTATTTTATAAAAAAGTACAACATTCTTCAGCTCTTAATTTGGGACTTAATTCTGAGAACTGCACGTGAAAGTAATCCCAAAAAAGAAGAAGTTCTGCATCATTCGTTTTGTCAAGTTACATGCCATAAAAATTTAATATCGATTTGAAGCTAGTAAGTATCGTATAGGGGAATTTGATTTAGCTGAAACAAATTAAGAATTACAATTCCACTAATCTGTTCATATAACGTTACCCTACATAAGCAACAGTTTCATTTTTCCATTCATCAAATGAATTTGAACTGAGCTTATTTTGTAGTTGTACTCCGTGTCGTATGATTTACGTGGAAGATTACTTATGACAATCATACGCCACCATATAACAATATAACAAAAAAATAAGCCTAAAACGTGACAAATTCTCCTATACGATATTAACTAACTTCAAATCGGTATTAAATTATTATGGCATGGAACTTGGCAAAACGAATGATGCAGAACTTCCACTTTTTGGGGCTGCTTTAACGTGCAGTTCTGAGTTGAGTTCAAAAATCATGTCTTGTACTTTGTATGTCTATGTATTTAGTTGGACTAATTTTATTGAATCAAATCTTAAAAAAATCGTCAGTTATTGCATAATGCATATGGTAATAGCTACATATATATGTACAACGTCTGAGTGATATTAGTATTATGTCGATTTATATTATTCATACGCACATCGTTCCAATATTGTAGATTTATGGTTTAGAAACATTGTGCGTACATTGAGCGTACAAGATCGATTGAGAGTACAAGATCGATGCTTAAACTTAGCCCTTTGAGTAAGCAAGCCAAACATATTATAAATATTCGTCAAGTATGCAATGGCGAAACTTTGCCGGGTCCACTATTAATTAATAACACTGTGATAGTTTTTGACCCGAAAAAAATGAACTTCGATGAATCCTTTTCGAACTATTAGGTGGGAGTCCCCTGAGTGCAAAAGTTTATTTGGAAGTGTCAGATTGGCTCCAGTTTTTGAGAAATGAGTATATAAAAACCTGAAAAAATTGCTAAAAATGGTCAAAAATTTTTACTTTTGATCGACATTAATAGTTTAAATTACGTGAAATTTTGCAAAAAGCCATCAAAAATGGATATAGCTAAGTATGTGGTATTTAAAAAAAAAATTATTCGACAGTATTAGTTTCTTTGCCTTAATAACTTTCTTTTACAGCAAGTTTTGCATTTTTTTCAAAATTTCACTTAATGTAAAGCATTAATGTCGATCAAAAGTAAAGATTTTTCACCATTTTTAGCCATTTTTCAGGTTTTGTTATACTGATACTGCACTCAGGGGACTCCCCCCGAATAGTTCGAAAAGGATACATCGAAGTTAATTTTTTCTATCACAGTGTTATTAGGGCAGTATAGTAAAACCCCAAAAGGGTTTGGCATTGTCAGACCTAACTATTTTTTATGACATTTTATATTTTTAGCTTATCTTCATGTTTGTCCGCTTAGTTTTTCAGCTATAACTCAAGAACCGTTGACAATTTTGTTAAGCAGAATTGTAGCTAAGGCTAAGGAAAATAATTTCTATTAACATATCTCTGAAAAAAATTATGTTGGACTAACCTTTTTGAATGAAGTCTTCAAAAAATCGTCCTTTATCGCCTTGTTCATAAATTTTCGCCAATAACTCAAAATTTTTGGTCATATATAGGCTTTTTTGCCTGTGATAATTAGAAAACTGGTCATTGCCGATTATATTAAATGACGAAACTGATCTACGTACTGTACTGTACATATGTAGCGAGTTTGCATATGGTGATCGCTACATATGTGTGTTCAACGTATGCTTAATATTAATTTGATACGGATTTTATATTAATCATACGCACATTTTTCCAAAATTGTGGACTTATGGTTTAATAAAGCAGTGCAACAGACAATCTGGGGGAGGTTAAAAATTTAAAGCCAGGTAAGTATAGCAGTTTGGCGTTCTCTACAATTCTACTGATGAATGAAATGAGAAACCATTGATGAGTTCTTGAGTTATAGCTGAAAAACTAAGCAAACAAATATCAAAATAAGCAAAAAACATAATAGGTAAAAAAACTATTTTTTTTCATAAATTATATTTTATAAATTTCTCATCTGGGATGAGAAACTTGTGATTGCTCTTGATATTGAATGAAGAAACTGACACAAGTACTTTAGTCTACATATGGGGCGAGTTTGCATATGGTAATCGCTACATATGTTTGCACAACGTGTTAGTGATATTAATTTTGAGCGGATTTTTTATTAATCATACGTAAATAAATAAAACTTAAACATAAAAGGTCGTAAAAAAATGTTTGGTCTGAGAACGCCAAACACACTGGCCTGACATGGAATTTCTCACCCCCGAGACAATGACCCCCAAAAAGTTCTACATTGTAATTATTACAATAAAATCAAAAGTTTCATTGTCATATAGTTGTCTATGCTGAGAGCATATGTCGAACTATGATAAAATATTTCAAAAAAGTTTAAATACAATTGTTAAGCAAAAATGCTTAATAATCTAGACTGATACCAAGTACTTTTGTTCATTTGTTGGCCACCATCTAATTTGTTTGCTATGAATTTGGTCCACATTTTTCACAATGTTTTATATATTTAAATGAAAAATATTGCTTAAAATTGTATTCAAATTTTCTCATGAAAACTAACTAATTCTTGTTCTTTCGTATATTTTGTTTTAATACATTTTTTATAAAAAACTTATTTGTATGGCTTTTGATATAATTCCACATGAAATATAAAACTGAATACCTGGCTTTAACCTTGTACATCATGTACTAATATCTATAAAACATTCTAATTTAACATACTCCATAGAAATTGTTTTTCAATGTTTTAAAAACATATATTTCACTTATTTCTACTAAACAATAATCAATTCCTTTCACCTTCACATGCAACACAGCAACGAAGAGTCAATGTAGAAATTCCTAAAACTAGTTACCACTTGTTCGTACTGCAGCAATTCTCTCCTCCTCTCTCTAGCTCTCTCTTTCATTCAATTATGTTTGCATTCATAATCATGCATATGATATAAACGATGACCAGATTGTTAGAGAAAGTATCAGTGTGTATATGGCTGAGTGTGTGTGTGAGCTAACAGGAAATGAAAGACAGGAAGTATAAGGTTGCTAAAAGAAAATTGCATTGGGATGTAAGAACAGAATACATTCTTTTACTTAAACGAAAAGTAAAGTTCAAATAAGCGGAAATAAGTGAATGTTTTACACATGATTAAACAGAATGACTGATGGGCCACAGATTGAACAAACTACCGAAAAGTCATAGAAGGGAGAGAGAGAGAGAGAGAGAGAGAGAGAGAGAGAGAGAGAGAGGAACAAGATAAGGATAAAACAAAATGAAAGAAATACAAAAATAGCACAAGCAATTTAATAAAGGCTGCATAGTTTAGAAGTTCATATTAAAGAGTAGAAAGTATATTTGAAAAAAACACAGGTAAGATTTAGCAAAGGAAAATCGAAAGAAGTCCGAAATGGTCTATGGATTTCAATAGCTTTTTGTTAGAAGCAATTGTATTTAGTATCTAGTTTCAAAATATCTTCGGATTTGTAAGAGTCTGATTATGTATCTTTTTAATTTAGTATTGTAAACAACAAGTTTATTTGTATATTACGCGGAACAACACATGATTTTGGAACTCAATTCTGAGAACTGCAAGTGAAAGTAGCCCCAAAAAGAAGAAGATCTGCATCACTCATTTTGTCGAAATACTTGCCATAACAATTTAATATCGATTTGAAGTTAGTTAGAATTGTATAGGGGAATTTGTCACGTTTTAGGCTCTTTTGTTTGACATAAAATTAATACAATATGGTGGCGTACAACAGTTACAACAGTTTTATTGTAACTGCTACAAAATAAACTCAGTTCAAAATCATTTGATGAATAGAAAAGTGAATAAATGGAACTAAACGGATTAATTTTTAATTTTTTTAAATTTGTTTCAGCTAAATCGGACTAGTGGTTCTCGAGTTATGTCATACAAAAGAGCCTAAAACGTGACAAATTCCCCTTTACAATACTTACTAACTAAAAATCGATATTAAATTATTATGGCATGTAACTTGACAAAACGAATGATGCTGAACTTTTTCTTTTTGGGGCTACTTTCACGTGCAGTTATCAGAATTGAGTCCCAAATCAATGTGCTGAAAAATGTTGTACTGTGTTAGAGAGTAGGTGCAAAAAATTAGTTTTTAATATTCTTTTTAAAATACAGATACCGTTTTACTGCTGCCTCACTATCTTTGGCAAAGAAACTTCAATAATTCAATTCATCTTTAATGTCATGAAAAGTTTTTCCCCTCCATCTTCTCATTTCATTTAATGCCTTTCCCCTCATCATATTCATAAAATGTATGGGGACTTCCTAAACACTCATACCCCTCGCATGTCTTTCTATTTGAAATCACGCAAAAAGGCTGTCAATTTTGATTTCGATTTTCTATTTGTTGTTCAACACATAGAACAGCAGCAGCAGCAGCAACAACAGCAACAGCCATCCATAACCATTGAATTTTAAAATTCCAAATGCATTTGTTCATTTGCTGCCGTTCAAATGTTGTGGTCTCTTTTGTTGCTGCCATTGGGTGTGTTTTTTTTTTCAAAACATAGTGCATTTTAGTGTTGCTGTTGCTGTTGTTGTTGCATTTGAGGTGGCGTTTGAAAATCGATTTTGAATTGAGTACTGATTCACTCATCACATGCATAAGTGTGTGCGTGTGTGTGTGTGAGTATGTGATTATACCATAGGGAGTCATCACAATCGACTCACTTATCGAATTTCTAATGATATCATGTTGTTATGTTGCTGCTGATAGCTGATGCTGATGGGGCCCGGTGATGTGTTGATGTTGTTGTAGCTGTTTCTGTAGTTGTTGCTGTATTGTAGCTATTCAGCTATCTCGTTTGCTGTTGTCTATTATAGTTAAAGTCCAGTGCAAATTGATGTCACAAACAAAAACAATAAAACTAATTTTGATAGACCATGCGTTGTGTATGGACATGTGGATGGACATCAAGTGCTATGTTGAAATTATGATTGATAATTGCATTGAATGGCAAGGAAATGTTATACATGTATGCAGCACACACAAATGGTTTCGTTTTACGGTTTGGGAAATGTGATAGAACAGTTTGTATTAGAGGCTATGGAGGTTATGGTATAAGCATAATTAAATAAACTTATAACATAGAGATAGCAGCAGATAGATGCCTTTATTACACAATGCAATGGGTGGTACTAATTTAGTATAGTACAACTACCAAAGAGAGTTGGACTAAATTTTATCGAATGAAACTTTTAAAAAGTTGTAATTTATCGCATTTTTCTATAAAATTTCCTCCATTATTCCAAGTTTCTGGCCATGCATAGGGTTTCTTATCTGTGTTAAAGTCAAAGCTGGTCATTGCTAATGATATGTAGTGACAACCATATAGCAATATAAAATTGTGACGACCATATAGCAATCAAAAATTGCTTAAATTTGACCCCAATAGTTAGGCACTTTTGAGGTTATGTCAAAAACTTGATATGACTGGGGTAAACAGACTTCAGACTCGGTTTCAGCGACCCCAAATATATAAAGAAGTTTTGGTGTGAACTTGAGCTCAGAGCATAAATTCTGAAATCGCCAAAACCTAATCCGAGGCCTGTTTGTCCTAATCACGACAGATTCTTGACTGAAGTTTGAAAAAACCCTAACATTGTAGTTAGAATTTTTGCGTTTCTAAAGGTTATGAAAAAATCCTGACAGTCTGAAATAAAATGGAAATCATATACAGCTCCTCAAAATACATAAGGAAAGAGATCAGACTGCTCTTTCCTGCCCCAACCCCGACCTATTTGTTTGTGTGTCTGTATTGTCTTTTAAGTATTAAAATTTACATCTCAGTCATGCGATCAATGACTTTTCACTTTATGTCATGTATTGTATTTATATTATATAGAATAGAAAATTCTAGCTACTTGTCTCGCCGTCATGGACAAATAAAATCAATCATACGTTGTCTGTCATTATTTAATAAATTTTTAGACATTGTATTTTTTTGCTGTATTTTTTTTTTTTTTTTTGAATGATTGATGGAAAGAGTCCTTACAACACAACCTTGACATTTGGTCTATGACATTGAACTTATTAGAAAAAAATTTTATGAACAATATGTATGGAATTAACAATAATCATACGTTCTAGAGTTTTCATTGCATAGCTGTGCACCAAAGTACGTATGATTAATATAAATAATATACTATATACATTTATAAGGACATCAGCGCACAATTTCTGTTGTTTTGCTGTTGCTACATACATTCCCTATACATTACCAACTATCAATACAAGTAAGCGTCTTTAGGTATTTAAAAGATGGAGCTAAAAAAATATTTTTGCTCAGGTTACTTTAGTGCAAACCCCCTAAATTGAGGAAAAATCCCTACTTTCACCTAATTAAATAGTTTTAGTTTCAATATTTATTAGTCCACATTTAAAGATAAAAGGAATTGCATTGCATTATAATTTATATATATTACACATGTTTTGTTAAACTATTTTTTTTGCAGATTTTTAGACACGCTACTATTTTTAGTGCTCCTTCCTATTAAACTTTAAATTTATTAATTGAAATATTTTTTTCCTACTTATTTTTTTATTGTTTTTTTATTATCCCTTTTAATGCTATTTTTTCCATTACCATTTTCCACTTACCTTGTCGCTTTAGTTGCATTCACCATAATACCATCTTTATACCATTGAAATTGCATACGTGCCGAACCCTGAGCCGTGCAGGATAGTATAAATTGACTGTCTTCACGTATTATTTGTTTTTGATTCACCGACAAGTCCTACAATAGCAACAATGAAAAGAAAATTGAAATATCTAGCTGTGAGCCAGAGCAGAAACTTGTTTATATTTACCATTAAATTCAGGGGAGGATTTTCATCAAACAAATGATAGTTGGACACTAGAGTAATGTTGCCAATACGTCCTCGTTCAACCATTCTGGTAATGGCCTCACGTATACGATTCGAGTCACCTTTAACGCCAAAGAAATGAAAGGTAATGTCCAAGCGATCAGTGCTATTGGAGATCAACTCTAAATCACTAATTTTGGTAATGTTGAAATTGCGTAGGACACGAGAGAGCTGAAAAGAGAGAGGGAGAGATAAAAGAAAGGGAATATTATAATAAGTGTCCAAACTTTTTATCTGGGATTACAAATTACGTTAAGGTTTTTAACAAAAATAAACAAAATCTTGGTATTCAATATGAAATATTAGTAATCATACGTTTCTGTGGGGTTAGTTGTGCAAATTCCATACACTTTGTTTTTTATTTGTGTATAATAAAAACAAAATGTAAGAGAAATGTTATCCCGACAAAGATAGTTGGACTTGTTTGAAAAAGCATTGTATTACACAGTAAAACACGTGACTTTGGGACTCAATTCTGGGAACTGCAGGAAAAGTAGCCCCAAAAAGAAGAAGTTCTGCATCATTCGTTTTGTCGAGTTACATGCCATTATAATTTAATATCGACTTGAAGTTAGTAAGTATCGTATAGGAGAATTTGTCACGTTTTAGGCTCTTTTTTTCAGAATTGAGTATCAAATCAATGAGCTGAAAAATGTTGTACTGTGTTGGTCTTACTGAGAAAGTAAAACCAGCAATGTATTATTCATGGGTCACCGTGTATTTATATTACTTTCCTTACGTTCGCATATAAAAATACTTTTTTATAATTTTTAAATATTTGAATTTACATCAAAGTCATGTTGTTAACGACTGTTTCCACTTGCTTGTGATATATTGTTTTCTACATTTATAGAAATAAACATTTTGGCCCTCTTGACGTCAAGGACAATTAAAATCAATCATACGTAGTCGGTCATTATTTTTTAAATTTCTAGACATATTAATTTTTTAATGATTGATGGCAAGCTTGACATTTTGGCTATGGCATTGAACTACAATATCGTCTCCTCAATATAACAATAGCCTATGAGATGTAGAAAATGTGTTATTATCCGCTTTGTTATATTGAGGAGACGATTTTTTATAATAATTTGTACTGGATATGTAATAATGGCTTTCTGTAAACTTTGAACTCACATAAATTTAAAAGCTACTTAAGACCAGCAGCGTATTTATCATACGACAATTATCATTATCAGAAACTAATATCAACGGATCTAAACAAGTGTTAAATTGGCAGCAAAGTCTTCTTGCCCATGGTGTTTTTATATTGTTAAAAAAGTAATGGACAATTTATTAACTGATTTTTTACATAACATTCGACAATTAATATAAATCATACGTTTATTATTCAATGATATTAATCATACGTTTAAAGTTAAATCATATTAATCATACGTTTAAAGTTAAATCATATTAATCATACGTTGAATATGAGTCTGTTTTAATTTATATCAAAAAAGGTAATATTATGCACTTCTTAGCCCTTCTTTGGTATATGAAAGATTGGCTCTCTTGACGTCAAGGACAATTGAATCAATCATACGTAGTAAGCCATTATTTTTGAAATTTCTAGACATTTTAATTTTTTTAATGATTGATGGTAAACTTGACACTTTGTCTATTGCACTGAACTTTAATATTTTACAGTAAGTTGTACTGCATATGAAACAATGACTTCCTGTAAATGGTGAACTTACATAAATTCAAAAGCTAGGCCATTATCAGTGAAGGCAAAAGCTAATATCTACGGATCTAAACAAATGTTAAATTGGCAGGAAAGTCTTCTTGCCTATGGTGTTAATATATTGTTAACAAAATAATAGACAAATTTCTTACTGATTTTGTATATAACATTTGACAGTTAATATAAATCATACGTTCATTAGGTAGTGATATTAATCATACGTTTAAAGTTAAATAATATTAATCATACGTTGATTATGATTCTGTTTTAATTTATACCAAAAAAAAATTATATTATACACTTTTAAGCCGTTCTTCAGTATATGAAGGATTGGGCCTCTTTACATCAAAGGCAATTAAATCAATCACACCTAGGCGGCCATTATTTTTTTAATTTCTAGACATTTTAATTTCTATAAAGATTGATGGCAAACTTGACATTTTGGCTATGGCTGTGAACAGCAATATTTTATAATAATTTGTACTGGTTATGAAACAATGACTTTATGTCAATGTTGAACTCACGTAAATGCAAAAGCTTCTCAAGTCTAGCAACGTATTTATAATGCGCCATTATCAGTGAAGGCAGGAGCTAATATAAATTTGATAGGGATCTAAAAAATTTAAGGTCGGCAGAGTCTTTATTAATAATTGATTATTGATAAAAAAGTAATAGACAGATTTTTAACTAATTTTTTGCATAACATTTGACAATTAATATAAATCATACGTTCAATAAAAAAATTATATTAATCATACGTTTAAAGTTAAATCATATTATTTATCCGTTGATTATGATTGTTTTAATTTATACCAAAAAAAAATTTAGACAATTGATAATTAATATAAATCATACGTTCATTTTTCAATGATATTAATCATACGTCCAATAGTTAATGATATTAATGATTAAATCATATTAATAATACGTTTAAAGTTTAATCACATTATTTATACATTGATTATGATTATGTTTTAATTCGTACCAAAAAAAATTAGACAATTGACAATTAATATAAATCAAACGTTCATTAGTCAATGATATTAATCATACTTCAATAGTTAATGATATTAATCATACGTTTAATGTAAAATAATATTAATCATACGTTCAATGATATTAATTAATGATATTAATCATACGTTCAAAGTTAAATCATATTAATCATACGTTTAAAGTTAAATCATATATTGATTATGACTATTTTTTAATTTATACAAAAAAAAATTTAGACAATTGAGAATTAATCATACGTTCAATAGTTAATGATATTAATCATACGTTTAATGTAAATTAATATTAATCATACGTTCAAAGTTGAATCATATTAATCATTCGTTTAAAGTTAAATCATATTGGTCGTACATTGATTATGATTATGTTTTAATTTATACCAAAAAAAAAATTTGACAACTGACAATTAATATAAATCATACGTTAATTTTTCAATGATATTAATCATACGTCCAATAGTTAATGATATTAATCGTACTTTTAATGTTAAATCATATTAATCATACGTTCAATAGTCAATGATATTAATCATACGTTCAAAGTTAAATCATATTAATCATACGTTTAAAGTTAAATCATATTATTCATACATTGATTACGATTATGTTTTAATTTATACAAAAAAATTCAGACAATTGACAATTAATATAAATCATACGTTCATTAGTCAATGATATTAATCATACGTTTAAAATTAATTAATATTAATCATGCTTTGATTATGATTATGTGTTAATATATACCAAAAAAAGTTTATATTATACACTAAGTCGTTCTTTGGTATATAAAGGATTATACAAATCCGTTTTTCGCAGAAACCTATAAAGTCAGAAAATATATATAAAATTTCACAGGACTCTAAATAAATCTATAGTGCTGGCAAAGTCCACTTGCCTATGGTTAAATAAATTTTTACCAAGTAACACAATATTTTTGAGTTTTTACATTACATTTGGCAATTATTATTAATCATACGATCCTTACACAGTGCAACACATGATTTTGGGACTATGTTCTGAGAACTGCAAGTGAAAGTAGCCCCAAAAAAAAGAAGTTCTGCATCATTCGTTTTGTCAAGTTACATGACATTATAATTTAATATCGATTTGAAGTAAGTAAGTATCGTATATGGAAATTTATCATGTTTTACGCTCTTTTGTTTGACATAATTCGAGAACCACTAGTCCTTTAATCTGTTCATATAACGTTTCCCTACATAAGCAGTTTCACTTTTCCATTCATCAAATGATTTTGAACTGGGTTAATTTCGTAGCAGTTACAATAAAACTGTTGTACTTCGTGGCGTATGATTTACTAAAATATTACTTATGATAATCATACGCCACCATATAACAATATAACAAATGAGCCTAAAACGTGACAAATTCCCCTATACGATGCTTATGTTACTAACTTTAAATCGATATTAAATTATTATGGCATGTAACTTGAGATAACGAATGATGCAGAACTTCTTTTTTTGGGGCTACTTTCACGTGCAGTTCTCAGAATTGAGTCCCAAAATCATGTGTTGTACTATGTTAGTTAATCATATTAATCATACGTTGTCTAGAACTATGTTAAAATGTAAACTAACAAGGTTTACATATACCACATTCTACCAAGCCTTTTATAGTTTTACATGATGTACAAGCGATTTTATTGACATTTTTATGGCATTACTTCTGATTACGGAAAGGATATACAGCTGCTCAAATTTTTGACACGATTACACAATAAATACTAATGCCTGCTCAAGTCTTAAGCTATTGTCACGTCATTTACATTATCTTCACACAAAGTTACTCAACTCTTATATATTGCCCTCAACCAATCAATAATTCTATGATTTCGTGCAACTCCAACAACTTTCTCTCTCTCTCTCTTCCATAGTTTGTATATTATTTTGATTAAATTCTTTTCCTTTTTATTTCATAACATATTTATGCATTTTCTTTTTTTATTACCAAAGGTTTTCGATATCGATGTAATACCGCCGCCGTCATGATACCAAACAACAAAGTTGAAAGACATACAACATAAACGGCTGACAGGAGAAAAATATAAAAACAGTTCTACAACAAATTGTAATGAAAATGTATTTACATTTTCTTCGGTTTGGTAAACATATCAAATGCGATTTATTAACTTTATGTGCAAAAACAAAAGTAGGGGAGAAACTGAACGAGAGGACAGTTAAGGCAGAAAGGCTGCAGAGAGCATTTGTGTCATAAACTATAATGGGTTGTTATGCGATGTGGGAAAGAGAAAACATGTCAAGGATATTGTGAACATAACTTCTTAAATAATTTAATAAATCAGACAAACCAACTATGAAATAGAACAATTTTATGCATAACTAAACTACTGCTGGCCCAGATGGGATAATGAAACTATGACAAGGCAGGTCCGCACAATAATGGAGAGGGATTTTTATTAGTGGGAGAATGTGGATAATGGAGGATAAATGCTTCTTGACAATGTGGCTAAACATGGTTGAGGCTTGGGGTGGCAAATAGCGTTTGGGGAAAAAGGTCAATTTCTAGATTAGTTGAAGAAATATCAGCAGCTTAGCATCATATGATATGGAATGATTTCGTTACGAGTGCTTAACCGCAAACTTATTTGATTTCCGACAAGTGGTGTGCTTGTAGGACCAGGTATTTTAGTAAGTGTGGTAATATTAAAATCTATTCAAATTGCTAAAACAACAAATCCTAATTCACTGGCGTAAAGATTAGTGCGGTAGTATTTCTACCAACATAGTCACGAATGCCAGTGAGGCCTGGACTAAGTACGAAAAAATAATTAATCTTCTCCCTGTCTGCTAGCACCTGTTTCTACCCAGTTGGGGCGTCTCGGAGACATACGTCCGTTAATCCTTAGGGATATTTTATCCATTCTTCTAAAGGTCGTCGATTCGGTACTCAAAATTCGTCATCATCTGTCCTCATAGTGAGCGGTTGATTATATGCGTCTCTTTCGAGTGGAGCGGCAGGGTTTTTCGTCCAAATGTCTAAAAAAAATCATCACTTGCGTATCCAGTCAAGGGCTGCATAATCTTCGGAGACCCGACTACTACAGAGTCGGTTACAGGCTATACTATGTAGTCAACTACTGAGACCTCGTCTAGTGGAGTGGTGGCGCCAGGCTCCGCTGGTCGATCAGCAACTAGTGTGCCAAAAACCAAACCGACAAAGCCGAAAGTCATCACCCAAGCCTTGTACAAAGTGGTTCTTCGAAACCAGGTACCTCAAAGTCTCCCCAAGTCCTGATGAGATGTAATTCTGTCGAGACTCCTTTAAGGTGCTGATGACGCAACTAGGCTCCAATTGGTCGCTAATTCAGCTTCCTCAGTGCTCAGCAAGGAGAAAATACGAATAATATTTTGATTCTCTCCGAAGCACATCCCACGACCTTAACGGCTTCGACTTCTATTCCTAGGCACAAAACACTTTCCTAAAGGGCCTTTATAACCAGGCCCTCGGAGCAGGAAAATAGTTCTCTCGAACTAATGAGCTCGAACTCATATTGAGAGGCTTAAAGGTAGCGTACCTACTGCGTAGGTTGACAAATCTAAACGAAAGTCATCCGAGCCTAAACGACAGCGGTTTGAGGACACTACCCTTCCGGCACCTTAAAGATCCAAATGTAATCCTTCGTAGTATCCTTGAAAGATTGTCGCTAAAGATCACCTTATGTAGGCGATCATAGACCTCAATAACAGCGAAAACACTATTCATTAAACAGTTAAGTTAGTTAAGGTAACTGAAGCATTGGTCACTAACATCCTTAATAGTGATTCACTTTTTCACTTAGAGAGACACAAGTAAGTGTTTTCTATGGATATGTATACATCTACCTACGTGTCTATAAAAGTGACGATAAAAAAGCCTTTAGTTCAGTTGAGCACAAAGATCGGAGACGATAAAACTGCAATGTCTATCTGTCAACGAAGACACTCATTCAGCCTCCAGCCTGATGTGTGAATTTCTTGGCAAGGTGAACATAGCAGCAGATGATGACGACAAAATTTCCACAGTCACAGCAAGGCGATAATGTCCTTGAAATGGGAGGAGTGTTACCGCTTATGATAAGTTTATAAATTTTTCTAAAAGTTTGAGAGTACTTTGCCCACTAATGTTCTAATTAACACGTCAAGTATGAAAACAATTTCACACATCTTGAAAAGGGCTAAGTTTTTTGAAGCAGCAAAAAGGTTCAGTTTAAAAAACAAATTATAAATGTGATTTAAAAAATAATATAAAAATGCAGCCCCCAATTTTCAAGCAAATTCTACAGACATTAAAAAGGGTTAACAGACCATACACTAGAACAAAATTTGTATGCCTCATACAAATGAAAAATTTTTATTTTTTTTTAATATATAATTTTTTATATACTTTTTTTTATTTTTGTTTCTAATTTTTAATATTTTTAAGTTTTTTAATATTTTTAATATTTTTAATATTTTTAATATTTTTAATATTTTTAAAATTTTTAATATTTTTAATATTTTTAATATTTTTAATATTTTAAATATTTTGAAGCAGTTCATATACCTTTAATCAATACATTTATGAATTTATTTACTTTTACTTTTACTTGTTTTTTCCTTTTACTTAAATTTGTTTGCTTTGAATACTTTAAATATTTATTTTGAATTTAACGGTCAAATATATTACTATTTAGTCTACTACTAATACTACTATTTTTATACAACTCTGTACCTATCCAATATTTGACACTATTTTGTGCAAGTATGTAATTATAAACTGTGTAAACGTTTACTGAACAGTATAAAAGGCCGACATCACGGCATAGAAGATCACTTTTGTTTCTGACCTCGAAGTGAATGCATCTGCTGGACTTTCTATTAGATAGGCCGAGATCATTCCTAAGAATAAGAGTATTAAAGTAATAAAGTATTCAATTTCAAACGAACAGTTGCGCGTTGTTGTATTTTTTTTATGAATAAATATAACCTTAGGAAGAAGGTTATTTCATTGGCGCCCGAACGTGAGGCTGCGGATTACGACACCGAAGCCGAGAATACAACAAAAGCAGAGGCAACTGACAGCGACGAGGAGTACCAGTCAGGCGAAGAGATGACAACGTTAACAACCGAACAACTGCAGCAGATTTTAGGAGCGATGGTTAAAGCAGGCTCGTTCACACAATGTTCTTCACGCTTTCGTGGGCAGAGAGACCCAGCTGCGGTTGAGGAATTTTTAGCTGCCATCAGTGTATATAAGGACATTGAAAAAATATCTGACGGAGATGCCCTTCGCGGAATGCCATTACTACTAGAAGACTACGCTGCTAGCTGGTGGATGGGAGTTAAGGAACAAGTTAGCACCTTTAAGGAAGCTACAGAATTAATTCGCAACACCTTCTCTCCTCCAATGCCAGATTGGCGCATTATCGCTTCAATTTTTGAAACAAAGCAACAGAAGTCGGAGCCAACGGATAGTTTCGTATGCAAGAAACGACTTTTGTTTGCACAGTTAAAAGTCCCCATCAGTGAAGAGGTTCAATTGAACATGGTGTACGGCCTACTAAACGTGCAGATGAGAGAACGTGTTCGAAGAGAAAGCATAACAAAATTTGAAATGCTTATAACAGCATGCAGAGAAGCAGAATTGTGTTTAGCAGAGACGCGTCCAGCATCAGCAGCAGAAAGTAAGAGGGCAGAACAGAACGCTGCTCGATGTACATACTGTCGTCATGGAGGGCACACTGCAGAAACGTGCTTCAAGAAATTGCGAAAAACTGACCAAAAACAACAACAAACCAGTCAACAACAGCCAAAGGCAGAGGGAACAGCAGCAGCAGCACCCATTATGAAAAAGCCAACGTTTTCGTGCTACGGGTGTGGTGCGCCTGGCGTATACAGGGCAAATTGCCCTACATGTGGTAAAAATGCCAAGGATAGTCCTCAGTACTTAGCCTTTAATGCATTATCGACAAGAACTGTGGGTCATGATTTGCCAACGGCTCACATTGAAGTTTTTGGGCAAAAAGGTGAGGCAATTTTTGATAGCGGAGCCAGAACTAGCGTAGCTAGCCAAAATCTGAAGAAAATCCTCACAAAGAACCAGTGTATTTTTCAAGACGTGAAAGCAGAAATTATACTGGCAGATGGCTCCGTCAGCACAGGTACAGTTATGGCTACCATTTGTGACATCGTGATTGGAAAACGAATGCGCAAGATACGATTCATATATTTGCCAAACGCCAAAAACAACCGTACCTTGTTGGGAACTGATTTTTTGGAACAGGCCGGAATCGTTCTGAACATGCCTCAACAGTGTTGGTATTTTGATAATGAGCCCAAAACAAAATTTGAATTTACCAATCCCAATGGAGCAGCAATTTTCAAAATGGATGTAGAGGAAAATAACAACGGCATGACAAAGAAGGCAGAAAGTGAAATATCAAAATATATAGAGTTTATGGAGCGTCCACCACTAATATCACCATTGCCACCAACACCTAAAGTAGCAGCCATGAAGGATGACTATTCACCACATTCCATTCAGGATATTTTTCGAAACTGCTTGCCTGCTGGTTCGGAAACACCCAAAGAAAGATCGACCCTGTTTGCACCACCTGCTAAAGCCCGAAAAACTGACTCAGCGAAATATTTAAATGAAATTTTCACGCCGCTTTTTTCCTTAAATATAAGAATGCTGAAGGAAACAGATGGTATAGGATTGGAAAATAACCAAAGAGCAGAATTGGACGAAGTACTACTCCAAAACGATGACATCTTTAAGGAACCCACTAGCGCCACGCCATTTGCTGTCCACCGAATACATACAGAGAAACAAGATCCCATTGCGATTCCACCCTACCGTCTATCTCCAAATAGAAAAACGTTGTTGAAAGAAGAAATTGGAAGAATGCTCAACCTGGGAGTGATTAAGGAGTGTCAATCAGCATGGGCTGCGCCAGTTGTTATAATACCAAAGAAGACTGGAGGAATCAGAGTCTGTATCGATTACCGCGAGCTTAACGCCATAACCATACCCGATCGTTATCCACTGCCAAGAGTGGACGATATTTTGCATGAAGCCAAGGCCACCTGTTATATGTCTACTCTCGATCTTCAATGTGGATACTGGCAGATTGGTGTTCATCACGAAGACCAGGATAAAACAGCCTTTATAACTCCCTTTGGTATGTACAAATTCACTCGCATGCCATTTGGATTACGAAATGCTCCTGCGACATTCCAAAGACTCATCGATCGCTTGAAGGCATCACTTGGGGAGGTGACATTACTAGCCTATTTGGACGACATTATTTCGTGCTCCTCTAGTTTCGAACAACATGTAAAAGATCTGCAGCTTATATTTCAACGACTTAGAGAATTTGGATTGAAGGTAAATTTGGAGAAATGCCGGTTTGCTTGCAGCGAAGTAAAATATTTGGGACATGTGCTGACTCCGAATGGGATTATGACAGACCCAGAGAAAGTTATAGCATTACGACAACGAAAAGAGCCTAAAAATGTCAAGGAGGTCCTGTCATTCCTACAGGCATGTTCATGGTATCGCCGGTTTATACCATCATTCGCCGATGTCTCCAAACCTCTATCATCGCTTTCCAAGAAAGGCGCCGAATGGTGTTGGGCGTCACAGCAACAGGCAGCATTCGAACATCTAAAAGAATTGTTAACTTCAGCACCAATTTTAAAGCAAGCTCGTGATGACGAACCATTTATTTTGAAGACCGACGCCAGTGGCTATGCTCTCGGTGCAGTTTTGCTCCAGGGGGAGGGTCCCGATGAACACCCCATAGAGTATGCAAGCCGTCTTCTATCAAATGCTGAACGGAATTATTCGACAATAGAAAGAGAAGCCCTTGCAATGGTATGGGCAGTTCAGAAATTCCGAGGATACTTAGAAGGTGCCCTCGTTAAACTCATTAGACACCACAACCCTTTCAAATGGTCTGATGACTCACCGGGACGGTTTCGACATCAGAGGGGGAGATTGAAGCAGTTCATATACCTTTAATCAATACATTTATGAATTTATTTACTTTTACTTTTACTTGTTTTTTCCTTTTACTTAAATTTGTTTGCTTTGAATACTTTAAATATTTATTTTGAATTTAACGGTCAAATATATTACTATTTAGTCTACTACTAATACTACTATTTTTATACAACTCTGTACCTATCCAATATTTGACACTATTTTGTGCAAGTATGTAATTATAAACTGTGTAAACGTTTACTGAACAGTATAAAAGGCCGACATCACGGCATAGAAGATCACTTTTGTTTCTGACCTCGAAGTGAATGCATCTGCTGGACTTTCTATTAGATAGGCCGAGATCATTCCTAAGAATAAGAGTATTAAAGTAATAAAGTATTCAATTTCAAACGAACAGTTGCGCGTTGTTGTATTTTTTTATGAATAAATATAACCTTAGGAAGAAGGTTATTTCAATTTTAAATATTTTTAATATTTTTTAAAGGGGTCTACAGATGAACTCGTCATGGAGTTTGAAACGCGTCATCCTAGTGCGTGACACACTAAATTTGACCAAAAATATCAAATAATAAAAAAAATCACTTTTCTGATCGGAAGCCGAATTTGATGTATCATTTGATACACTTTTAGCGTAAATTTAATATATAAAACACGATCGAATAAAACTAACAAACAAACAGTTAAAAACATTTTTAATATTTTTAATATTTTTAATAATTTTAATATTTTTAATATTTTTAATATTTATAATATTTTTAATATTTTTAATATTTTTAATATTTTTAATATTTTTAGTATTTTTAATATTTTTGATATTGTTAATATTTTTAATATTGATTTTTTATATTTTTAATATTTTTAATATTTTCTATACTTTTAATATTTTTCAGATTTTTTTAATATTTTTTGTACTTTTAGTATTTTTACTTACTTACTTACTTACTTAGTTGGTACTTCTATGCAATTCCAGTGGATTATACACCGCACGTAGAAAAATGTTAAAAGCGCCTCGATCTTCTGCGCTTCTTCTTCAGTTAGTCACACCGAGTTCTGTAAGGTTCTCAGTAACCTTGTCTTTCCAAAGGAGTTTTGGTCGCCCTCTTCTGCGCCGTCCATCGAGTTGATTGTCGAAGACTTTTCGAGGTGGAGCACTTTCGTTCATGCGTACGACATGACCTAGCCAACGCAACCGTTGCACCATAATGCTTCTGTCCACGTACAGCTCAGTGTACAGCTCGTACAGCTCATGATTCAGACGACGCCGATACTCTCCGTTAACAATAATGGGCCCATATATTTTACGGAGTATTTTTCTCTCGAATACCGCCAGAACCGATTCATCAGCTTGTGTCATAACCCAGGATTCTGAGCCATACATTAAGACAGGTAGAACCAGTATCTGGTATAGCTGGAGTTTTGTTCGTCGGGAGAGGGCTCTGTCATTAAATCGCAGGATTCTTCTACGCATTTCTAGGCTGACATTATTTGCTCTGTTGATGGCGGAGCTTAGGTAGACAAAATTATCTACCACCTCGAAATTATAGTTGTCAACGTTCACGCAGTTTCCCAATCGAGTATATTCTTTGTTCGTTGAAACTAATAACTTCGTTTTGTACTCGTTCACCGTTAGGCCCATTTTCGCTGATTCCTTCTGTATACCTGAGAAGGCTGCAGTCACATCCCGCAGTTTTCGACCGATGATGTCTACGTAATAATTTCTGCCGTATCGGGCTGTCGAAGGCAGCTTTATAGTCGACGAAAAGATGGTACGTGTCGATCAGTTTCTCTTGGGTCTTTTCCAGGATTTGCCGAAGTGTGAAAATCGGGTCAGTTGTTGATTTTTCAGGTCTAAAACCACACTGATAAGGCCCGATCAGGTTGGATAACACTGGATTTAGTCTTTCACATAGCACACTCGACAGGACCTTATATCTGATGGGTAAAAGGCTGATTCCGCGGTAGTTGGAGCACACACTTGGATCACCTTTTTTCAGCACAGGACATAATACGCTTACATTCCAATCGTGGAGTAAGCACTCTCTAAGCCAAACCGTGCGCAGGAGCTGGTGCATGCTCGATATCAGCTATTCGTCACCGGACTTAAAGAGCTCTGCGGGCAGACCGTCGGCACCGGCTGCTTTGTCGTTTTTCAGCCACGATATTGCTCTTCTTACATCGGCTTGACTTGGTGGTGGGCAATATAAGCCGTCGTCGACAATTGGCGTGATAACTTCACGTGCGCTGCCTTCTGGAAGCAGCAGTTGCTGGAAGTGTTCTCTCCATATGTGCAGCACACTCTTCGTATCCGTGTCCAGATTTCCACCATTGTCCTTACACGTGGGGAGGCCATTACTGTATTCATTTGCTCTTACTTTCTGGTAAAATTTTCGGGCCTCACCTCTATCCATTTCCTTCTTCTGACGTTTTTTTCGCCTAAATAGCTGTCTCACCTGTTTTGCTTTCTCCTTATGCCGTTCCCTAACAGCACGGGTTACAATTGGCTGTAGCGTTGCTCTATAGGCAGCATCCTGTTCCTCAGACACTATGCGACATTCTTCATCGTACCAGGATTCGTCTGAGCGCCGCTTTTCATATCCTAGCACGGATGTTGCTGCGGTTGCCATGGAATGCGCAATATGCTGCCACTGTGTATCGGGAACGTCAGAAGCAGAGACGTTGTGTCGTAAAAGTTGGAAGAGCTGGTTGGAGTAGGCAGTAGCTATCTCTGGGGTTCGCAGCTTCGCGATTTCCAGCTTTCTTTGTGTTTGATTACGTGCGTATTTCGCTCTGCTCTATCTTGTGCGCACCTTGGCTGGAACCAGGTAATGATCCGAGCCAATATTAGCACCACGGATCACATGCACGTCCATGACACTAGATGCATGCCTGCCATCAATTACCACATGATCAATTTGATTTTTGGTGTTTTGATCGGGGGATAGCCAAGTTGCCTAGTGGATATCTTTGTGCTGGAATCTGGTTCCACTCACTACCATGTTCCTTCCCGCTGCGAAGCTAACCAGCCTAAACCCGTTGTCTGATGTGTCGGTATGCAGGCTGAATTTACCGATCGATGAACGATGGTGGCTATTCGGTCACTTATAGGGTTTAACCGCGAGACCAGGTGTCGAAGTGTCTAGGTGTCCTTAAATCATGGTCCTTATATCGTTTGCGGGGGTCGTCAACATTTGGGGGGGGGGTTTCTTGTTTTATCTATTCTCCGTGTTTTCATAATAAATTTTGTTTAAGGAGGGTTGCTTATTAGGCCACCTCTCCCGATCCTAGTTTCTTGGGGCTGCCAAAGCCACTAGGAGAGCCTGTGTTGAGCTTCAGTAACTTCTGTTACCTACTTCCTAAAACGCATCGGCGGTAGCATGCCGATTAGGTTACTCAACGTTTCGCCTTCTAACTCTAGCTAACTACTAAGCGGTTGCTATAAAGTCATTGCCCGGGGAATACTTGGTCTAAGACCGTAAGTAGTTAGCTGCTTGGACAGTGCCAGAAAGGAATCCCTTCTGGTCACTCCCAAGTGAGTGGCAATCAGTAACTTTCAACCTATGGGCAAAGTCCCATTCCCATTTGCCATTAATATTGACAATAAAAAAACCTTTCTGATCGTTTACCTAAATTTTACAAACTTAATAATTTTAAATAGTTGTGATATTTTAATACTTTTTTATTTTTTAAAATTTTTTTTTTTTAATTTTTTAATATTTTTAGTATTTTTAATATTTTACTATATTTACTATTTTTTATATTTAATATTTTAAATAATTTTAATATCTTTATTTTATTTAATATTATTATTATAATGACATGGTTAATATTTTTGGTATTTTTAAGACTTTATATTTTTATTTTTTTTCCAGTATTTTTATTTTAAATTTTATGTTTTTTGTGTTAGACGACACAAAATGTCGCTCATCGCCTCACAAACCACCACACATATACACACGCACGGAACACAGTGTTTTGTTTCTTTGCATGTGTGTGTATATTCAATTTGTCTGCTTTGCTAACTCTTTTAGTTTCCTTTCTAACGTCACTTTTTCAACATGTCTCTATGTTGGTCGTAAACTTTTTAAGTGCAGTTTCTTGGGTTTTTATAGTTTCACTGTTGTATCGCTTTCTGCATCTTTTATGAGGATAATTAGACGCAATTAGTTGGTTTTTGCGGTTGATGCTTAGAGATTTGTTGCTGTTTTTTTTTGCTATTTTGCTTTTACTCACAATGATTTTTTAATGACTTCAAGTAAACACATTACAAAGATGTAATGTTAGAGTTTAGCTATTCGACACATGTGTCGTTAAGCTGTGTAATGAAAATGTTTTGGTGGGGTGGGCGGAGTAAATGTTGCTTAGGGATGTTGGTAGAAATATAAAAATGCTTTGGAATAGGATTATTTGTGTTAAGGGAAGTAACGAAAATTAATATTTTTGTTGGAAAACAAATTTTCAGAAAAATTGATTACACTTGATATGGCATAAGTGGGTTCAAAATTACAAAGAATTGGAAATACGCTAAAGAAGTATCTAATACTAAGCTACTGTGTTAATTTTAAAATTTATTGCAAATAATGAGGACTGAGTTTATGAAATTCTCTTTAATTTTTTGTTTCATTTCCGTTTTTAAGTTTTAATATTTCTAATTATAAATTTGAAATATAAGATAAAGCTTCATTAGAGGTATTAAATGGTTTTTTAGTATCAGTATTGTTAAATTTATATTTCATTGAAAAATTTCATTTTATCTGTTTGTCGATGGTTTTATAGTCACAGTTATAAGTTGAAACTCTCTTACAAATCCCTAATAAATATCGATCAGCCATGACCTTCTTTAGCCTCTCTATATGACTGTTGCTTTATGAATATCTTAAAAGTTATTGGCTTTTAACTACAATTACACCCCAATTATTATTAATCATACGCTCCATTGCTTTATTTACCTATTTCGTTTAAGTTAGGCCTAATACGTATACGTATTTTTTTCCCTACCCATTTCCATAGTTATTATAAGCTTTTGATAATTTAAAATCTTTTTTCATATACATTTAATAAAAAACTGAATCCAGCTTAGCCAAAAGAGAGCGAGATTTGCTTCGCCTTCCGTTATGCTGTCTATTTTTCCGCTTACTTTACTTTGCCATTGTTGGGGAATTTCTTTAGTACAACCACAACAACAACACAAAGGTATACTAGCATATAACAATATAATGTACTCTAGTGATTTTCATGGTTATCGTTTAACATTTAATGGTTATTACAGTTTACAACAAAGGCTTTAGGTAATATAAATGCAACAACAGCAACAACAACATCCACAACCAACAAAATATTGCTATTTTAACAATCCCCCGGCATATAAAAACTTATGGTCCGTTCTTATCCCAAAACTATAATGCTCTTACCTGAGTTTGCAACATATTTGCCAGGATAGATAGAGAGTGAGCAAGACAGGAAAGGAGGGAGACTAAGAGAGGCTATGGGCAAACCAATGCTAGACTTTCAAAAGCAGTTGGCAGGATGTCGATGATGATGGCTGTGGTTATAGTTGTGGTTTAGCTACGGGTTGTACTAAAACCATATTAAATATTTATAATTCTCTAAAAAGATTTTTCGTTAAAACAACATAGTGTGCTTGATTGGGAAAGGGCATCAACACTAAAGATCAAACGTGAAAAAATTAAACATAAAAAAAATTACAAAAACAATTTTAAGACACACAAATTTTTCTAACAAAACCCGATTTAGCTATAAAACGTCTATAGAAACCAATACTTGTTAGTACTAATGACCTTAATAAAAAATTCATAAAAACCATTAATTGCGTTAACATTTTGTCCTATAGTGTTTGTTGCTTAATACCCGGTTTATATTTTATTCCCCATACAGCTATTTATATAAGAAATATCGGGATAAAAAGAGTAAAGATATTTATTATATTTTAATGGCTTCCAATGTGACCATTATGCCAACAAAAGACACTTTTGACGAGGTTGGCGAAAAGTAAAGTATGAAGTTATAGAAATTGCCATATAAAAAAACCCACAGTATTTAATTAATTTATTACAAGATTTCTAATGCTGACTTTTCATCCTACAATATAAATTGATTTATGTTTATACGGTATACCTTCGTTTGCTGTAAAAATATCATATAATGTGGTTTTTTGGTGACAATACGTTGTGGTCTAATTGATTCACAGCCACACAAAAATTCATTTCAGACTATTATTATTTATCGATATCGGAATTTTCATGTCACTTTGTTTTATTATTAGTTCCACATCATTGGCTATGACAATATGTCGCAACGATGTTGTTTTCTGGAATGGTGTAGGTTATAGTATTTACTTTAGTCGCAAAGAAGAATTATAGTAAAAATGTATATATGTAATTGTTTTAAAAAAATTTTTGTTTTTAATATTTTTAACTTTTTTAATATTTTTAATATTTTTAATATTTTTGATATTTTTGATATTTTTGATATTTTTGATATTTTTGATATTTTTGATATTTTTGATATTTTTGATATTTTTGATATTTTTGATATTTTTGATATTTTTGATATTTTTGATATTGCATGGTGAAAAACGTACGTAACCAGGCACAACGAAAGCTGGACATCGGTAAACTGCGGACCACAGAGGTAGCAAACGCCTATTCCAACCACCTAACTCAACTGCTGCGGAATGCTCCAACCCCTGACAATATAACCTCGCAGTGGCAAAATATAGCCGACTCCTTAAAACGGGCTGCGAGAATCGTACTTGGGTACTCAAAGCCGTCTCAAGTATATGCCTGGTACGATGATGAATGTCGCAATGCCACGAGAGAGACTGTTGCTGCATACAGGGCGAAACTGCAGCCAATGGCAACGGGAGCTGTTCGTGAACGGCACAGGGAGAAGAGACGAGAGGCAACTCGTCTTTTTAGACGGAAAAAGAAGGAGCTGAAGAAGAAGCGGGATGAGTGCACAGAGTTGCTCCGAAGCAGAGGGGAAGCCCGAAAATTCTACAAGAGAGTTAAGGCGAGAATGCGTGGAACAGGGTTACCCTCCTGCATGGACAGCGATGGTCAGCTAATGACGGACCCGGATAACGTTCTGAGGATATGGAGAAATCATTTTAAAAATTTATTGGATGCAGACACCACTCCTGAAGACCCCGCTCCAATCCATGACGATGGTGTTTACTGTCCGCCTCCGAGCCAGAGCGAGATACGTGTGGCAATCTCCCGCCTTAAAAACAACAAAGCTGCTGGAGTCGATGGTCTCCCTGCTGAATTGTTTAAGGCTGGCGGGGATGAGCTGATAAGGAGCATGCATCAGCTCATGGAGAACATCTGGCAAGAGGAGACCATGCCCGGGGATTGTAGTCTCAGTCTGTTATGTCCCATATACAAGAAAGGAGATCGTAGTGAATGTAAGAACTTCCGTGGAATAAACCTATTACCGATTGCGTACAAGGTCCTTTCAAGCATATTGTGTGAACGTCTAAAGCCAATTGTAGAAAAACTAATTGGACCATATCAGTGCGGCTTTAGACCTGGCAAATCTACGACGGATCTAATATTCCCCTTATGACAAATCGTGGAAAAGCAGATCGACACCTACCACCTCTTTGTCGACTACAAAGCTGCCTTCGACTCTCCGATAAGAAATAGGCTTTATGAGGCCATGTCTGAGTTTGGTATTCCCGCAAAGCTGATTCGACTTTGCAAATGTACCTTAGACAACACCAAATCCTCGGTTAAGATTGGTAAGGATCAGTCTGAACCATTCAACACGGAAAGAGGTCTCAGGCAGGGCGATAGCCTGTCCTGTACACTATTTGATATAGTTATGGAGAAGGTGATGAGAAAGGCTGGTGTCAACATGTCTGGCACCATATTCCACAAGAGCCACATGCCACTAGCCTATGCCGATGATATAGACATCATTGGCCGAAATCTGCGGGATGTTACTGCAGTTTTCTCATCACTAGGAAAGGAGTCAGCAAAAATGGGTTTAGCGGTCAACGAGGACAAAACAAAAATAATGATTTCGACGAACAAAGGGTCCTCTCGATGGGGACGCACCGTGAACGTTGACAATTATTGTTTTGAGGTAGTCGACGAATTTACTTACCTCGGATCTTCCGTCAATAAGAAAAATAATGTCAGCCAAGAAATTAAACGGAGAATAGTGCTAGCCAATAGATGTTTCTACGGACTTCGGCAGCACTTTAGTAACACCACCTTATGTTGGAATACTAAGAAACATTTATACCAGGTGCTTATCTTACCTGTTCTGTTGTATGCTGCCGAATCATGGGTGCTTACTACAACGGACATACAAAACCTGGGAGTATTCGAGAGAAAAGTACTCCGAAAAATATATGGACCTATCTGTGTCGAAGGTCAGTTTCGCCATCGGATGAACCATGAGCTGTATGAGCTTTACCAAGACATCGACGCAGCTAAAAGAGTCAGAATCCAACGACTTCGCTGGCTGGGACATGTTGCCAGAATGGCGCAGAGCAGGGAGACCCAAACTCCGTTGGAAGGACCAAGTGGTAGGCGATGTGCCATCATCTGGTAGGACTAACTGGAGAACACACGCAGAAGACCGAAGCGTGTGGAATTCTTTATTACTTCAGGCCTCAAATTTATGAACAACGTTTCGTAAATTGTAATTGGCCACTTAAGTAAGTAAGTAAGTAATATTTTTAATATTATAATATTGTCACAGTTCGGTTTAAGATCAGTTCTATTGACAATTATTTATTATTGTCACAATGTCTCGTCAGTGCCCTTTGCTGTGCCTTCTCCTCTATCATAACAAACCTTAAGGGAAGAAAGCATCTCAAAGTTAATGAGAACTTCTCCCAACGGTGCGAAGAAAGCATCCTCGAATTGGCAATTATTTATTATTGCCAATGGGTTTTTATTCTAGAGTGTGAAAGGGACCGGCAGTGGCATAGTGGTTAGAACACGCGACTACCATGCGGGAGATCACAGGTTCAACTCCTGGCTCCAGTCATCTTAATAGAAAAAAAATAAATAATTTTTTCTTTCACTGTCGGCTCCCCTCGAATGTTGTCGACAGCAACTTCGCAGTATTAGTGTCGAGTCAATCGGCGTGTCTAGTAAGAGCTTCTCAAACAGTGACGTTTGCATTCGTCGATAAACAAGTAGATGCCGTTAGTAGTGAATCTAAAAATAGAAAGCGTGTTAATTCACAACAACGCGAGAAGCTATCTCATACCTCATTCATGGGGTGTAAAGGGAAATTAAGTTTTTTTTAAGTGAAATATTTTTAATAATATTTTTGATTTTTTTTGATATTTTTGGTATTTTTAATATTTTTAATATTTTTAATATTTTTAATATTTTTAATATTTTTAATATTATTAATATTTTTAATATTTTTAATATTTTTAATATTTTTAATATTTTTGATATAAATATAATTTGGTATTTTTGATTTGATCCCATATATTGATTTCTATATATTTTATATTCTTAATTTATGAATCATTTGTGTATACCCGACATTTGTTATTTACCCGTAACCCTGTTAATTTGCTTCTACACCCACTCCGAATGTGTTAACCCCAGGTTGCAGACTACAACCTGTTTCATTCATATGAGACAGCTTTCACTGCTCACTTTGTGCCCCTTTGGCAACTTTTCTTGTCTTCTAGCGTAAATAGTGGCCTTAGCTGCAGTCTCAACACAAACTGTCCAGTGCTAACATATTTTTAATTAGCAAAAGTTCATTAGTGCAAGTAGCAGCTGACAAGCAGAAAAAAGGCCTTTAATAACAAGAAACAAAACGAACAAAGAGTAAAACTGGAGTAAATTGAGGGATGCGCATAGTTGAGTGCTCTGTGCGGGAATACAGCCAAAGAAAAATGTTGAAATAAAAAGAAATACAATGGAAAATGCAGTGGATGCTCTGCTAAGATCAGGTTACAATGTTTAGCATATGGAATGTGTTATCATGCAGATGACAGAAAAATCCTGATGTGTTGGTTCGTCATAGGTGTCGTGGAAAAGCTAGAGGTTCAACTACACAATACAAAACATTTTGGGACTCAATTCTGGGAACTGCACGTAAAAGTAGCCCTAAAAACAAGATGTTCTGCATCATTCTTTTTGTCAAGTTACATGCCATAGTAATTTAATATCGGTTTGAAGTTAGTAAGTATCGTATAGGGGAATTCGTCACGTTTTAGGCTCTTTTGTTATAGTCTTATATGGTGGCGTATGATTATCATAAGTAATATTCCACGTAAATTATACGCCACGGAGTACAACAGTTTTATTGTAACTGCTACAAAATAAATCCAGTTCAAAATCATTTGATGAATGGAACATATTAAAGGGATTGTAATTCTTTAATTTTTTAAATTTGTTTTTAATCAAAGTCTATTTAAAGACCCACCCATTGATGTTATAAAATTTTTTTGCTTTGATCACATTAGTTTTTCTTTGAGTCTACGGCCATATCGCATGAGGCTAGTACTTTTTCGTCCGAGATCTTTGTTTCCTATGATATTTCGTATGCACATGCATATATAATATGGTTTTAATTAACATGTCAATACTGTTCTAATTGTTTTTGTTACTGCATCATGAAATCTTTCGATTTCATTTTGTAAAAGATAAAAGGCCACCAGGTAGACAGGTGAAGTGGTAGTAAAAATTTGTGTTTTAAATTTTTTCATTAATCAGAGCAGTTAGTAAGATTTTGATGTGCGTCGCAAGAAGATATTGATTAGAAACGGAAAAAGAAATCAAATAAGAAAAAAAACAAATAAAGGAATAAGGATATAAAGCCAACAATATAAGTGTATATATTAAACAATAACCACGTGTATCTTAAACAATCGGTAACGACAGGTGTTCAGGTAAAAAAGACAACCCAACTTTTCAAAAAATAAAAAAAGGTATAATTGACAATATAATCAAGTGATAATATGCAGTTTTACGGTGAATTGCCACAGTGTACATTGTGTGATTCGGAAGCTTTTTGTGGTATTTACTAATACACAGTTCCTTAACCCACACAGTACAACACATGATTTTGGGACTCAATTCTGAGAACTGCACGTGAAAGTATCCCCAAACAGAAGAAGTTCTGCATCATTCGTTTTGTCAAGTTACATGCCATAATAATTTAATATCGATTTGAAGTTTGTAAGTATCATATGGGGGAATTTGTCACGTTTTAGAATCTTTTGTTATATTATTATATGGTGGCGTATGATTATCATAATTAATATTCCAAGTAAATCATACGCCACGGAGTACAACAGTTTTATTGTAACTGCTACAAAAAAAATCCAGTTTAAAATCATTTAATGAATAGAAAAGTGAAACTGGAGCTTATGTAGGGAAACGTTATATAAACATATTAAATGATGGTTTCAGTTAGATTGGACTAGTGGTTCTCGAGTTATGTAGAAAAGAGCCTAAAACGTGACAAATTCCCCTATACGATACTTACTAACTTAAAATCGATATTAAATTACTATGGCATGTAACTTGACAAGACGATCGATGCAGAACTTTTTCTTTTTGGGTCTACTTTCACGTGCCGTTCTCAGAATTGAGTCCCAAATCCATGAGCTGAAAAATGTTGTACTGTGATATCTACTATAGTAAAATACTAGCCATAAAATATATGAAATACTCTTTGATATTAAGTTAATAGAAAAATTTCTATTATATTCTATGCTTAGAAATACCATAGGTAGTGTATAACTTTTAGCAATTTCATTTATTTTGCTTATTCAAATTTTGTACTACAAATAAGCTATTTTTTTCATATATGTCCTACATAAAACTTTCCCCCTACATCGTGCCACTGTGGTGTTGTAGACACCTTTGATGGCGTTATTTATTATGCACATAAGTTGAAACACAAAAAAAGGAACGCAACAAACGCTTAAGGTTAAACATTTTCTAAGATTTTAGCATTTTCTTTTGCCATAGCACCTCTCGAGCATTCATACACACGCGCACTCACACTCTCTCAGCTATGCAGCCTATGCACTTGCCTATACACTTGCACACACGCACACGTATGCATAAAGCCCCCTAAGAGTTTTGTAACAAACATTATTACAAACGCAAACATAAACACAGACACTTTCACCAACATTTGAAAGTCTAAAGGACTTTATACTATATAAAAAAGGCATAAAACCAACCCACACACACAAACAAACCGACACACAAAGGCACACACAACCAAACAAACAAACAAACAGTTTTCTTAGTTAAAAGCATAATTATTATAATTTCGCGCTATGCTGTTTCTTTTCAAGTTTCTCTCTACGTTCGTTCTTTCCCACTCTTAAAGGTTTCTTCTTCTAAATTGTGTTGAAGTTGTTTTGTGCGCTTTTTCTGCGCTCTTTTTTAATATTGCATTTAAATGTGTTTGTATGTGTGCGTGTTTGTATGTCCTTTGCTACATTTTTTTTTGGTTGTGGTAAAAAATTATGCTATTTGACGTTGCTCGAATTGCGTTGAATGTTGCAAATTTTCGGACAGCACTCAAAATGAGGTATTAACGTGTCATTACGACGAGCTGCAAGCTGTAAATGACAGGTCACGGTTTGAGCGGCAGGTGCAAAAAAGCTGCAAATTAAAGGAAGAAAATTGGCTTTGAGCGAGCTCAGTTGAGTGCCAACGCAGAAAGCGAAATGAAATTAAATTAAAGAGGTTGGCGGGTGCCAGGGGAAGAAAATTAAAAGAAATTTTCTATGTAACTGTTAAGTAAACAAATGTGAAGTATACTTCCAGTAGAGGGGGGGGGGGATATATAATAAAGTGTAGAATACTTTATGTGTGGTGGTAGTTATGACTGTTTAAAAATAGCTTACATTTTAGGTTGCTACGGAAGTCAAGGACATGCAAATTAATATAATTTTCTGCCTATTTGCTTGGAAAACTTAATGGCCTTATGGTGACTGTGAAAACTGTGCCCAATAGTTTTTAAAAGTAGGGAAACATTTTTATAAATAAAAATATACGAAGTGCAAGTGCAGCTAATGGGAATTTAGTGTTATGGCGTCAATGAGCGAAGTGCAACGTACACAAGTATTGTCGGACAAAAGCTCTACGAAACTTTTGCGGTTGTAATCGGGAAGACACACCCAAAAAGGGGTAGTTCGTACGGAAGAAATTTGGTCCGATCTTTCTCATCTTGAAACTTAACCTCCACTATGGGCATAGAAGTTGGCATATCAAACTTCAGGTCAACACCTCTAACACTACGGCTGTAATCGGGGAACAGACGGACACCCCCAAAAAGGGTTGTTTGTAAGAGAGGCAGGAGTAGTTTTTGTCCGATTTTGCTCATCTTGGAACTAAACCTAAATTAAGAGTATAGAAGATTGCATACCAAATTTCAGCTCAATTGTTCTTAAACATGAGATGGTGGAAGGAGTTTTTGCCTGATATTTCTCATCTTAGAACTTAACCTCCGCTAATAGTATAGAAGGTTGTAAGGCTCGATAGCTCTTAAACTACAGCTGTAATGGCGGGAACAGATACAGAAAAACTAAAAAAAGGGACGAATTTGTATGGGAAGTTGGAAAAGTTTTTGCCAAATTCTTAGAATGTAGCCTCTGCTTAAATGATAGAAGTTTGTATAAAAAAAATTTCAAATCGATAGCTCTTAAACTACGGCTGTAAAGGGAAAGACACCCCCAAAAATTATTTGTTTGTATGGGAGGTGGGAATAGTTTTTATTTGATCTTTCTTGTTTTGGAACTTAACCTTCGCTGAGGACATAGAAGCTTGTATATCAAATTTCAGGTCAACACATTTAACATTACGGCTGTAATCGGGGAACAGAAAGACGGACACCTCCAAAAAGGGAGAGTTTGTGTGGGAGATAGGAGTAGTTTATGTCATATTTGGTTCATCTATGAGTTTAACCTCCGCTTAGAGCATACCAAATTTTAGCTCGATAACTCCTAAGCTACGGCTGTAATCGGTAGGATAGACGGACGGTCATCCCCAAAAAGGTGGAGTTTCTATGAGAGGTGGGAGTACGTTTTGTCCGACCTTGCTCATCATCGAATCTAACCTCTGCTTAGAGCATAGAATCTTCAAAACCAAATTCCAGGTTAATAGCCCTTTAAGTGCGGCTGTAATAAGGGGGAGAGACAGACGGACACCCCTAATAAGAGGGAAGTTTGTATGGGAGATGGAAGTAATTATACTATCACCCTTAGGGATGAGGGTATATATCATTTGATACGAAAAAAAGTGTAACGCATTAAAGGAGACGAGTTAGACCCCAAGTATCTTAAGACCAAATTCGTTTCAGGACTTTTTAAGACGAATGAGCTATGTCCGTCTGTCTGGCTGGATGGCTGGATGGCTGGTCAGCCGGATAACTCGAGTTAACCTGAACGGATCTGTATGAAAATTTACCAGTATAAATATTTTTCAAAACGAACTTATGGGATTGTAAACGGGCCGAATAGCCCAACCCCTTCTGGTACCTCCCATACAAAATTACCTATTTTTGGATAATTAATATTTCTTTCATAACTGCCAAACAGACTACCGGAGGATATTAAAATTTGGTCATATTATTTATGTTGCAATAGTAGGCAAACTCTATGAAAACCGAAACCTTTGCCACACCCCTTCTGGTACCTCCCATACAAATGACCGAATTGACCCTCATAGTTTTACATTCATATCTTTTTTGTAAGTAAACTGAATTCACTCAAATTTTGCGTATGATGTTCGCTTGTGAAAATTGGACTCAGGAATGAATATGACCTATTTTTAGAAAATTAATATTTCTCCCATAACTTCCAAACGGACAGTTGGGGGGTATTGAAAATTGGTCTGCTAATTTATATTGTGATAGGAAGCAAAACCTCAGAAAAAATAACTATTTCACACACCTCTTCTGATACATCCCATACAAATGACCGAACTCACCCTCATTGTCTTACATTCATATATATATTTTGTAAGTAGTCTGAATTCAGACAAATTTTGCGTAAGTTATACGGTTATGAAAATTTGAATCACTAATGAATATGGATTATATCGGATCACCCCTTCTGGTACCTCCCATACAAAATGACCTATTTTTGGAAAATTATATTTCTCCCATAACTTCCAAACGTACCCTTGGGGGGTAAGGAAAATTGGTCGGTTAATTCATCTTAAGATAGGAAGCAAAACCTCAGAAAAAATGACTATTTGACACACCTCTTTTGGTACCTCCCATAAAACTGACCGAACTCACCCCCATAGATAACATAAATACATAAGTACTATTATTTTACTTATAAATCTATTAATTTCAATTACTCAAGACTTAAACAATATCTTATATTGGGGGATGGTATTTATCAGTCAGTTTACCTGACTGAAATTTCTGTACTGGTTTTTGTCCTATATTGGTCATCTGGAACATAACCTCCGCTTAGAGATTAGTAGCTTGCATCCCAACTTTTGCTCGACAGCTACTGAGCTACTGCTGTACGGTAACCCCAAAAAGGTAAAGTTTCTATAAGAGGTGGGAGTTGTTAATGTCCGATCTTGCTCATCTTAGAACTTTTCTTCCGCATGGTGGATATCTTTAAACCTACTTAGAATTCTATGCTAATCGTTTATATATATGTATATTAGGGCAGCTGCGAAATGCATTGACTTTTTTTCCACTTGATGTAGAAAATACATGACGGAAATTTGAGTAAGATCGGATATTAATTTGTCGTCTCCCAAATAGGTCAAAGCTAATTTTTTTAGGTTGGTTCCAAATAGTCTGGTTTTATCTCTAATATACTGCGAAATTTTCAGGAAGAGCAAACTATTATTATGGCTGTTATAATGGTTTATATTAAATGGAGCGTGGCACAGCTCACTTCCACCCTTAATACGGAACCAACAACACATACCACATATCATCTTTATACCTCTAATAGTCCATGAGATTCAGCCGTATAGAGTTTTAAGTTTTATACCACGCCCACTGATCCGATCCCGCCTTTTTTTTAGTTTGATCACGAACTTTGCTGCCAAATCCATCCACACAAATTTGCAAGGCGATTGGAGAACCAGTCGTCCAGATTTTGCGGTTTCACAAATAGGGTCCAATGGGCGGAGCCAGGCCAACATGTTATATCACTAAATTTTCACCGATATGAATATAAATATCGATCAAGCCTCTTTCGGATCTATAAAAATAGAAACTTAATTTCCCTTTACACCCCATGGAAGAGGTATGGGATAGCTTCTCGCGTTGTTGTAAATTAACACGCTTCCTTTTTTTAGATTCACAACTAACGGCACTTACATGTTTAATCGATGAATGCGAACGTCACTGTTTGAGAAGCTTGTACTAGACATGCCGATTGACTCGACACTTATACTGCGTAGTTGCTGACGACAACAGCGAGGGGGTCGGCAATGAAAGAAATTTTTTTTTTACATTACTCGACCTTTTGACCTTTGACATCTTTGGGGCACGGCTTAAAGTTGTCAAATTTTTGCTGAAATATTGACCACTGCTTTTTTATAACAACTTACACAATATTCTGCACGAACATCGAAAATCCAAAGTTGCATTTTCGGTGCCACACTAATGTATACATTGAGGTAACTACGACTCCTTCTTATGGGCGTTACAAATGGAAGAACACACTGAATATACATTTCGCTATGTGCGTGTGCATGGTAAAGGGTATAATAATAAAATCTTGCTTATCGTACTAAAAAAACCAAACATATGTGCAGAACTTGAACTTGCTTTACATATTATAATTATTAGACCGGGTCGGTCCCCATACAAAATTTTTTTTCTCCAAAGTCGAGGCTAAATATTAAAGATCACCTTGAGACAACTTCGAAAAAAGTTTTTTTTCCTCCCCCACCCCCGGAAAAACAGCCAAAATCGTTTTTTTATCACTGCTTTTTTGTTTGTGGCGCAATCGTTAAATCAAAGACATCGGTGGATAGGTTTCGCTGACATACGACATCATCTTGTAATGATGGTTTCAGTTAGAGCAATTTCTACCCCTAAAATTTAAAAATAATTTATCCTAGGATTAAAGCCCTTTAAAAACCAAGAACATTTTGCTTTGGAAGTATACAGTTTTATTCAAAAACAAAAAAGTTACGTTTGATAAGATGAATTTACAGCATCAACAAAAACATTTTTTTATGTCGTTTGCATTATTATCACAAATTATTGCATACTTTATAGCGCTGATACAAAATTTTTATAAAAATGATTCTATACTTTGTAGCTCAAATTGTTGAAATGATTCTATACTTTGTAGCTCAAATTGTTGCATAAGTCTTAACGACATCGAAAAAAAATTAAAAATTTTCTCGAGATAATTCATTTTTGATCTAGTTACCGACGAAATATAATTTTTATTACAAATAAAATCCCAAAAAGAGCATAGATATGTATGTAATTACAGCAAATACTGGCGCTACTCAAGGTCCGTTCACTACTTTCAAGTTTGGCAATAATTTTTTATTTTGATTAGTCATTCCAAGCGCTGATTCACTAAAATTTCGCACAAATGTTCAGTGTTGCAAATTGCATGGGCAGAATACAAGTGCATATTTATGTCTATATTTTATTATTAATACTTCCATTTTGCACCAAATATCTTTATAATTTCGTTGCTTGAATATTGGTGACGCTGAATAACTTCATTCGCATGTTTGAAAACACTGTTTGCGCTAAAAAAGTATGCAATAACTTGTATTTCATTTTTTTTCTAAACGCTAAGAAGTATGCAATAGTTTTCTGTAATAATGCAAACAACAGGAAAAAATATTAGTGTTGATGCTGCAAATACATCTTTTCATACGTAACTTTTTTGTCTTTGAATAAAACTGTATACTTCCAAAGCAAAATGTTCTTGGTTTTTAAAGGACATTAATTCTGAGAAAAAATATTTTTAAACTTTAGGGGTAGAAATTGCTCTAAATGAGGCCATCATTACAAGATGATGTCGTATGTCAGCGGCATCTATAGGACAAATGTAGTACTCGTCGAAACCTATCCACCGATGCCTGTGATTTAACGATTGAGCCACAAACAAAAAAACAGTGATAAAAAACGATTTTGACTGTTTTTCCGGGGGTTGGGGGAGGAAAAAATTTTTTTTTTAAGTTGTCTCGATGTGATCTTTAATATTTGCCCTCGACTTTGGAAAATTTTTTTCGCGACCCGGTCTAATAATTATAATATAATTGTGCACAACTATGAGGCAAAATCTATCCAACGATATGTTACTTTCATTTAAATTTATAGCGTTAAACACTCTTAAGTGGTATCACAAACACATTGCTCCCCATATTATTATATTGACAGGATTGTGCATACCTATGAGGCAATATCTTTCCAATGATATGTTACTTTTATCGAAATTTTTGTGTTTGACACTCTTAAGAGGTATCGCAAAAATATTTCTTTATATATTATTATATTGTAATGATTGTGCACAACTATGAGGTAAAATCTATCTAATGATATATTACTTTTATTAAATTCGTCGTGTTAAACATTTTTAAATGGTACCACAACATTCGTACTTTCATATTGACATCGATTCAAACAACAAGCCAAAAACTACACATGAACTAAATAGTGGACAATTTCGCTATGAATCGAATTTGTTTTTAGTTGAAAATTTTTTTTTTAGAAATTGGAGACTTTAATTTGAAATAAATTTTCCAATACTATATATAAGTCACCCTGGCTTCTCCCTATCTTACAACTGCCCCTCTTTGCGTCCCTGAAAGTTCTCCCACCTACCGTTGTTTACTACCAGAGGCTGTAATACATTCACTTACTTTAACATATGCTTTCTTTATAAAATTTTTATGAGCCCAAAACTTAAAAAGTCTGTACATGATTAGCCATATCAAACTGCTCGACTGCTGCTGCTGCTAGTGTTGTGGATGTATTCCACACACAAAAATTTTACACTTTTACATGTTGATAATACCAGCTAATGCGGCTGACACTTGTGGTTTTGCTCCTACATAACTTAAACACACTCACACACACATTTACAAGAATTACAAAATATTCCTTTGTTTATAACAGTAGTATTTTTATATTTTTTTTGTTTTGCGTCTGGTTTTGTGGGTGACAGTGAGAGAAGCTTAAGGTAACATGACAACAAAAACCGACAACAGAATTATTTTATATTATTTTCATTTCTCTAACAAGAACAAAGAAATATGTACCGGACAGTCCTCGAGAGTGTGGCTGGGTTAATACATAGCAATGACCTCAACCACAGACACTGTGAGAGAGAGAAGGGGGAGACGGAAGCTATCATGTTTGGGTTTTCTCCTTAACACCTAAAGGTATGCGCAAAGGTGTAAAGATATGTGTGTGTGTGTGTGTGTGAACTAAAGTATGGCAGGAGATTTTTTTTTTTTGGGTTTTGTTAAATCAGATTGTGAGGGATTTAAAATGTTTTACGTAAAGTATAATAGAAATTTCGAAGAAATCAGAAGATTTCTTTAAAATTTAGTAAAGCTTAGCGAGAGACTGTTATAACAGTTGCTAGCTGTAGAAGATTACTAAATGTTTTTCCTGTTAAATGTTCTAAATAATGGTTAAGAAATCTTTTGAGAGTTTAAATAACATATATGTATTATAGAATTTTGTCAAGTATATTACTTTACGAAAAGTGGTTAATATTATATAGGAACGGAATTTCAAGGACTGCCTATTTCTAGGTTTTAGAGGACATACTACGTACTTAGTTGGTGGACTTGGTAAAAAGGTCTATTGTATTATAAGATTTACCACAAATGTATGCAACATTTTGAAGCATTTTATTGTTGACAAGGCTGATTTTTTATCCCAATCTATCATAGCGTTCTATACTAAACAAGCAGCCAGACTTTCTCATATTCCTATAATATCATGAGCAAATAATAAACAATTACGTAAATGGTTCTTTACATTATGAACATAATAAATCCACTCTCACCAATAACCATCACCTGCTTGTAGGCAACAAATTGCTAAATTTTTATTACAGTCCTCTTACCATTGTACAAATGTAAACGAGCGCAACACAGATATATATTTGTCCACAATCAATAATTTTTTTAATACAAAATCTTTACAACCGACCCTAAGCTATTAATCTCGTATAATGTTTAAAAATAATTCCACGCTCTTAGCTCCCAGCTAGTAACATTTTTTATAGCTTGTAATTTTTTTTTCATTTACTGCCCTTAAATCTAGACTACAAATTTTTTTAATTCCCCCCACCCTTAAATTTTGTCATGCCTCACATAAATTTTATACCCACAAAAAAGCCATAAATGTTTTGGATAATATCAACAGCAGCAGCTATCGTCCAATGACATTAATAAACCAACAACCAAATAACAAAATTCCAATTTAATTTTCTGTTAATAACCTAAGCCCTAAAATTATGTAATAAATTTATGTGTACCTAATTTTTGTCCGCGACATAAACAAACAGAAATTAAATTCAATAACTCTTGTCATCACATCACACGCTGCCACACACATATCTATAGGTATTCACTGCGTGTAAGTGCGACATAATAACGCGCAGACACAAAAACACGTTTAATTACCTAGGCTTACATGATAACGTAAAATTAATTTGTTAACAAAATTTATATTGTATCTATTCTTTTGCAGCGCGCCGAGAGTATCACAAATCCGAAAGGCGGCAGCAACGGCACATAACAACAACGTGTGTATTGCAGCATCGAGGAAGGCAAGAGTGGTCGTGTTGTAATTTCAAGAGTGACAATGCCGGGTGTGGTATTTTTAATTGTTGTGCCAACAGCTAATTTTGAACGTGAGCTTTATTATGGTACGTAGGCGCATAAATGCAAATAGACACCAAAAGTTTTTATGACAAAAAGTTAAGTATACTTTTAGGATGTACATATAAATATAGAATACAATGACGGCGCATAAAACTGCTTGAGGTGGTGCTGCTTTAAGCACTTCGAATTGATAAGTAAAGTAAGGAATTAGAGAAATTAATTAAGGATTTGTTGGCAGATTGGTACTGATGTGACAGCTCATATTAGAAGACTTGTTGGTGGTATTTAAAAATATGACGATTTTATTAAAAAAAACATGACAAGGAAGAAAGAGCGTATGCTATTAAAAGATATCCATATGTAAAGTGAAAAGGTTGAAAATATTTATAGCTTTTTCTTAATTATAATTTCGTAACATAAATGCATATATTTGATATCATATGCCTACCAAAGCAGCAAAGGTATGAGGGTTTATAAAAACAATTTTTCTTTTAAACAAAGGCAGCATCTTACTAAACGACAAGGAAGGAAATGCTTTTTCAAAAGGCTAGTTCCGGAGTTCGCATGCCAAACGAAAACCAAAAGAGTGTTGATGTTTTTTTTATTTTATATTTTTATATTTTTATATTTTTATATTTTTATATTTTTATATTTTTATATTTTTATATTTTTATATTTTTATATTTTTATATTTTTATATTTTTATATTTTTATATTTTTATATTTTTATATTTTTATATTTTTATATTTTTATATTTTTATATTTTTATATTTTTATATTTTTATATTTTTATATTTTTATATTTTTATATTTTTATATTTTTATATTTTTATATTTTTATATTTTTATATTTTTATATTTTTATATTTTTATATTTTTATATTTTTATATTTTTATATTTTTATATTTTTATATTTTTATATTTTTATATTTTTATATTTTTATATTTTTATATTTTTATATTTTTATATTTTTATATTTTTATATTTTTATATTTTTATATTTTTATATTTTTATATTTTTATATTTTTATATTTTTATATTTTATATTTTATACTGATAGATATATTTTTATATTTTTATATTTTTATATTTTTATATTTTTATATTTTTATATTTTTATATTTTTATATTTTTATATTTTTATATTTTTATATTTTTATATTTTTATATTTTTATATTTTTATATTTTTATATTTTTATATTTTTATATTTTTATATTTTTATATTTTTATATTTTTATATTTTTATATTTTTATATTTTTATATTTTTATATTTTAATATTTATATATTTTTATATTTTTATATGTTGATATTTTTACTCCTCAAAATATTACAATATATTTAACAATGACACTACGACATTACATAATTTTTTCTTTGAAAATTAATCATTATAGCGGAAAAAGGCAAAAAGTGGAATATCCCCTTACAGGTACCTCAACACATACAAGGACAATGTGTTGTCCTGTACAATGATAACCATGATGTTGACATATGATGTTGTTATAAGAGATAACCACCACACTCAAGTTGTAGTGTAACAGCAAAGTAAAGTACAAGTACAAGCTGTCATCATCATAGTATGACAAATATATTTTTCTTCCAAAAATAAAAAAATCCGCTTACCACTATGATTTGATTAATGTTTTCCGCCACATACAGCGTGGCTGATGCGGTGTCCTTGCTTCACGAAATATGTCAAAAATGTTTATCATCAAAATACACAGATTGTACTTAAGCATTATGTACCAAATAACTTGTAGTGTTTTTCAAGGATTTATCAAAATACCAAGACCAAGAACAATTTTGTTTTTATTTTTTGTTTGCTGAAGTATCACTGCAAAGAACTCAGTCATGCTGGTGCCTATTATACAAGTAGTTGACGCCTAAAAATGTGTTAAACATTATAGAGCTTTGCCTTGTGGGAATATATTTAAATGTCGCAATATGAATTATTAGGAATTAGGACATCATAAGGACAATGTTTGTTAATGTTATGTAATTTGTATTTTAAATGAGTGCATAATGTTGGTTGTAGAGGATGGAAAGCAAACTAAAATAAGTTTATATAAAGATAATAATATTTCAAACACAAATTGTGTTTTAATAATTATTAAAAGGCTATATTAAAAAAAACGAATTTCCTATCAACTATATGTAAAAGACAGACTCTTTTACCCTCACATATACAATCACACCCACTGTATTACAAAATCTTTTCTACGACATGTCCCATAATTCTACACTCTATGCTGGACATCCGATTCACATCATCATGTGTCTATTTTTCTTTACTTAGGTAACATACAAGATTTGTCAACTCCAAATGTTCCAGTTCACACCGCAGCCATTACTTCCGGTATTGGTAGTGGCGGTGGCGTTGGAGTAGGCAGAGGCAATAATAATCTGAACATCAATCTTCCGGAAAATAACAACGCCATACTCCGACTCGAAGTCGAATTACGTGACAAGAATGCGCCCAAATATCGCCGTGCAGCTGGAATTGGTTTGCCAACAGCCGGTGGCGGTGGTGGTAGAGGTGCAGGACGCGGTGGTGGTGGTGGCGCTGCAAGAGGTGGCGGCCATAATCGTCCCAATAACATGACATCAGGTGGCGGTGGCGTCACAGCTAATGCTATGACAGACTTAAAGGGTAATGCTATTATCCCCCTAGAAAAGGTATGTACGCATCGGAACTCACTCTCGCACACACACGCATGCACAGTTGATCACTACATTCGTATGTGTTTAAATGATAGTATTTCCGGTGACACAAATACATACATGGGACTGTCCTCAATTCCTGTTCGTGTGGCCAAGTGTTATTCGTATGGCCATGTAATGTGTTTACTAGCACTTAGGTAGTTAAGTTCTATCGTGTTAGAATGTAGAATAGAGCACTGAAGCGAGAGTTTTGTTTACTTGACAATAGCGAAAGCAAAAAAAAATCTAACGGGCAAAGTGAAAATGAGAGTGACTTAATGGCTATTGAGTTTACGTGACAAAATTCTTTGGATTAAAGCAAAGTGAGAGAGTTGTCGTAAGGCAGCTTCAAGTTTCCCAGATAATGAAAATTCCTGGCCGTGTGTCATAAAAATGAGGTCGGAAGGATATTGAGAAATTTGTGAGAAAGGATGGTAAAGCTTATCGAAGAGTTAAAAAAATAAGAATTTAATCAATGCTACAAAAATAATAATGTAAATAAATATTACAAATGATAAAAATATTAATAATATTAAAAATAATAAAAAAAGTTAAAAATATTAAAAATATTAAAAATGTAAAAAATATTACAAATATTAAAAATATTAAAAATATTAAAAATATTAAAAATATTAAAAATATTAAAAATATTAAAAATATTAAAAATATTAAAAATATTAAAAATATTAAAAATATTAAAAATATTAAAAATATTAAAAATATTAAAAATATTAAAATTATTAAAATTATTAAAAATATAAAAATATAAAAATATAAAAATATAAAAATATAAAAATATAAAAATATAAAAATATAAAAATATAAAAATATAAAAATATAAAAAATATTAAAATTATTACATATATTGAAAATACTAAAAATATTAAATACATTAAAATTATTACAAATATTCAAAATACTAAAAATATTAAATACATTAAAATTATTACAAATATTAAAAATACTAAAAATATTTAAAATATTAAAAATCTGAAAAATATTAAAAATATTAAAAATAATAAAAATATCAAAATATAAAAATATAAATATATAAAAATATAAAAATATAAAAATATAAAAATATAAAAATATAAAAATATAAAAATATAAAAATATAAAAATATAAAAATATAAAAATATAAAAATATAAAAATATAAAAATATAAAAATATAAAAATATAAAAATATAAAAATATAAAAAAATAAATATATAAAAATAAAATATAAAAATATAAAAACTATTAAAATTATTACATATATTGAAAATACTAAAAATATTAAATACATTAAAATTATTACAAATATTAAAAATACTAAAAATATTAAATACATTAAAATTATTACAAATATTAAAAATACTAAAAATACTAAAAATATTTAAAATATTAAAAATCTGAAAAATATTAAAAATAATAAAAATATAAAAATATAAATATATAAAAATATAAAAATATAAAAATGTAAAAATATAAAAATATAAAAATATAAAAATATAAAAATATAAAAATATAAAAATATAAAAATATAAAAATATAAAAATATAAAAATATAAAAATATAAAAATATAAAAATATAAAAATATAAAAATATAAAAATATAAAAATATAAAAATATAAAAATATAAAAATATAAAAATATAAAAATATAAAAATATAAAAATATAAAAATATAAAAATATAAAAATATAAAAATATAAAAATATAAAAATATAAAAATATAAAAATATAAAAATATAAAAATATAAAAAAATAAAAATATAAAAATATAAAAATATAAAAATACAAAAATATAAAAATATAATATAATAAAGTGACTTGTGGCCCAGACCACCGTCATGTTCAGCTTAAATGGACCCCAGCTCGCGCGGTATCTGGGGGGGAAAGAGGCGTGGGTAAAAATATAAAAACATAAAAATATAAAAATATAAAAATATAAAAATATAAAAATATAAAAATATAAAAATATAAAAATATAAAAATATAAAAATATAAAAATATAAAAATATAAAAATATAAAAATATAAAAATATAAAAATATAAAAATATAAAAATATAAAAATATAAAAATATAAAAATATAAAAATATAAAAATATAAAAAAATATAAAAATATAAAAATATAAAAATATAAAAATATAAAAATATAAAAATATAAAAATATAAAAATATAAAAATATAAAAATATAAAAATATATAAATTATAAAAATATAAAAATATAAAAATATAAAAATATAAAAATATAAAAATATAAAAATATAAAAATATAAAAATATAAAAATATAAAAATATAAAAATATAAAAATATAAAAATATAAAAATATAAAAATATAAAAATATAAAAATATAAAAATATAAAAATATAAAAATATAAAAATATAAAAATATAAAAATATAAAAATATAAAAATATAAAAATATAAAAATATAAAAATATAAAAATATAAAAATATAAAAATATAAAAATATAAAAATATAAAAATATAAAAATATAAAAATATAAAAATATAAAAATATAAAAATATAAAAATATAAAAATATAAAAATATAAAAATATAAAAATATAAAAATATAAAAATATAAAAATATAAAAATATAAAAATATAAAAATATAAAAATATAAAAATATAAAAATATAAAAATATAAAAATATAAAAATATAAAAATATAAAAATATAAAAATATAAAAATATAAAAATATAAAAATATAAAAATATAAAAATATAAAAATATAAAAATATAAAAATATAAAAATATAAAAATATAAAAATATAAAAATACAAAAATATAAAAATACAAAAATGTAATAATATAAAAATATAAAAATATAAAAAAACATTAAAAATATTAAATACATTAAAATTATTACAAATATTGAAAATACTAAAAATATTAAATACATTAAAATTATTACAAATATTAAAAATCTGAAAAATATTAAAAATATTATATATATTAAAAATATTAAAAATTTTAAAAATATTAAATATAATAAAAATATTAATAATATTAAAAAAAATTAAAAATCGTAAAAATATTAAAATATTAAAAATAATAAAAATATTAAATATTAAAATTATTAAAATTATTTAGATTATTAAAAATATTAGAAATATTAAAAATATTAAAAAATTAAAAATCCTAAAAATATTAAAATATAATATTAAAAATAATAAAAATATGAAATATTAAAATTATTAAAAATGTAATAAATATTAAAAATATCAAAACAAGCAAAAATATTTAAATAATTAAAACATTAATAATTTTACAAAGATAAAATATTTATATAATTTTGTTAATAGATGTATTATTCATTCAATTTCCACAAATTTTGTTATCAATGTTACCTTGCCTTTAATTTTATCACACAACTTACCTAAAAAGAGACAGAAAAAACATTTTTGTTAATAAAAGTCATATTTATAATCGTATTTCAACTACAGAGATTTACTAAAATTTAAAAATCAATTAGGTTAAGAACACATCCCCATCAATAAAATTCCCTTAAGTGTTAGTTACGGCCAAGTGCATGACAGACATATTCGCACTAAGCTTAGCATTCCTATCATTTCTTCTGCTTCCTCCCTTAGCTACTCTAATAAAATGTTTTCTTTCCCTCCGCCCTAAGGTCCTCGAGGAGCTATTGGTAAAGCTAGAAATCGAACATGTTACCTGGACGACAAGTAAAAAAGGTTATTTCCATCATGTTGTCTTTCCCCTGCAATCCGGTGAGCCATGTGAAACCACTTTGCATTGTTTAACGGAACTAGGAATTGGCACTAAATTGAATTCTAGTGTCAGGTAGGTATACTTTCTTTTTCTAAAGCCATCTTCCTTTCATGCCATCAGCCATCACCATCGCCACCGCCACCTACTCGACTCCTTGTAACATAATCATAAACTAGAAAACAATAAAGAAACAGCGCCCAAGAAGAAAAAACTCAAGAGAAGTAGAAGAAATAAAATAACGAGAAAACGAAAACTTGCTGTTAAGTTCCAAAGCAATAGTGCCACAAGGAGTCACAAAGACCAAATACGGGGTATTGTGTTGCTGATAGATAGACGACACCATCACCCGGGCGCTGTGCTGTGTCTTCCATTGTTCCGTAGGGCCAGACACTCATTTCTATGTTTTCACATCCTCCAGCACCTTTACATTGTTCTGGAGTTGACTTTTGTGTGTGGGAGAGGGACCGGTGGTAGTGGGGGTCAGGAGTAGTTTTAATATGGTCTTTTAAGTGGTCCGGTCCCACTTATCAGTTGGCGTGATGTGAAATATGTTCTACTGGCATTTGCCAATGTTGTTGACAGTTTTTATGATGCTTTCAACCTAACAAAGTTGATAGTGTTAAAGGGCAACAACAGAGGATGACAATGTGAGAAAATGGAAATATTTAAAAAATAATATAGAAAATGGACAAATTATGAAGGGACATAAAAAATGCCATATGGATAAGGATAAGAATTATATGTTATATTGGTGATAACTTGTGAAAGGATGCAGACTTATTTGAATTAAGACAGTAACTGGTTTTTTGTTTATCGCTCAATTGCTCAAAGAGAATGATAGTTTTAGGATAAGGTGAATGGTTTAAAAACTGTTTATTTGTTAAAAAATTACATCAATAGGGATTTTAGTTTTTAAAAATTACATATTTCATATGTGAATTTTTATTATTTTAACACTGTTGTTTGTTGTGAATCTAAAAATAGAAAGCATGTTAATTCACAACAACGCGAGAAGCTGTCCCATACCTCATTCATGGGGTGTAATGGGAAATTATGTAAGTAACACTGTTGCAACCTGGAACGAAAATTTTATATAAACGCTTGACAGGTGCTTCGGTTTTATTGATAAAGAAGTTGGAATTTGGGTAAATCATCAATGAACATTGAACATTGACTTGTCATACGAAGAATGTAGTTCCAATTTGCATACATATTACTTAAATATGAGGTAGTGCTCATATGTCCTACAAATTCGATACTAAAATGATTAGTATGCTCTTCACCATGCACACGCACAGACCGAAGGGTATATTCACTTTTTACCTACATTTGCAACGCCCATAACGTGCAAAAGGGAGAGTTTGTATGGGAGGTGGGAGTAGTTTTTTACCGAACCTGCTTATCGATAAACTTAATCTTCGCTTAGAAAATAGAAGCTAGCATAACTGCTTATTAAACTACGACTGTACTTGCGGGGACAGATAGACGGAAGGACAGACATCTTTAAATCGGCTCAGACTAAAAGTATTTCTTAGTGCAATAATACTACTTTTGGTACAATAAAAGTCCTTTTTCGTGCTATACATATAACGTTGGGTTAAATACATGTACTTTTTGATACAACAAGAGTACTTTTTAGAAAATTTTAAGTACTTTTTGATACAACAATAGTACTTTTTACAGAATTAAAAGTACTATTTGGTATAATATAAGTTCGTTTTTGGTACAATGAAAGTACATTTTGGGTACAATAAGAGTATATTTTTCACAATAAAAAAATTTTTTGTGTGCATTAAATTTTTATGGGTATAATATAATTACTTTGTGGTACAAAAAAGTACTTTTTGAAGCAATAATAGTACTTCGTGTAACTAATAGAATAATGTTGGTACAATAAATTTATTTTTTTGGTATTATAAAAAACCTATATGGAGCAATGAAAGTACCTTTTGGTGCAATAAATTTTTTTTGCTTCAATAGAAGTACTTTTTGTTGTAATACAAGTACTTTTAGCTACAGCAAAGGTACTTTTTGTTCAGTGAATTTTTACTGCAATAGAAACATATTTTGGTAGAACAGAAGTACTTTTTGTACTAAAAGATTATTCTATGTTACCATGGAAGTACTTTTTGGTATAATGAAAGTAGTTTATGGTACTACATAAGTCCTTTTAGGTACAAAGAAGGTACTTTTTGTTCAATAAAAATCCATTTTTGTACAATAAAAGTACTTTTCGGTACAATAAAAATTTTTTTCGTACCACATAAATAATTTTAGAGTACAATATAAATACTCGTTGGCATAAAAAAAGTACTTTATGAGTACAATAAATATTTGGTTGGTACAAAATAGTACTTTTTTGAAACACAAATATAGTTGTTGATACATACTCTTGACCATCACATATACTCTTAGAGTACAATAAAAGGACTTTATAAGTACAATAAATTATATTTTTATGTGTAATAAAAATATTTTCTCGGTAAAAAGTATGTACTTTCTGGTACACAAAAGTTACTTTTTGAAGTGATAAAAGTACTGCTGAATTACAATATAAGTACTTTTTATCATAAAATAAAATAACTTTAGGTGTCTAATAAAGGTACTTCTTGGTACAAAAGTATTACATTTTATACATTTAAGTACTTTTTGGTACAATATAACCATTTCTTTGGTGCAATATAGTGCAGTCTGTGTATAACAAGAGTACTTTTTGGACAATAAAATCACTTTTTGCAATGAAAGTACTTTTTGGCAATATAATTAATTATAAGTACTTTTACGAACAATGTTAGAATAAAAGTAAAGACAATGAATGTACTTTTTAGTACAGTATAAGAACTTTTGTGTACAACTAAAATACTTCTGGTTACAAAATATCCTTTTTTGTACAACAAAAGTACTTTCTGGAGAAATTAAGGTACTTTCAGGTACAATAAAAGTAATAAGAGATTGAATAAAAATTATTTTTTGGCACAACAAAAGTTCTTTTGTGTACAATAACAGTACATTATGATACCATAAAATTACTTTTAGATGCAACAAATTTAATTTTTGTCACAAAAAAGTACTTTTTGATGGCATGAAAGTAATTTTTGTGAAAAATATTAGTTAATTTTAATACCATAAAAGTACTTTTAGATGCAACTGAATTACTTTTTGTTACAATAAACGTACTTTTTGGTGCCATAAGAGTGCTTTTTGATACATCTATTCAAATTTCGCAGAAAAGTCTAAGTGTTAGTCAGTTTAACTGACTAAAACTTTATGCTGAATTCAATTAAAAATTTTTTCAAATTGTACCAAATTTTTTTCCACTAAAACAATACATTTTTTATACACATCTCTTTTTTGCGTTTGAATATTTGGGTTGGAACAATATTAAAAATTGTAAATAATTTTTAGTTAAAGAAAAGCAAACACATTAAACATGTTGAAATTTTCAACAGTACAATTTTGTTATAAATTTCTGTCGTTATTTAAAACTTTTACAACAAATTCGCAGAGTATGATATGTCTAAGATGGGGGCAAGTTTATAAAAATGCTACATAGAAAGAAGAGATGCCATATGTCTTAATGAGTTTTCAAAACTTTGAATCCGATTCCTGCAAAATTATGAAAATCAACTTTTTCCATACTGTTATAGATATATTAATTTTCTGTCAAGAACTATTCTCAACTCATGATTAACTATACAACTATTTCAAGAAGGAATTTTAGAATAGAAAATGTCCACCGAAGTTGTTTACTTTTAGTTTCTATTACGGCAAATTAACAATAAGATGCAATAATAAAAATAACTTATATTTCTCACAATTACTATTTCAGCGTTTTGCCATGCAGTGTAAGCTACGATGCTCTGACGATTATGGAGGAAGCCAAGTAAGTATGACAAGTGTATTATTGTATTAACTAAACCTTTCTTTATATAATAAAACATTTGAGGACATTTAGATTACACCACAATTTTTAGGTTAGCTGTACAACATAATGTTAAGGCTTTGATCTAAGTAAATTCTAAACTTCATTGATGACTTACACAGTACAAAATTTTTCAGCACATTGATTTGTGACTCAATTCTGAGCCTTAAACATGCCAAATTCGCCTATACGATACTTACTAGTTTTAAATCGATATTAAATGGCATGTAACTTGACAAAACGAATGATACAGAACTTCTTCCATTTGGGGCTACTTTCACGTGCATTTCTCAGAATTGAGTCCCAAAATAATGTGTTGTACTGTGTTATCATGTAATAACTATGCTGCTTACTAGTTATCCTTAAACATGTTTCCTTCTTTCTTCCTTACGCTCAGTCTGACCCCTTTTATGGCAATATTTGTATACCAACAAATCAGATTCGTTTGTGACTTTAAGGCGTTACATTTGTTCTCCATATGTAGATGTCAACATATATTTTAAACAAATTCAAATAAAATTCACACTAACGGAGACAGACGTATACGGACAATAACACACAGGCGTATTTAACATAAAGCATTAAATGTAAAGACATACCCTCAATTGCTGTGCATAACACTATACTAGTAGTAGTAAGGACCAACAATCAGAACACCATGCCATGTCCTGGTTACATTTAGATGTAGTTTGACACAAAACAGTTCTACGATTGTAAAAACACTAAGAGCCAACGAAACAATTTGTTGCTCAAGTGTAAGGATATTTCTGGGAAACTGTAAAATTTGCATAACATTCAAATGAAATGGAAAACGCAGCTACTTATAGAAATTGTACTGCACAAATCAATTGAGTGGAAAACGAAAAGCAGAATATCACTTCCAAACACACAAACTAAGTACAAGAAATAGAAAACAGAAGCAGCAGAAAATATGAAAGGACCTTATTGTGACACGTCCTTGTGTTGGACAACTAATGCTTTTGAACCGCAATTTCATTCATTTCATGCTTTGTATACCAAATTTTACAAAATGTCTTCTTTTCTGCTTTTGTCTTACAGCGATGCCATGGATCGTGAGGAACTATCGAAGTGGAACAACTTTGTGGAATCAATTAAATCCAAATTAACTGTTAAACAGGTGGTAGATGGTGTTCGTTCGGGTGGTGCTTTGTCCTTCGATTATTTGCTGCTTATAGTAACAGCCGAGTAAGTTTTCCACCTCCTTCGCCTTAATAACAAATCAACCATAGCATTGCTTTCATCCAACTTAAAAACCCACTCCCAGCAGCTGTCTTTGTTTGCTAATGCTTTTCATGCCTGCCCACAACGTAACCACTTGATGTTCACGACCATTCAAAGGATTCAAAGCCAGTCGTGCATTTTCAACAGTGGGTGTTCTTGTGGTTTTCACCCCATCCAAGTGATTACATTGTATTTGGATACAATTAAAATTTATGTTTAATTTGTAAATAGTTGTAAACAGTTACCAAATTGTATTTTTGTGAAAATGTTAATGACATTTTATTTGCTCGCTGTTGCGGGCTCTATCTCCACAACATAACCACACACACACATACACACAGTTCGCTGGCTGCCTTGGGTTTGGTGGAGAATAATGCACCCAACATAACGGCTGCTATGTTGGTGTCACCCCTAATGGGTCCTGTGATGTCGATAACATTCGGGGCCATTATATCGGATAGAGAATTAATAGTGAGTATTGAAAATATTTTGTTAAATGTAATAGAAAAAGAGGAATGAAACTAATCACAAGACTTTGGAATTTAATACACAAAATTTTGTCACATTTTAAATAATTTAAAAATTTTTAATATTGTTAATACCTTTTAATATTTTTAATATTTTTAATATTATATTGTCATAGTTCGGTTTGAGATCAGTTCTATTGGCAATTATTTATTATTGCCAATAGGTTTTAAGTCAAGAGTGTGAAATGTATTATGTTGACAGCAGGTTAGGCGTATGACGTCATTTCGACATTAACCACAATGTTGGTTATGTTGGCACGTTGTGCGCTTCGAGGATGCTTTCTTCGCACCGTTGGGAAAAGTTCTCATTAGCTTTGAGATGTTTTCTTCCCTTAAGGTTTGCGATGATAGAGGAGAAGGCACAGCAAAGGGCGCTGACGATACATTGTGGTTAATGTCGAAATGACGTCATACGCCTAACCTGCTGTCAACATAATACATTTCACACTCTTGACTTAAAACCTATTGGCAATAATAAATAATTGCCAATAGAACTGATCTCAAACCGAACTATGACAATATCATATTTCAATACAGATCAACAAAAAACAAACTCAAGAACGATTTTTAATATTTTTAATATTTTTAATATTTTTAATATTTTTAATATTTTTAATATTTTTAATATTTTTAATATTTTTAATATTTTTAATATTTTTAATATTTTTAATATTTTTAATATTTTTAATATTTTTAATATTTTTAATATTTTTAATATTTTTAATATTTTTAATATTTTTAATATTTTTAATATTTGTTAATAATTTTATTGTTTTTAATATTTTTAATATTTTTATTTTTTTTAATATTTTTAATATTTTTATTATTTTAATATTTTTAATATTTTTAATATTTTTAATATTTTTAATATTTTTAATATTTTTAATATTTTTAATATTTTTAATATTTTTAATATTTTTAATATTTATAATATTTTTAATATTTTTAATATTTTTAATATTTTTAATATTTTTAATATTTTTAATATTTTTAATATTTTTAATATTTTTAATATTTTTAATATTTTTAATATTTTGAATATTTTTAATATTTTTAATATTATTAATATTTTTAATATTTTTAATATTTTTAATATTTTTAATATATTTAATATTTTTAATATTAATATGTTTTTCATTGTTCGGTTTAAGATCTATTCTATTATTGCTAATAGAATTTGTTTTTACAAGAGTTGTGTGAAATGGATTATGTTGACAGCTGGCAGGGCAGATAGCTATTTCTATGGTTGCCAAACCATCATCATCAGTGCCGTTTGCTGTGTCTTCTCCACTCATTATCACAACCTTAAGTGTTAAAAGCTTCACACAATCAATGTGAAGCTCACACACACCGGTGCGAAAATGGTATCAACGAAGACAACGTCAACACAATCCACACAAGCTCTTGTCTATGCTTTGTCCATCGGACAAAATAGCATAAATTGTTTTTGGCATAAAATGCCAACCCAGTGTACCTCCCGTGTAAGTATTCTCTTGTTTATTTTTTCGATCTGTGCAGAATATGAATATGTTTTTCATTGTTCGGTTTAAGATCTATTCTATTATTGCTAATAGAATTTGTTTTTACAAGAGTTGTGTGAAATGGATTATGTTGACAGCTGGCAGGGCAGATAGCTATTTCGATGGTTGCCAAACCATCATCATCAGTGCCGTTTGCTGTGTCTTCTCCACTCATTATCACAACCTTAAGTGTTAAAAGCTTCACACAATCAATGTGAAGCTCACACACACCGGTGCGAAAATGGTATCAACGAAGATGATAGATGATGATTGATACCATTTTCGCACCGGTGTGTGTGAGCTTCACATTGATTGTGTGAAGCTTTTAACACTTAAGGTTGTGATAATGAGTGGAGAAGACACAGCAAACGGCACTGATGATGATGGTTTGGCAACCATCGAAATAGCTATCTGCCCTGCCAGCTGTCAACATAATCCATTTCACACAACTCTTGTAAAAACAAATTCTATTAGCAATAATAGAATAGATCTTAAACCGAACAATGAAAAACATATTCATATTCTGCACAGATCGAAAAAATAAACAAGAGAATACTTACACGGGAGGTACACTGGGTTGGCATTTTATGCCAAAAACAATTTATGCTATTTTGTCCGATGGACAAAGCATAGACAAGAGCTTGTGTGGATTGTGTTGACGTTGTCTTCGTTGATACCATTTTCGCACCGGTGTGTGTGAGCTTCACATTGATTGTGTGAAGCTTTTAACACTTAAGGTTGTGATAATGAGTGGAGAAGACACAGCAAACGGCACTGATGATGATGGTTTGGCAACCATCGAAATAGCTATCTGCCCTGCCAGCTGTCAACATAATCCATTTCACACAACTCTTGTAAAAACAAATTCTATTAGCAATAATAGAATAGATCTTAAACCGAACAATGAAAAACATATTCATATTCTGCACAGATCGAAAAAATAAACAAGAGAGTATTTTTAATATTTTTAATATTTTAAATATTTTTAATATTTTAAATATTTATAATATTTATAATATTTTGAATTTTTTTAATATATTTAATATTTTTAATATTTTTAAAATTTTTAATATTTTTAATATTTTTAATATTCTTAATATTTTTAATATTTTTGATATTTTTAATATTTCTAATATTTTTAAAATTTTTAATATTTTTAAAATTAAAAATTAAAAATTAAAAATTAAAAATTAAAAATTAAAAATTAAAAATGAAAAATTAAAAACTAAAAATTGAAAATTAAAAATTAAAAATTAAAAATTAAAAATTAAAAATTAAAAATTAAAAATTAAAAATTAAAAATTAAAAATTAAAAATTAAAAATTAAAAATTAAAAATTAAAAATTAAAAATTAAAAATTAAAAATTAAAAATTAAAAATTAAAAATTAAAAATTAAAAATAAAAAATTAAAAATTGAAAATTAAAAATTAAAAGTTAAAAAATAAAAATTAAAAATTAAAAAATAAAAATTAAAAATTAAAAATTAAAAATTAAAAATTAAAAAATAAAAATTAAAAATTAAAAAATAAAAATTAAAAATTAAAAATTAAAAATTAAAAATTAAAAATTAAAAATTAAAAATTAAAAGTTAAAAATTAAAAATTAAAAATTAAAAATTAAAAATTAAAAATTTAAATTTAGATTAAAAAAATCAAAAACTAATGACGAAATTTCAATCAATTTAAATAATATTTGGATCGGTTACAATACTATAGTAAGTACTGTCATGGAGACCACCGCAGAGCATCTAATTGGTTTTATATTTTTCTACCACATTACAATACCATAGATTAATATCTATGGAGTAATGTTTACAAAATATATTTTTAGCATTCTTGAAATGTTTATTAATTTCTCCAAAAATCTATGTATTCCTACTCAGTGGTAATTGTCAACTTGCCTCATTTAGTGGTTCGCCAAAATTGTTGTTCCATTTTCACTGCTCTACATTTCGACTGTTCTTTGTTTTAATTAAACAAATTTCATACCCCAACAAAAAAAATAATAACCAATAACTACCACTACAACTTGCCCACACACAACACATTGGCCGCAAACATTTTTATCAACTCGTTTTATTTAACGCTGAATTTTCAATAAATTTCAAAAATTTTTGGATAATCTTGCAACACATGGAGACTATGCCACAAAACAATTCAAAGCCACATTTTCTATGTGCAACCAATAACGACACAAAATTTCGTGGTGTGTTCCATTTAAAGGACAACAGATTTTGGGTTGGTCAAATTAGTGCAAGTGGAATGACAAATATAAAAACATACAGTGTAGAAATTAATTTCCCACATACATATGCAGATGCAGATTTTTATGTGAATGTGTGTAGCGGCATATTCTGCCAACATTTTATTCAAATCGGGTAAATGAACAAATAAACATTTATGGAAATCGTTGGGATGTTAGACAAACCGAATATATTGAAAAAAGGAGAGAAAACATAACAGTATGAGAGAAATTCACAATTGTTTGTGTCATATTGTCGTTTTATTATTAGCAAAATATTTTAATAATTTTTTTCGTTTGGCGAATTGTCGAAATTGGAACAGTTGTTTGCTATTGTTATGGTCTGTGTGATGTGGTTTATGTTAAAATATATTGCGTTTGATATTTATTCAGCGATTCAATATGATATGGGAACTGCAACGCACAGTGTAGTATAAGTTGTTGGCTTTCAAATGTGACATGGACAAGGATGAAATATTTAAGGCATGTGATTTGTCTATTGTCATAATAATAGTTCTTTACACTTTTATTGTCATACTTTGAATCTTATTACATATTTACCGCTCGTAATCTATATCTAAGTCGCCTACATTTTCTTCCATGCTGTAAAGTCCTTGCCCAGTTAATTTAACAATTGTAGTCCTTATATTTATTTTGGTGGCCTTTGCATCGCCACCGCCGCCAACCATGTGTTATTGTTTGTAGTGTTAATACCAACATTGTCTGCTGTTGTATTTTATGTTTCCTTTAGCGACCACCGGCGGATGGGACCTACTGTTATTACTACTACTACTACTGCAGCTGGTCGGGTGCAACCGAATGGGTGGTTGCCCCAGCCAACTTTACAGCTCATATGGCATTTTCACACAATAAATATTTAATAGATTGTATACAAAAACGATCACTGAAATTGTCGCATTGTTTTTAATACAAATAAATTTTCAATTCCATATAACAAAATGGAGTGAACAAAAACTCGGAGTCCACCACAGCAGATGCTGTTGATGGCAGAACGGAAAAAGTAATGCTGTTGCTGTTAAGTGATATGGAAATTGTGAAAAATCGATGCTATTTGTTGAAGTGAATTGTGAGTTAATTAAAATAAAGTATGAGTTTTTTTCGGAGAGAGAAAGGCATACATAAGCGCTACAATGCATATTATTTACTTTTTATTTAAATTGGTAATGCGTTTAAAAGAAAACGTTTTTTAAGCACAAATTTCTTTTTTCATATCCATGTTTTTTTTATATTTTTAATAATATTAATTTTTCCAAATTTTAATATTATTAATAATTTCGATATTTTTAATATATTTTATATTTTAAATATATATTATAATATATTTTAACTATATTTAATATTTTTCATATTTGCGCTATTTAAAATATTTTCAATATTTTTATTATTTGTAATATTTTTAATATTATTAACATTTTTACTATTTTTAATATTTTTAATATTTTTAATATTTTTAATATTTTTAATATTTTTAATATTTTTAATATTTTTAATATTTTTAATATTTTTAATATTTTTAAAATTTTAATATTTTTAAAACTTTTAATATTTTTTATATTTTTAATATTTTTAATATTTTTAATATTTTTAATATTTTTAATATTTTTAATATTTTTAATATTTGTAATATTTTTAATACTTGTAATATTTTTAATATTATTAACATTTTTATTATTTTTAATATTTTTAATATTTTTACTATTTTTACTATTTTTAATATTTTTAATATTTGTAATATTTTGAATATTTTTAATAATTTTAATATTTCGAATTTTCTAAATATTTTTAATATTTTTAGTATATTTAATATTTTTAGAATTTTCAGTACTTTAAATACTTTTAATATTTTTAATAATTTTAATATTTTTAAAAGTTTTAATATTTTTAATATTTTTAAAAGTTTTAATATTTTTAATATTTTTAATAATTTTAATATTTTTAATATTTTTAATATTTTTAATATTTTTAATATTTTTAATATTTTTAATATTTTTAATATTTTTAATATTGATAACATTTTTAATATTTTCAATATTTTTAATATTTTTAATATTTTTATTATTTTTAATATTTTTAATATTTTTAATATTTTTAATATTTTTAATATTTTTAATATTTTTAATATCTTTTATATTTTTAATATTTTTAATATTTTTTAAAAAACAATTTGTGTAACAAATGCGAATAGTTGGGAACAGCGCAGAGCCTTCGTTTCGCTACCAGCAGCCGGCGCGAATTTAATGCTTAAAAGGAAGAAAATTAAAGTCGGATGGAGTCGATGCAGGATTAAGCTCAGAGAAGTACTGAAGAACTGTAAAGGCCCGGACAGAAAAGGGATGGGTCTTTGTATCCGATGCGGTGATAAAGTCCATAGACTTAAGGAGTGCAAAAATGCGGTTAAATGCATGTGTGCCAAGGATGCCGCCAAGGCAGTAGATCATGCCAGGATCAAGGGCCTGCAAATCTGGAGGAGAACAGAATCAATGAGAATACTACAACTGAATATGCACAGAGGAAAGGTGACAGATGCTTTCGTTCTCGAGCAACGAGCCGATATCGTGGTTATAAGCGAGCAATACTCCCCAAAGAATAGTGGTAAAGGCCAGTATGGCTCGAAGATGACACCGCAACTGCAGCCTTGTAGATACCTGACACACGGCAACTTCGACCTAGGATAGTGGGTAAAGGAAATTGCTTCGTTTGCATGAAGATCTGCGGGATAACACTTATGAGCTTCTATTTAACACCTAGTGACAGTGTCGGTAAATTTGAACAAAAGTTGCAGGGTATTGAAGATACAATATTGGTAGAACGATAATCTCGCCGACATCAGTCGGGACTGCCTCCGATGCTGGCTAAGGTCTACAAGGGCAAGACGCAGAGGGTCAGCGGAAGCCGAACAGACGGCATACAAAGAAGCGAGAAAATCTCTACGAAAAGCCATATTCTCAAGGAAGCGGAAAATTATCGAGGAAATCTGTGGGACTGATGGATGAGGTGAAAATGGAGAGAATTTTAACATCCCTGTTTCCGACACATGAAATTAGGGAGGAAAATGCGGATACTGCGAACACCATTGAGTTCACCCGTTCACGGTAAATGAACTCAGTGCAGCTGCGCACGGTTTACGACCTAACAAGGCACCTGGCCCCGATGGTATACCCGTAGAGGTAATCAAGGAGATTTTCAAAAAACCGCCTGACCTATTGCTGGACATGTATAACGCCTGCCTGGAGGAAGATGTATTCCCAGAAGTTTGGAAAAGGCAACAGCTAGTGCTTATTAGCAAAGGAAAAGGAGATCCAGAAGACCCGTCATCATACAGGCCACTTTGTATGATGGATACTGTGGGGAAACTGTTTGAGAGGTTGATAAAGCCACGGCTTACAAATGCGATAGATACTAGAGGTGGCTAGTCCAGTAGACAATATGGCTTCAGACCGGGTAGATGAACAATTGGGGCCCTAAGAGAAGTGACGGAGGTAGCAGATGCCGTACAACGAGTGAACCATTACAGTAGACCTGCTGTACTCCTCGCCACGCTGGATGTGAAGAATGCTTTAATAGCTTTAGATGGAAAGATGTACTGGACGATATAGGGGAAAACTTCGTTGTGCCACAGTAAATTATGAGGATAATAGGAAGCTACATAAGAGACAGGGAGCTTTTGTACAACACGAGCAGCGGACCAAAAAGGAAACAAGTCACCTCCGGAGCGGCTTAGGGATCTATACCAGCTACCACGTAATCCTGAAGATGGAAATGCCTGAAAGCACTTTTTTAGTAGAATATGCCGACGACATTGCAGCCGTTATCACGACTCGTAAGCTGAGACAAGTTATGATGAGAGCGAAATCTTGGCTTGATACTCATGGCCGGAAGAACAACTTGCCAGCTAAGCCGTCAAATGGCAAACATACTACCGATGGAGGCCGCAAACAGCATCATGCTCTATGAATGTGAAATATGGGCCGAAGGCATTAAAACATAAAAAAGAGGGCACAGTCTATTTTAGATGTGCAGAGGACAGCTGCTTTACGAATCTGTTCGGCCTATCGCACAGTATCAGCAGCCGCTGTACTGGTAATAGCAGGCACGATTTCAATTGATCTGTTAGCAAGAGAACGACGCACATTATACCTAATAAAGGTATCCGGCAACCCTGGGCTAATAATAGCTGATAATATTATTAATATTATGACAACCAGTGAAGAAAATTGCACCTAAAGGCAGGTCAATTGAGGGTGTTAGCATACTTGCCTCCATGGGAACCACCTTGAAGTAATGCATAAGCTGTTCCGAGGTGAATTACTTCCCGGAGAGAGAGAAGACAGGGAGGGGTTTTAGTCGGTATACCATATTGGAGAGTCCGACATAACGCGATGGTGACTACTGTCGCGAGTGCGTAATGAATTTCCCCCTCCTTACGCGCAAAAAAAATATTTCTAATTTTTATAATATTTTTAATATTTTTATTACTTTTTTAATATTGTTAATATTTTTTCAATATTTTAAATATTTTCAATAATTGAATATGTTTTTCATTGTTCGGTTTGAGATCTGTATCTATTATCGCTAATATAATTTGTTTTACAAGAGTTGTGTGAAATGTATTATGTTGACAGCTGGCAGGGCAGATAGCTATTTCGATGGTTGCCAAACCATCATCATCAGTGCCGTTTGCTGTGCCTTCTCCACTCATTATCACAACCTTAAGTGTTAAAAGCTTCACACATACAGATCTCAAACCGAACAATGAAAAACATATTCATATTTCTAAAAGATCGACAATAACAAACAAGAGCATTTTCAATAATTTTAATATTTTTTAATATTTTCAATATTTCTTAAAGTTTATAATTTAAAATTCTTTTAAAATTTTTAATATTTTAAATATTTCCAAAATATAAAATTTCCTAAAACTTCAACTGCATACCCTCTGTCCTTGCAATACCGTCCGCAATTGAACATTTAAATACTAAAATATTTTAAATCTGTAACATAACTCCTTTTCCACTATTTACTTCAGCTATTCACGTTTAATAAAGCGATAACTACAACAGTAATTATTTGGCTCGCAATACCATAAACATGTCCAAACTTTCTTTCTGCCCACATCTCCGTTGCCGCCGCCCATTACGTTATACTAAATTACAACTACTGCACACAAGCACACACACACATAGGCAATTGATTGTTCATGTCCATGTTGTGAAAACTCTATTATGGATCCCCAACAATTGAAATAGTTATTTTGCTATTCCAAAAAAAAATACACGCTGAATACGGGATAGCGGCAGCATGGTGGTCTCTTTTACATGTAAAACTGAAATAATTTTCGCGTACACATGAAATTCAGTGGTGCCAAACACATTGACACACACACACTCAAGCACATACACAGTGTGAATGACTTTTCATTTAAATGAGTTATAATCTGATGGTCGTTAGGGGGTTGGCGGATGGGGCATTACTCGGATGTGCCCTGGGTCACTGTAGAGCATTTGGTTGTATTTGGACAACCACAATTTTTAATTGTATTTTATGCATTTGTATAGGAGATTGTTTTAGACTTTAGCAAAGATTTACATGTGACCATTGTATAAAACCGCGTTTGGAATAAAACCTCAGGCTAAAACTGCTGCAGATTTAGTTTGTGGATATTTAAATATGTTGTCGTCGTCGTTTTGTTGCGACCCATGATGATGATATAATAAACAACAGCAGGCTGGACAGCGGGATAATACATAAATCACGTGTGGCAATGGCAAAAGAAGTGGTCAACCAGTGGGAATAGTTTGTTTTATTGGTTACATATCATGAACACTGTAGCATTGTAAGTTACAGTGTGTATGTGTGTGTGTGTGTCTGTGCAAGTAAATGAGATCGAAATTCTCGCTGGAAGAACTATGTGTAAAAATGTATATGCTGATTTTAAAAAATGTTATCATTAAATTTAATACTAATGTGAAAATGTTACATTTGAGCAATTTTTATATTGAAATATAAAAAATACTAAAATAATATAAAAAATATAAAACAAATCGAAAATATGGCCAATATTACAAATAATTCAAATTATGAAAATATTAAAAATTGCCTCCATAAGCGTATGATTAATATTAATTAAAACGACTTAAGTTTTATAACCATTACCAATCCCATTAATTATTTATTTCCTTTGACGCTCTGTTAATATTTTTATAATTTTTATAATTGTTATAATTGTTATAATTTTTATAATTTTTATAATTTTTATAATTTTTATAATTTTTATAATTTTTATAATTTTTATAATTTTTATAATTTTTATAATTTTTATAATTTTTATAATTTTTATAATTTTTATAATTTTTATAATTTTTATAATTTTTATAATTTTTATAATTTTTATAATTTTTATAATTTTTATAATTTTTATAATTTTTATAATTTTTATAATTTTTATAATTTTTATAATTTTTATAATTTTTATAATTTTTATAGTTTTTATAGTTTTTATAATTTTTATAATTTTTATAATTTTTATAATTTTTATAATTTTTATAATTTTTATAATTTTTATAATTTTTATAATTTTTATAATTTTTATAATTTTTATAATTTTTATAATTTTTATAATTTTTATAACTTTAATAATTTTTATAATTTTTGTAATTCTTGTAATTTTTATAATTTTTATAATTTTATAATTTTTATAATTTTTGTAATTTTTATAATTTTTATAATTTTTATAATTTTTAAAATTTTTATAATTTTTTAATTTTTATAATTTTAATAATTTTTATAATTTTTGTAATTTTTATAAGTTTTAAAATTTTTATAATTTCTATAATTTTTATAATTTTTAAATTTTTAAACGTTTAAATTTTTATAATTTTTATAAATTTTATAATTCTCCGCTTTTTATAGTTTTCATAATTTTTTTAATTTTTATATTTTTTTTTATTTTTTATAATTGTTATAATTTTTATAAATTTTATTATTTTTAAAACTTTTATAATTTTTATAATTTTTATACTTTTTATAATTTTTATAATTTTTATAATTTTTATAATTTTTATAATTTTTATAATTTTTATAATTTTAATAATTTTTATAATTTTTGTGATTTTTATAATTTTTGTAATTCTTGTAATTTTTATAATTTTTATAATTTTATAATTTTTATAATTTTTATAATTTGTATAATTTTTATAATTTTATAATTATTATAATTTTAATAATTTTTATAATTTTTGTGATTTTTATAAGTTTAAACATTTTTATAATTTCTATAATTTTTAAAATTTAAATATTTTTTTTAATGTTAGTAATTTTTATAATTTAATTTTTTTTTTAATGTTATTAATTTTTAAAATTTTTATAATTTTTATAATTTTAATAATTTTTATAACTTTTATAACTTTTATAATTTTTATAATTTTTATAATTTTTATAATTTTTATAATTTTTATAATTTTTATAATTTTTATAATTTTTATAATTTTTATAATTTTTATAATTTTTATAATTTTTATAATTTTTATAATTTTTATAATTTTTATAATTTTTATAATTTTTATAATTTTTTTAATTTTTATAATTTTAATAATTTTTATAATTTTTGTAATTCTTGTAATTTTTATAATTTTTATAATTTTTATAATTTTTATAATTTGTATAATTTTTATAATTTTATAATTTTTATAATTTTAATAATTTTTATAATTTTTGTGATTTTTATAAGTTTTAACATTTTTATAATTTCTATAATTTTTATAATTTTTAAATTTTTAAACGTTTAAATTTTTATAAATTTTATAATTCTCCGCTTTTTATAGTTTTCATAATTTTTTTAATTTTTATATTTTTTTTTATTTTTTATAATTGTTATAATTTTTATAAATTTTATTATTTTTAAAATTTTTATAATTTTTATAATTTTAATAATTTTTATAACTTTTATAACTTTTATAATTTTTATAATTTTTATATATTTTATAATTTTTATAATTTTTATAATTTTTATAATTTTAATAATTTTTATAATTTTTGTAATTCTTGTAATTTTTATAATTTTATAATTTTTATAATTTTTATAATTTGTATAATTTTTATAATTTTATAATTTTTATAATTTTAATAATTTTTATAATTTTTGTGATTTTTATAAGTTTTAACATTTTTATAATTTCTATAATTTTTATAATTTAAATATTTATTTTAATGTTACCAATTTTTATAATTTTTAAATTTTTAAATGTTTAAATTTTTATAATTTTTAAAAATTTTATAATTCTCATGCTTTTTATAATTTTTATAATTTTCATAAATTTTTTAATTTTTATATTTTTTTTATTTTTTATAATTGTTATAATTTTTATAAATTTTTTTATTTTTAAAATTTTTATAATTTTTATTATTTTTATAGATTTTATAATTTAAATATTTTTTTTCATGTTAGTAATTTTTATAATTTAAATTTTTTTTTAATGTTAATAATTTTTATATATTTTTATAATTTTTATAATTTTTATAATTTTTATAATTTTTATAGTTTTTATAATTTTTATAATTTTTATACTTTTTATAATTTTTATAATTTTTATAATTTTTATAATTTTTATAATTTTTATAATTTTTATAATTTTAATAATTTTTATAATTTTTGTGATTTTTATAATTTTTGTAATTCTTGTAATTTTTATAATTTTTATAATTTTATAATTTTTATAATTTTTATAATTTGTATAATTTTTATAATTTTGTAATTTTTATAATTTTAATAATTTTTATAATTTTTGTGATTTTTATAAGTTTTAACATTTTTATAATTTCTATAATTTTTATAATTTAAATATTTTTTTTAATGTTAGTAATTTTTATAATTTAAATTTTTTTGTAATGTTAATAATTTTTATAAATTCTTATAATTTTTATAATTTTTATAATTTTTATAATTTTTAAAATTTTTATAATTTTTATAATTTTAATAATTTTTATAACTTTTATAACTTTTATAATTTTTATAATTTTTATAATTTTTATAATTTTTATAATTTTTATAATTTTTATAATTTTTATAATTTTTATAATTTTTATAATTTTTATAATTTTTATAATTTTTATAATTTTTATAATTTTTATAATTTTTATAATTTTTATAATTTTTATAATTTTTATAATTTTTATAATTTTTATAATTTTTATAATTTTAATAATTTTTATAATTTTTGTAATTCTTGTAATTTTTATAATTTTTATAATTTTTATAATTTGTATAATTTTTATAATTTTATAATTTTTATAATTTTAATAATTTTTATAATTTTTGTGATTTTTATAAGTTTTAACATTTTTATAATTTCTATAATTTAAATATTTATGTTAATGTTACCAATTTTTATAATTTTTAAATGTTTAAATTTTTATAATTTTTAAAAATTTTATAATTCTCATGCTTTTTATAATTTTTATAATTTTCATAATTTTTTTAATTTTTATATTTTTTTTATTTTTTATAATTGTTATAATTTTTATAAATTTTTTTATTTTTTTTATTTTTATAATTTTTATTATTTTTATAGATTTTATAATTTTTATAATTTAAATATTTTTTTTAATGTTAGTAATTTTTATAATTTAAATTTTTTTTTAATGTTAATAATTTTTATAAATTTTTATAATTTTTATAATTTTTATAATTTTTATAATTTTTATACTTTTTATGATTTTTATAATTTTTATAATTTTTATAATTTTTTTTAATGTTACTAATTTTTATAATTTTTATATTTTTACAAATATTTCAAATTACAAAAAATTTTAAAAATATTAAAAATTGTCCCTAAGCATATGATTAATATTAATTAAAACAACTTCATTTCTATTATCATTACCAATCCCATTATTTATTTAGTTCCTTTGACGCTCTCTTAATGTTTTTCTAAGCGTGATATTAAAATCAAATCATTTTTTTTCATTTAGCATAACTTTTCGAGCAATTTCCTTTTATCAAGCAATAAGTTGATTCTTCGAATTTGTAATGTATTTGTCAGCAAGTAATAAAGTTAACAAGTTCTTACAAAGCATTTCTATAACGGGAGTATGCATTACTTTTACACATTTTTCGCTTATCCAAACAGTTTTCCCACCGTACTCGATTTCAATGGGTCCCTTTGAATTGTGTCAAAGGAAGAAAAACGAAAATATGATTTGTATGATAAATTATGAAAATTCAATTCAACTGAATTTTCACAAACTTGTACGCTTTCACATATTTCCGTTCTCTCCCCCAAAATTTTGTTCTCTTTTGTGTGTTGTGCAACTATATAAACAAAAAATGATTTATATAAATCATTCATTTATTTCATATTTTCTTCGTGTTTTTTGTTGTTTTTTTTTGGTGACTACTCAAGCACGTACATGACATGTTAACCTAAATTTTTTCTAGCTTCGTGCCATTGAAGTCGTTTGCATTACTGATAAAGTAAAGAAACTCAATATAGTTTTTTTCCCAGTACTCATATATATATGAGGGGCTACAAAACGATTTCAATATGTTAAATAGAAAGAAAAGGAAATGCAATGGAGAAGATTTTCAGCACCGCAAAAAAAAAACTAAGGAAAATGTAGTTGTCGCCGTTGTTAACTGAGTTCTGATAACAACAACAAAAACACTATCTACAAAGTGTGCTCTGTACACAGTGTACTCTAATCTTGTCGAAAAAACTGAAACTAAGGTCTTTAATGTCACCTCCATATATTAAAGTGAAAAAAATCTCTTTCTCTCCTCTTCTCCTGACGATTTGGCTTTTAACAAAGGCGTGTAAATGTTGTTAGACAGATTGTGTTCGTGCTGATGGAACGAGGACGACGATGGCGATGACTGGCAGCAACCACTACAAACTACGGAAAAAATGCATTTATCTTCATAGAGCGTGTATGTATATGTATGTATTTCTGTGAGCGATTGTACTATATATGACACTGACTTCGCTTTTCTATATGTGCCAGCATGTAGGCGAAAGTCATGACGGACGGGAGACATGCGGGGGTATGAGTTGCATGCGTGTACTGTCATTTATGCCGAGGATTAAAGCAAAAAAGAAGAACTATAACGCCAGAGCACATTGTTGTGAGTTGTTGTCATGTATTGAAAATATAAAATTGAAATATGTCAAATGTTAATGATGTGGAACAAATACGCTTTAAGAGAAGAAATCGGGAAAATAACAGTTAGAAAGTCAGGCAAGGCAACTAGAGTTAAATGAAATTAAAAAACAACATTATACAATTGCTGTTTACCGAAACAAAATGCAAAAATATTTATCACATTTATAACATATGAGAGATTTGTACGAGGCGTAACAAAAGACGTAGGACAGTTATTAATAAAAATTGAAGAATGAATGATTTATTCATAACGAAAGAAAGATAAATGCAACCACTAATGGTAACATGTTTAAAATTTCTAAAATTTGTGTAGTTTTTATAATTTTTCTAAATTTTTATAATTTTTATAATTATTATAATTTTTATAAATTTTATAATTATTATAATTAAATTTTTTGATTTGTTATTTGGTAACAATAAATAAATTAATAAACATAAAAAACTACATTCAAATTTTTTTACTTACGACGTCAAGCCGAATTATTAATCACAAAATTAACGAATCACAAAATTTATATACATATAAAAGAATGTCAACTTTAACACTTTTAATTTTTATAATTTTGATAATTTTTACAATTTTTATAAATTTCTTAATTTTTATAATTTGTATAATTTGTATAATTTGTATAATTTGTATAATTTGTATAATTTGTATAATTTGTATAATTTGTATAATTTTTATAATTTTTATAATTTTTATAATTTTTATAATTTTTATAATTTTTATAATTTTTATAATTTTTATAATTTTTATAATTTTTATAATTTTTATAATTTTTATAATTTTTATAATTTTTATAATTTTTATAATTTTTATAATTAGTTTTTGTTAGTCGATCTTACAGTATATTATATTAATTTACGTTAGTGTATCGAAATGATACAACAAATTCGGCTCAAGATCAGAAAAGTGTTTTTTATTTATTGTTTGATATTTTTGGTCAAATTCAGTGTGTCACGCACTAGGATGACGCGTTTCGAACTCCATGACGAGTTCATCTTCAGACCCCTTTGTGACGAACTGATGCACAATGGTACATCATCAGCTGTATATATAGTATCTACAATTATGTCAAACATGTCCAGCATAGTTATGAATTTGACCATTCACAATCAAACATGAGAATGGAGGATATTTTATCCACACGATTCCCTTTTTACCTCAAATTTTTATAATTTTTATAATTTTAATAATTTGGATAACTTTGATAATTTTGATAATTTTGATAATTTTGATAATTTTGATAATTTTGATAATTTTGATAATTTTGATAATTTTGATAATTTGTTGTCTCTTGTATTTTCGTATTCACACAAATAGTATTTTAAGAAATTCTGTAATATAATTACGCAAATGATACTGAAAAAAATTGCTTTGTACAAACTATAATGATTTTAGTTGCATATTAAATAATATCAACTCTTATCGTAGATCTATCTTCTGTAGTACTTCTCCAGAGCATGGCAGGTGCTTGATAATAGTTGCTAAATAGATATCCCAAATGTTCTTAAAGGACTTTTGTTTGTTAAGCTGTAGAAGACCATTAAATATAAAACAATTTTTCTGTTCTCTTCTCTAGAACAAAATTGATAGGAAACATCTGTTCCCAGCACTTGAACTCCACCATGGGCTAATCCTTAGCATTCATTTTTTTTCAAGTATTAAAGAACCTTATTTTACTCGCTGCTTAAATGAAAAGCTCTGTGCTTGTACATTATTTTACATTCTAATGAATAGCCTTTTCGTCCGGCTTAGTAGATTTCCCTTAAGGATTTTTCCATCTTGCATGCATTTTGTTTCTATAGCATAAAATAGAGTAAAGAGAAAAGTAGTTCTCCTTAAAACTCTCTGTATTTAGGTCAAGAATATTCTCATTCATTAAAGTATACGATTGTATATCATTCCTTTTCATTTTAATTACTAGCAAATTATAAGTGTTACTTTGTTGAATGAGGAAAATAGAAAAACACTTGCGAAATATAAACAAATAGATGAAACGTAAGGATAAACTGGAGAAATACGTATCAAGAGAGGCCGTCATGAGGAGCACAACGGCTTCGTAGGAATTAATAGGACTTAATCTTTAGCAGGACTAGGAAGAAGATTTTCTGAAATAGATAATTTCTTAAAGAGAATGCGTGATTCTCTGTATCACTTTTAATTTTTTTAGTTATTAAGGAATTTTCTCTAATTTCTCTATTGCTTTGTACTACGACCTAAACAAGTATATGTATCTATGCAATAAGCACAAATTGCTATCGTTTCTGTAGCAAGAGTTTTCTACATACAATTTAGTAGCTCAAAAATCGTGTGCAGATGGGGATGGAATAGGTAAAAGGATGCAAGTGATGCTGTTGCCACGTTCTTACAATTGTGGTTCTCGCGAAATGCGATGATGTTGCATCGTTCACGACTTGTACTTATAAATAGCAAAACGAAGCCACTGCAGTTACAAATGTGAAAGCAAATGTGGCAAAAATTAATGATGACATTTCAATTAAAATTTAATTGATACACTTACGAGGGAAGGAGGAATGTGTTACAAGGAAAGACTCAGGAATAAATAGACTAAAATAAGATGGCTTCTATGTCAACGATTTCCGAGAAAAGACACTAAACGAGGGTAGTATACAAATTTCATGGCCCCAAAGGGGAACAAATTTTCATTATGGTTCATAGTCAAATTATCCAAATTAACACAATTATTAGAATTATAAAAATATTTAAAACTAAAAATATATAAAAATTATTTAAACTGTAAAGATTATAAAAATTATAAAAATTAAAAATTTTATAAAAATTATAAAAATTTTAAAAATTATAAAAATTTTAAAAATTATTAAAATTATAAAAATTATAAAAATTATAAAAATTATAAAAATTATAAAAATTATAAAAATTATTAAAACTATTAAAACTATTAAAATTATAAAAATTATAAAAACTATAAAAATTATAAAAATTATACAAATTAAAAATTTATGTGAATTTTAAAAATTAAAAAAATTATCAAAATTATCAAAATTATAAAATTACAAAAATTATAAAAATTATAAAAATTGTAAAAATTATAAAAATTATAAAAATTAATAAAAATTTTAAAATTTTAAAAATTATAATAATTATAAAAATTATAAAAATTATAAAAATTATAAAAATTATAAAAATTATAAAAAATATATAAATTATAATAATTATAAAAATTATAAAAATATAAAAATTATAAAAATTATAAAAATTATAAAAATTATAAAAATTATAAAAATTATAAAAATTATAAAAATTATAAAAATTATAAAAATTATAAAAATTATAAAAATTATAATAATTATAAAAATTACAAAAATTATAAAAATTATAAATATTATAAAAATTATAAAAATTATAAAAATTATAAAAATTATAAAAATTATAAAAATTATAAAAATTATAAAAATTATAAAAATTATAAAAAATATAAAAATTCTATAAATTATAAAGATTACAGAAATTATAAAAATTCTATAAATTATAAAGATTACAGAAATTATAAAAATTATAAAGATTACAAAAATGATAAAAATTATAGAAATTATAGAAATTATAAAAATTATAAAAATTATGAAAATTATAAAAATTATAAAAATTATAAAAATTATAAAAATTATAAAAATTATAAAAATTATAAAAATTATAAAAATGATAAAAATTATAAAAATTATAAAAATTATACAAATTATAAAAAATATAAAAATTATAAAAATTAGGAAAAAAAATATAAAAATTATAAAAATTTCAAAAAAATTAAAAAAATTATAAAATTTCAAAAAATTATATAAATAAAAAAAATTATAAATTTTTAAAATTATAGAAATTATAAAAATAATAAAAATTATAAAAAATATAAAAATTCTATAAATTATAAAGATTACAGAAATTATAAAAATTCTATAAATTATAAAGATTACAGAAATTATAAATATTATAAAAATTATAAAGATTACAAAAATGATAAAAATTATAAAAATTATAAAAATTATAAAAATTACAAAAATTATAAAAATTATAAAAATTATAAAAATTATAAAAATTATAAAATTTATAAAAATTATAAAAAATACAAAAATTATAAAAATTAGGAAAAAAAATATAAAAATTATAAAGAAAATAAAAATTATGAAAATTATAAAAATTTCAAAAAAATTTAAAAAATTATAAAATTTCAAAAAATTATATAATTATAAAAATTATAAAACTTATAAAAATTATAAAAATTACAACAAATACAAAAATAATAAAATGATTTACATGTATGTATGAAAGCTGGTAGTCATACAGCCCATTTATAATCACCCAAAACTAGAAATTTCGTGGAATCATTATCATTACATTTTTCCGACGCAAAGATGAATGATCTGCAAGAAATGTCGGTACATATTTGGTACTGAACACAGCTAAAAGTCAGGCGTCCTTTGCATGTAAAATGCACATTCTTCCCAGAATTTTTTGCGAATTCATAAAATTCCCAGTAGCATTAATTATTTTTAAGGGGATGCCATCATAATTGCATTTTTATAGAATAACCGAAGGCATTAAGGACTAACTCATAGAATTACTTGTAATTTTTTTAATTCCCCATCTCACTCCTCAGGATCAACAGAATTTTTTTTATTATTTTTTGATTTAATGTTTCCTGATAAATTATTTATAAGATTTGGTTATCGGTTAAAAATATTATGTTTTCCTATTTTCTCATAACTTTTGTTATTTTAAGATTTCTTATTTATTTATGGTATTTTCTGTGTTTTCTTTACAGCGCGTGGGTTTTATATCCCTGGCAACGGGCATGTTTATTTCTTGTTTATTTGGATTTATATTCGGTTTAATCCTGGGCACCACCGAAATGCCTTGGGGTAGTGGTGATTGGCCCACTGAAGAAATGCGGGGAAGGTAAGTGGAAGTAAAACCCAGACTGGTTGGGGAAACATATTAAAAAAATTAGGACCAAATTCCAAATGTCAAGAATTTAAACCGCAACCTCCTCCATATCCTTAAAGTAAGTTTAAAGTGATTTAATACAAAACAACTTTTCCATTTGACACCCATAAAATCCTTAGTCAGACAAAACCAATTAATCAATTTTGAATGTTAAATTGTTGTACAAAGGACATTAAGTAATTGTACACTCACGTCTTCCCTCTCAGTTTCCGCTTTCTCTGTAAACTCAATGTCATTCCCAGAATTGTGTCTAAAGTGTTTATTAAGTGCTGTCATGTTAAAAAACATAAATTTAATCGATTTCAAGAATCATAAAGCCTTTAGCGCGCCCTTCATTAATGCTATTAATAATAATTATAGACAAATGTTTTTCTTCGTTAAGAATTTCCTGCTGTGATGGGTATTTGCAATTCATTCAATAACAATGAATTGTCAGAACAAAAAAAGTGTTAATTGTGGTTGCAAATTATGATGATATAATGACAGTAATTAAAATAAAAGGAATTAAAAGTATTATTACACCGAAAGAGGAAATTACAATCTCCGGTTGGTTTACACACACACAACCACTTAATTTCCGGTTGCAATAAATCACTGCTAGCACTATGATAATAAAGATAATTTATATTTTGTAAAGACAGTGACAGAAATTTACCTTAATTTACATCTTGTTACAAAGAAATTTGATCTAAAGGTAAATTGAATGTAATTGGAGTAATAAAGCGCATTTTAGAAAGGGTTTCAGAAGGACGAACTGTCAATGACATTTCTTTTTTATTGAGAAGACGAAAAAGTATTCAATAAACAGTACAGAAATTTAAGTCAGGTTTACTGACTTATAAAAACCCTCACGCATTATCAAGGCGCCGTGCAATAACGCCAATCTAATGGGAAATAAGGCCATATGGCTTTATTACCAGCACTTAAAGGCTTGATGTAGTTAATGAAGAGGGGGTTAATAAAACAATGTTCAATAAACTTGAAACTTGTGTATAATTTTTCTAAATTCAATCTATTACACAGAGATTTGTATGTAGAACTATGGGGGCAATTTTGGTTATTTGTATGGAATGTACCAAAAGGGACGTTTCAAACAGTTCGATTTTATAGGGGTTTTCCTACTATTAAAAGATAAATAAAACAAGCAAAATTTAAATTTCCTACTGTTGTCTGTTTGGAAGTTATTGGAGAAGTACCTACTTTTTTCCATAAATAGGTAATTTTGTATCGCAGG